>CAWUFW010003804.1:1200000-1714924 GCA_963921515.1 Calotriton arnoldi | reverse complement strand
GATGGTACCCAGGGCCGAACCCTGTTGGGCCAGAGAAAGAAGGAACAGAAGGACCTCAGAAAGAGGGGCAGAAAGGGGATTCACAGCCTTTGCTGTGCACCATGCCACAAATTTGTTCCACCTGCAGGCGTATACCACCTTAGTGGAGGGACGCCTGGCTGCCAGAATCACATCACAAACTTCGGGAGGCAAGTCGAAAGGAATCAACTGCCGCCGCTCAATCTCCACGCAAGCAGGTGTAGACTGGACAGGTTCGGGTGGAGGACCGTCCCCTGCTGCTGCGACAGAAGATCCTCCCGAAGAGGCAGACGGATCGGGGGATCTACGCTCATATTGAGTAGCTCGGGATACCAAACTCTTCGAGCCCAGTCCGGAGCCACAAGAATGACTTGGGCCCGGTCGCGCCGAATCTTCTTCAACACTCTGGGTAGAAGTGGTATAGGCGGAAAGGCGTACAATAGACCGCAACTCCACTCGTGACGAAAGCGTCGCCGCGAGCGAGTGCCGCCTTGGAAATTCCAACGCGCAGAACTGATGACATTGCGCGTTCTCTTCGGTGGCGAATAGATCTAACCAAGGCTCTCCCCACTGTAGAAAGAGTCCTTGCGCCACTTCCGAGTGAAGACGCCATTCGTGATCCATCATGCACCTGCGGCTGAGTTCGTCCGCCCTGGCGTTCAGGGAACCTGCCAGGTGTTGAACCATCAGGAACATGCCCTGATGTTCCAGCCATGTCCAGAGGCGCAGAGCCTCCTGACAAAGGGTCCACGACCCCACCCCGCCTTGTTTGTTGCAGTACCACATGGCGGTGGTGTTGTCTGTGAACACCTGCACTACCTTCCCTTTGACAGAGGGAAGGAATGCCTTGAGTGCAAGTCGGATCGCCCGGAGCTCCAGAAGGTTGATATGGAGCCGGGACTCCGCCGGGAGACCAGAGGACTCTGATCTCCGCCTCTCCCATGTGACCGCCCCATCCCAGAAGGGACGCGTCCGTCACAACTGTGTGCTCTGGCTGGGGAAGGGAGAGGGATCTGCCCATGACCCATTGCCGGTTCGAGAGCCACCACTGCAACTGTTTTGCAGTCCCCTCCGAGATATGGACGTGATCGGACAGGTTGCCCTGGTGCTGCGCCCACTGGAACTTCAGGTCCCACTGCAGAGCCCGCATATGCCATCTGGCATGATTGACCAGCAGGATGCAGGAGGCTATGAGGCCCAGCAGCCTCAGGGTCATCCGTACCGAAACCCAGGATAAAGGCTGAAAGATCGGAATCATAGCCTGAATATCCCGGACTCGCCGTTCGGGAGGATAGGCCCGAAACTGCGTCGTGTCCAGAACTGCTCCGATGAAAAGGAGCTGTGGAGAAGGAATCAGATGCGACTTCGGCACATTGATGGAGAACCCCAGCGAGTGCAGGAGTTCGGCCGTAGTCTGGAGGTGGGAGACGACTGCCTGGGACGAGCCCGCCTTCAGCAGCCAGTCGTCGAGGTAGGGGAAGACTGAAACCCCTGCCCGGCGCAGATGAGCTGCGACCACCGCCATCACTTTCGTGAACACCCGAGGGGCACTGGTAAGGCCAAAGGGGAGCACGGTGAACTGAAAATGCTCGGGGCCTACCGTGAACCGAAGGTATCGCCGGTGGGCCGGCAGGACGGGGATGTGGAAATATGCGTCCTGCAAGTCCAACGCTACCAACCAGTCTCCAGGGTCGAGGGCAGCCAAGACCTGAGCTAGGGTGAGCATCTTGAACATCTTCCTTCCGGAGGAAGCGATTGACGTTCCGGAGGTCCAAGATAGGACGCATGTCCTCCTTGTCCTTTTGGGCACCAGGAAGTAGTGGGAGTAGCAACCACGCCCTACTTCTGGGGTCGGAACATGCTCGATGGCGCTCTTGGCCAAGAGGGCCGTGACTTCCTTCTGCAGAAGTACCAAGTGATCCCCTGACATGAGGTGGAATTGAGCTGGCATGGCTGGGGGGTGGACTCGAAGGGGAGGGAGTAGCCCCTTCGGACAATGTCCAAGACCCACCTGTCCGAGGTGATGGTACGCCAGTGGGGAAGGTGATGGCGGACCCTGCCCCCTACTGGCGTGCTGTGCACCTGAAAGGAGGGACTAGGAGGGTTTGGAGGCCGCGGACGGGTTGGAGGTGGTGGCCTGACCCGCACGCTGGTTGCCCGATCCGCCACGGCGGAATCCACGTCCTCGGCCACGCGAAGACGCCTGCTGCGCGGGCCGGTGGCTGGGCTGCTGACGTGAAGGGGCGCCCTACCATGGCCACGATAGGGGCGAAAAGCAGAAGTCAGCGGAGGGCGTGTAGCAGAAAGGCCCAGGGACTTGGCAGTAGCCCGTGAGTCCTTAAAGCGCTCCAACGCATGGTCTGCTTTGGACCCAAAAAGACTGACTCCATCAAAGGGCATGTCCATGAGAGTATTCTGGACATCCCCTGAAAAACCAGTGGTTCTCAGCCAGGCGTGGCGTCGCAGCGCCACCGTCGTTGCAATAGACCTGCCCAGCGAGTCGGCGGTATCAAGGCCACATCGTATCGTGTATTTGGCCGCATCCCTTCCTTCCGCAATGGCGCGGGAAAGCAGTGTCTGGACCTCCTCAGAACACTGGGGCAAAACATTCGCCACCGAATCCCACAAGGAGTGGGTATATCGGCCCAAAAGACAAGCTGTGTTGATGGACCGCAAGCCAGCACTGGAGGAAGAAAAACCCTTCTTCCCAAATTGATCCAGGCGTTTGGATTCCCTATCCGGAGGGGCGGTAGGGAAGGCGGTTTGGGAAGCGGAGGCTTGGACAACCAAGCTCTCAGGAGTGGGGTGGACAGAGAGAAACAGGGGGTCGCCCGGAGCTGGGCGATGGCGTCGGGACACGTTCCTATCCACAGGAGCCCCTGTGTTGGGCTTGGACCAGGCGCCCAAAGAACGTCAGTGAGGGCGTCGTTAAACGGCAGCACAGTCTCCGTAGAGGAGGCTGCCGGCTGAAGCACCTCTGTCAAGAGATTAGTCTTGACCGCCACAGTAGGGAGTTGGAGATGTAAGGCTCCAGCCGCCCTACGCAACACCGTTGCAAAATTGGCTCCCTCCTCCGTAGCCACGGGAGGAGACAGCATGCCAGTGTCAGGGGAAGTATCTAGACCACTGGCATCCCCTAGACCCTCTGTCCAGTCCTCATCGTACTGACACTGTTGTGCCAGAGGGTCATCAGACCCCTCCCAGTCCTCCTGGTCCTCCTCTGGTTCAAAATAAGGGGAGGAGGGACATTTGGGACCCAAGGTCCCATCGTCGCCGGAACCGGCGTCGAGCGACGTCGGTCCGGGTCCATGTCCGGAGCCGGAAGGAACTGGGGGACGACGACGCCCGGAGCCCCAGGCGGCGTCGAGAACGGCACCGGAGACATCGGCGCCGGCGGAGGTGTCGTTAGGTCGACCGGCGTCGATGGGGGTTGTGGAGCCGGGATCGAGGCCGGGGCCGGAGCCGGGATCGAGGCTCGAGGCACGGGCGACGCCGGGGCCGGAGCCGTCGGCGACGCCGGAGCAACCCTACTCGGGGCCCGCGGGGCCCGAAGGCGCACCGGAGGGACCTGGAGGCCCGAAGAGGCGGGCCATGGCCGACAGGAATTCCTGTACTTAGGCCGGATCCGCCCCGAACCCGGGAAGGACGGGTATTGCGGGGGCGACTCCACAGGGATGTCCGGGGCCGCGGGGCGGGGACGGTGCCGGGAGGGCCTCAGCCGAGTCGCGAGACCGGCGAGGCGAAGTCCTAGAGCGACGATGCTTCTTGGACTTTTTGTGTTTGGACTTACCGGACGAAGAAGACTTCGATGCCGACGACCGGTGTGGACTCCGCGATCGACCCCTGGACCTCTCACGTGACCGGGGCTTGCGCGGAGCCGAATGCCGGGCCTCTAGGAGCTTTCGAGACCGCTCTCGCAAAGCTTTCGGGTTGAGGGCCCGGCAGTCGGAACAAGACTCCGTGTCGTGGCCTCGGCCGAGGCAGAAGAGACACTCCCGATGCGGGTCTGTGATGGACATCATCCGAGCACAGGCGCCGCAACGTTTAAACCCGGGCATCCCTATGACACCTTGAAGTCTATTGAAGAAAAACAGTGAAAAATTCACCCAAAAAGTTTGGTCAAAAAATGACCAGGGCACTGCTCTTCCCGGATCTGCGCTTGCTGGCGCGGAAAAAGAAGAACTGACGTCAGCGCGCAGGGGCGGCGCCTAAGTACTGCCCGCGACGTCATCCCGGCGATCCGAACGCCGACGACGGACGCGGAGCCGCACGACGCCGCCTACCGACGCGCAAGGGTACTGCTACGCAAAAAACTTTCCGGATCCAGCCTGACGCCTGGGGATATTCTAAGGTAAGGAATCTAAGGTAAGGAATCTGTCACTAACGTGTCTCTTTCAGATAGAGTCCTTTCCTGCACTGCATTCCCTTTCTTCCCTATATAGAACTCCACGTAAAGATGATCATCCACCCAATGTTCTTTGGTACAATCGATGTACAAGCTCAACGCTCCCTTAGGGGCCAGCCAATGGAGTCTCTCCTCCTCTTTCGAAAGGTGAGGTGGAGCAAAGAACGCTGAGTGAGTGATGGATTGCCCAACTTAAAATGTAGTCATGACCTTTGGCAAAAAGGCCACATTTTCCTCAGTACAGCTTTATCTGGGGAAAAACGATGGTGTAAGGCAGACACACTGAGAGAGCTCGAGGTTTACTCATGTGACGAGCTGAAGTATTCGTGAACAGGAATAGCCCTCAAAGTCAGGAGACTTAGTAGACAGCTGTGCATTGGTTCGAAGGAAGTGCACATAAGGGAAAGTGAGAACCAAATTGAGATCCCACAAAGGGTTTGGGAGGAAATATATGGGTCAAATCTTTTAGAAAGCTAATCACAACGGGTCATCTAAACAAGTACGACTGGTGAAGTAAATACAAAAAGGCCGAAAGGGACGAAAAATCACCTTTAATAATGCCCACTGCACATCTTTGCTAGACCAGAAAGAAATAGAACAAACAGAAACAGATCCAAAACTTGTCCCAGTGCCTGGCA
Organism: Calotriton arnoldi; assembly: GCA_963921515.1. Taxonomy (NCBI): domain Eukaryota; kingdom Metazoa; phylum Chordata; class Amphibia; order Caudata; family Salamandridae; genus Calotriton; species Calotriton arnoldi. The sequence goes on along the minus strand of CAWUFW010003804.1, from coordinate 1,709,863 downwards.
TAGACAGATTTTGTAGAGAGACGCCTGGCAGCAAGGATGACATCCAAACCTTCGAGAGGAAGATTAAACGCAGTCAGCAGCCGCTGCTCAATCTCCACCTGTGGAGGTGCAGATTGCACAGGTTCAGTGCAAGACCCTGCCCTGCTGCAACAGGAGATCTTCCTGAAGAGGTAGCCTGATCGGAGGACAGATGTTCATTCCCAGGATTTCTGGGTATACACTCTCTTGGCCCAATCCGAAGACACTAGGAGGACTTATGGCCAGTTGTTTCTGATCTTTTTAGAACTCGGGAAGGAAGGGTAGACGTGGGTAGGCATATGGGAGTCCTGGGTTCCATTCAAGCCACAATGCATTTCCTAGGGGAGTGTTCTTCCAACGTCAAAAACTTTGACACTGCGCATTCTCGATGGTGGTGAAAATATTTAGCTAGTGTTCTCTACACTGCCGGAAGATGCCCTGCACCATCTCAGGATGTAGACGCCTTTGGTAGTCCACCAAAGGTCGCCTGCTTAGTTCGTCCACTCTAGCATTCAAGGATCCCACCAAATGGTACGCGACCAGGGAAAACGTCATGTCGCTCCAACCAAATCTAGAGGCACAGAGGCTCCTGATCCAGGAACCCACTTCACCCTTCTTGCTGCAATACCACATGGTTGAGATGTGGTGCGTGACAACCATCACTAGCCTTGCCTGGATGGATGGCAGGAAGGCCTTCAGAACTAGACAAATGGCCCACACCTCCAACAGACTGATATGGAGGCGGGCTTCTGTCGGATATCTGTCAGACCTCTGATCTCCACCTCCCACAGATGACCTCCCCAAACCAGTAGTGAATAGGCCTGAGTGAATTTTTAATCACACCCGGAGTAGCTGGTTTGATTTTGGCAATCCATGTAATTAACAAGGACCCCCTGCAGAAACTTGAAATTCCTAGGGCAGGGCAAATATGCAATGGAAGAATAAATCCCTAGGCAATTAAAGGTCTATAACAATCAACAGACCATATTAACTAGCAACATGATATAGTGAACTCAGTGTACACAACAGTAATTTTAAAAATTAATTTCTTTAATTCAAACTAGTTAAAAATGTGTCAAGATATAATTCATAAAGATAACTGAATTGAAACATATTTTCATTTGGATACGAACAAACATCAATGACAATAAAACAAAATACAAAAATACACAAATTTTTATATGTACATAAAATACAGACAACCAATAATTTCTGATTAGTACAGGTCTCAAAAGACATACATAACAGTGATAAACAGAAAGTGGCTGTTAGATGGATCTTCTACGCACGTTTCGGCGCACACTGCGCCTTCATCAGGAGAGCCACACAATTTCTTAGCATTGGTCATGGACCAAATCCATATGTAAAACGATAAAGAGGGCACCCAAAACAGGATGAATGCGTGCCACAATCCTCTGCGCGAAATACAGATGTGTATATCTCAAAGGAAGTCTTGTCAGAGTAAGTAGTCTTGTGCGTAAATTGATCTGATCTGGAAAGGCGATAAACGCTGATAAAAAGAAAGAGTAGCAATCAGATTCAGATGGTTCCAAACGGAAGGTTAATCAAATGACTGTCCATAAGGTGATGTAGCACTATACAGTCTCCTCAATGCGGGCATATCAATGAGTACAGCCCTGCTGTTCGTGTTCAAAAACAGGAAGAAGTCGGACCGCAGGCGTGTACCGACAAGCCGGGTAAAAATTTGGCAATTCCACGTAACGAAATTTACACAAAATTACCAAGATCTTTCGGGGAGAAATTTTAACGCAAGATGTACTGTTCAGATAATATGGAAAGCGAGTTGTATTTCAGGCATATTGTTTACCCATATGGACCGCTAAGTAATTTTTGAGCATGAAATTTCAAATCCAATCTCGAGTGGCAGTATTTTGAATGTGAGCGGTAGTTTGTTTAACGTGGACTGCCAACAAACATTTCAGGTACATTTCTCACCCGAGCAGAACGTTTGAGTAATTTTTGCGCAAAAATTATAACTCTGAATGCGAGCAGCAGTATTGTTAACGCGAGCAATCGTAAACCAACTCAAAATTACATTTTCAAATTGAATTTTTACCCAGATGGACGGTTCAGTTAATTTGTTTTAGTGAAGATGCATTTCACGTAACTATGCTTAATTTAGTGTAATTTCGCTGTAATTTTGTGTAATTACGATACACAACATTATGTGAGTTACACCCATCCATAGTAGTGACCCTACCGTCACCACCATCAGATCTCGGTAGGGAATACAGAGAAGCCTACCACTGGACTAATTGATTTTGAGCAGCTACCACTGCAGATCATGAACCATCTCCTCAGAATTCTGGATGGCTTGATCCTTGATGTTGGGACCACTGAAACTTCAGATTCCATTGTAGAGCCCACATCTGCCACCTGAAGCAATCGATAATGAAAAAGGCAGAGGCTAAGAGGGCAAGAAGCCTTAGAGCTGCTCTCACCAAGATCAGGGACTGAGGCTAAATCATCATGATCGTAGCCTGAATGCCCTGAATTCGCTGTGGCCAAGGGAAGACCTTGAACTGCACTTTATCCAGGATGGCTCTAATGAATTACAGCCTCTGCAAAGGAGTCACAAGCAACTTTGGCTTGTTTATCATGAACCCCAGCCATGTCAGGAAATTCACAGTTGTCTGGATGTGGTCAATGACTGATTGTGGTGAGCCCATCTTTACCAGCCAGATTTAGAGATAGTGGAAAACTAGTATTCCTAACCTCCTAAGGTGGGCAGTGAGCACCATTATCACTTTCATGAACATCCAAGGGGCACTAGTGAGGTTGAAGGGGAGCACAGCAAACTGAAATTGCTCCGGGCGGACCTTGAACCGCAGGTAACATCTGTGGGACTGCAGGACAGGTGTTAGACCTGGTATTTTTGGCGTGTTTTTCACCTGTCTTTTTTGCTTTTGAACTCCTGTTTTTGACTGTGTGCTACATTTTGTTTTTGCTGGTTTTTGAACTTTGGACACTTTACCACTGCTGATCAATGCTAAAGTGTAAGTGCTCCCTGTTTAAATTGTGATTGGTTATCCATGATTGGCATATTTGATTTACTGGTAAGACCCTAGTAAATTGCACTGTGTGTGCCCAGGGCTTGTAATTCAAATGCTACTAGTGAGCATGCAACACTGATTGTGCCACCCACATGAGTAGCCCTACAACCATGTCTCAGACCTGCCACTGCAGTGTCAGTGAGGGCAGTTTTAAACTGCCATGTCAACCTGGCAAGTGCACCCACTTGCCAGACTCAAACCTTCCCTTTTACTACATGTGAGGCACCCATAAGGTAGGCCCAAGGTAGCCCCATGGGCAGGGTCCAGTGTATTTAAAAGATAGGACATGTGCTGGTGTGTTTTACATGTCCTGATAGTGAAATGCTGCTAATTTAATTTTTTACTATCGCCAGGACTATCTCTCCCATAGGTTATCCTTCGAGCTACCTTGTAACATCTTACTAGTGTAGCTTCCAATTGAGAAGCGATAGAGATTTGAAGTTTGGGGTCCCTGAACTCACAGCTTAAAATACATCTTTTAGTGAAGGTGGTTTTTAGATTGCATGTTTGAAAATGCCACTTTTAGAAAGTGGGCATTTTCTTGCTTTACCATTCTGTGTCTCTGTCTGCCTGCGGAATCCACGTCTGGTTTAGACAGACAGTTGGGCTGCTTGTGTATTTACTCTAGGCAGTCACACAAAGGGAGCTGAGATGTGCCCTGCACATCCTGATGGCCCATCACCATGCTGATGGGTCTTTCTGAGCTAGAGTGGTGGGAGGAGTTGTCACTGACACCTGGATAGGGATGAACCTGTCCTCACACAAAGCTGTCTCCACCCCCTGTAGTGTGTCAGGAGCCAGGTCAGGGCAAGGCAAGGCCTTGTGAAGTACAAAGACAACCCTTTGAAGTTTGCCTACTTTAAAGGCAGAAACTGGTATAAATACTGGAGGTATGACCCCACATTTTAGAACAGGTCTGGACAACGAGCAGATTCTGCCAAGAAGAAGAGCTGGAGAATCTGTAGGAGGGGAACTCCCACTCTGCTTGTTGCTGTGTTGTGCTGGCCTACTGCTTGCTGCTTCTGTCTTGGGCAGTGAAAGGACTGGATTTTGCTTTTTGTATCCTGCTTGCCAAGGTTCTCAAAAGGCTTGTGTGTGCTTACCTCGTGTTAAGAAGTCTCAGGGCCATCAAAGACTGCAGCCATTTAACTCCTCTGCTGGGAGTTCTGACCTGCCTAGTGGTGCCAATTCCAGTTCTGGCCCCTTGGAGGTGGCTTTGCTGCAAAGAAGAGGAAGAAAATCCATGCATCGCCCTTCAGCGCCTGTTTTTCCTGACGCAGCACTGCCGTGCGGCTGAAATATCCACACATTGCTGCAGTGCAGCCAAAGAATCGACATAGCGTCTGCCGTGCGGCCGAAAGATCTCTGCACTCAGAGTTCTGTGCACCGTGTCTCTGACATCCGAGACACCCTCTCCGACTCTGACACAGGACCTGCTGTGCGGCTGAAGAAATCGACATATCACCTGCTCATGGCTGGGAATATCAACGCAATGCCTGTTTCGCTGCCGCCGCATTGATTCCGCCGTGCCTGGATTTTCTATGCATCGCACCTGTGCGCCAAGTTCTCCATCGACGTTGCCCAGCAGTAAGGAACCGAGGCCACGTGTCAGGAGTTTGACGCATCACCTCCCCTCGCAGTAAGGAATCGACGCATCACCTCCCCTGACAGCAAAGAATTGACACATCACCCTCTCTGCACAGCAGCAAGGAATTGATGCATCACCTCCTCTGGCAGTAAGGAATCGACGCATCACCTCCCCTGTGAGTAAGGAATCAACACATCGCTTTGTTTTCCGGTGCCTCATCTCCCCTACGCTTGTTTTTGTTTTTGACGCATCCCAGGTACTTTGTGCTAAAAAGTGATGCATCCATAGTTTCCTATGAACTGAACTGTTTGAACCTTTTCAAAGTGACATCTTTGGTTGTGTATGTTGGATTTTTGTTGTTTTGGTCTCGTTTTATTTAGATAAAGATTGGTTATTTTTCTAAACTGGTGTCCACTTGTAGTGTTTTCGCTGTGTGACTGTGTGTTTATGTACAAATGCTTTAACATTGCCTCTGAGATAAGCCTTACTGCACGTGCCAAGCTACCAAGGGGGTGAGCAGGGGTTATATTAGCTGTGTAATCCCTTTACCCTGACTAGAATAAGGGTCCCTACTTGGACAGGGTGCAAGCCACTACCAACTAGAGATCTCCATTTCTAACAACAGTTATATCAAAATACGTGTCCTGCAAGTTTAAGGACACCATCCAGTCCCCCAAGTTCAGAGCTGACAATGTCTGGGCCAGTGTGAGCATTTTGCATTTGCCCTTTCGCAAAAAGGCATTGAGAAGTAAATGGGCCGTGGGTGCAGTCCTTTTTGGCATGGGGAAATTGCACGTGTAACAACCCACTCCTATTTCCATGTCTAGAACCCTATAGGTAGCACCCTTGGAGAGTAACACTTGGATCTCTTGTAACAGAATAGACAATTGCTCCTCTGAAAATCGCTTTTGTGTGGGGGGTGGGGGGAGACTTGGCAGGGCAAAAATAACGTGTATGGAACAGCCATGCCGTACAATTTGTAGGACCCATCTGTCAGACATGAGGGATCGTCACCCTGGGAGAAAGTGCTGAATTGTATGTATAGTATGGGTGTGTGCCATTAAGGGCAAAATAAAGTGGCTTGGTGGCTGTTGCTGAAGAGAACGGGGATTGAGGGGACTGGTGCCACCACGGGCCTGCACATTGCCAACCAGACCCACATACTCGGCTTCCAAAGGACTGGGGTGATTGCTGTAATGGTTGGGGAGACTGTTGCCTAATGTGCCAGCCCTATAGAGTAGCCTCAGAATTTTCTGAAATTATGTGGGTACTGCTTGGCAGGGGTCAACTGACAAAGGGAGCTCTCTACTATCTTTAAAATGCTCCAAGACAGAATTGGCACTTTCACAAAAGAGGTGCGAGCCATCAAAGGACATTACCATGAGATAGTCTTGTACATCTCCAAGAAATCCTGCAGAAATGATCCACGCATATTGGCGGAACACAACACTGGTCCCAACTGCCCTTCCCAGGCATTTAGTCGTATCTAGGCCAGTGCAAATTATATAGTTGGCCATGTCTTGTACAACAGCAACCAGCAAGATCTCATTGGCCATGTGCCACTGGGCATGCGTGTAGCAACCCAATAAACAAAGAGCACTGAACGATCTGAATGCCAGGCCAACAGAGGAGGACACACATTTTTCAAACGCCTCAGTCCTCTTGAATTTCCTATCTGGAGGAGTCATGGGGAAATAATTGGCATTTACTTTGCTGGTTGAAGTCTGAAACACCAGGCTCTCCGAACTAGGATGTGACTCCTGGCCTGCCTGCCTATTTAAGGGTGGGCAGGAACAGGGCTTTGACCAAGTCCCTATCAAGGTATTGGTGAGGGCCTCGTTAAAGGGGGTCAAAGGCTCAGACATGGCTGGCCCAGGCTGCAAATTTTCTGAATGTTTGTTTTTGTCTTCAGTCAAGGTAGCTGCAAATCCAGAACCTAGCTGCCTTTCGGACCATTACTGCAAATGAAGCATTCTCTTCCATTGGTGGTCCAAGTGGCGAGTCAAACCATGCGTCAGGGGAGATATCAAGCCCACTGGCCTTTTGTAAGTCCATGTAAAATGTGTCATCTATATAGTTAGGGGAGAAAACCACCCCCTCCCCACCATTATCATACTTTCATCTTCATCTGGTGGTGAGTCAGAGCCAAAAGATAGTGGGGTCTCTGCTGGCACATTCACCCTGGTAGAGGCACTGGTTCACAGTCGGGCTGAATTAAGACCGGCTGTGTTTTCGTAATATCATAGTGAGACACTGGTTGATATCAGGCTGAAGTTGGTTTGGTGTCAGTTGTCGGAATCAGCCTGGATCCTCTTTTGATGCCAGTGGCATCGGTATCTGTGTCAACAAGGAAAGGCACGGTGGAGGTCTTGAAGTTGGAGTAGACGTCTGCACCAGAGTCAATACGGGGCCTGGAGTGTGGCCCAAGAGGGCAGATGACACTGAGGATGGATCTACTGGTGGGAGCCCGACTGGAAGCCCCTGCAGTTCCTTGGGGCTGAAGGCACTAGAGGGAGCTGGAAGTGTGTCAAAAATCGGTAGCATTGCCTTCTCGAAGGCTTCAATCTCCTGCTGATGGCCCAGAAAACTCGGCACACACCAGAATCAGTTGGGGAATCGGCTCTGCATTCCGGAACCCAGAGTGAGACTGACTGATATTGTGACACCCTTGTACGTTCTCTTTAGTTACAGAATGCCAGGATGAGGTTGGACTCCGATTTGGAATCACTGGATGACTTTGACCACAAGGCTGACTTCCTGCAGGAACAGCCTCATGAGAAGAGCAAGAAATGCAGCGTCAATCAACAATGATCCAGATTTATTATTATCACAACTTTATTATAGTTGCAACGTGCTACAGTTGGACAATTCTCATAGGTTAATATGCAACTTGAATAAATGTAATGGTTGAATTGTGCTTATTGAAAGGCAGGGAGCTGTGCTCATACTTCATTCCTTTATTAAGCATTCAAGCCCAACAACTATCCAGTCTTGATCTGGCTGCATATGATACTCATCACTGGCACTTAAACAGAATCAAAACAATAACGTAATGTTCTGCAGTCACCAACATAGATTTTTTTAATCACTTGTATAATTCTTATACTCCAACCGAGCATGCCTAAAAAGTACCACAAAGTATTTCTTTAACTCTAAAAAGTAAAAAAATTAAGACTTCAGAGTAAAACAACAAGGTAAAGTTCTGCAGTTACCAAGTCTGAACCAAATGAAAAAGGAAATAAACAAACTTGTTTACCTTTTGTGCAGGAATCTTATGAAGAGAAAAACAAGCATTTTGTTGAAATGAGCAAAAACACTGTTAGCCTTAAGAAAACATACAGTTTAGTTTCTGTGGGTCTAGTTTTGAGTTCAGAGTTGGAGTCCAGAGTCAATGAACATGCAGCATCAAAAGCAATGGGAGATTAAACATACCTGGTCGAGGAAAATTTGAAGCCTGTGTGATTCTGTGAGGGACTCTTGGATAAGGGCACTGCTTGCTTTTGTTTGATTTAAGGATTCAATCAAATCCTTATTGTCCAAAATATTCCCTTGGGATGTTGCCAGGGTCTGTGAAAAAGAACAAATGCAATACAATATAGAAGTAATCATTCTAACACAGCTTGTTACAGATTTAAGACTGAATGTTTAGATTCAAACTTACAGTGGAATTAGGAAATGTAAGTTTTATAAAGTTCTCCCAAATATTAAGTAGTAAGTGATCTTTGGCACTTAATGAACAAGTTACTTACCGTCGTTAACGCACTATCTGGTAGAGACTCTATCTAGCTGCAGATTCCTTACCTTTGAATTTCCCAGGCGTCAGGCTGAATCCGGAACTTTTGCAGAGCAATACCTCTTGCGCGCGCCGTCAGATGGCTCCAATCGGCTCCACATGATGTCGTTGGCAGCTTCGGTTATGACGTCGCGGTACCTATATAGGCGCCACCCATGTTGCTGTCTGACAGATGTCCAGGACTGGGATACCCGAGCCAAGGCCGTAGTCATAGCCTTCCCACTGGTGGAATGGGCCCTTAATCCCTCAGGGGGCTGCTTCTTTGCCAGGGCATAGCAGATCTTGATGCAGAGAACGACCCAGCGAGAGATGGTCCTTTTCTGCACTGCCCTTCCCTTCTTAGCTCCCACGTACCTGACAAAGAGTTGGTCGTCCACCCGGAACTCTTTTGTGTGGTCAAGGTAGAACGACAACACTCTTTTTAGGTCCAGTCGGTGGAGACGCTCCTCTTTAGAGGCATGTGGGGGAGCAAAGAAGGTGAGCACCACTTTGTCTGGAAAAGACATCAGATAGGGAGGAGTGCAAGATAACGCCTGCAACTCACTCACCCTCCGGGCAAATGTAATCGCCACTAAAAAGGCTGTTTTGATGGTCAACAGCGGGAGGGGACAGTTATGTAAAGGCTCGAAGGGAGCACACATTAGGTAGGTGAGGACCAAATTAAGGTCCCACTGTGGCATAACAAAGGGCATGGGTGGAAACAAGTGAGCCAGCCCTTTTCGAAACCTATGTACAATTGGAGACTTAAAGAGAGAGGGCTGGTCTGGCAGCTGCACATAGCAGACAGAGCAGAGAGGTAACCCTTGAGAGTTCCCAAAGCAGAGCCCTGCTGGGCAAGGGTCAGAATGAATAAAAGGCCAGTGGAAAGAGAAGCAGAAAGAGGGTCAATAGACCTTTTTATACAGTATAATACAAATATCTGCCAACTGTAGGTGTATACCGTCTTAGTGGAGGGCCGTCTGACCGCCAAAATAACATTACATACCTCAGGAGGAAGGTCAAAAGCCATCAACTGCCGCCGCTCAATCTCCACGCATGGAGGCACAGAGTTTACAGGTTCGGATGGAGAACCCTCCCCTGCTGCGACAGAAGATCCTCCCAACGTGGCAGCCTGATCGGAGGATCGATGCTCATCTTCAGAAGCTCTGGATATCAAACTCTCCTCGCCCTGTCCAGAGCCACAAGAATGACTTGGGCCCGGTCACTCTTGATCTTCTTCAGAACCCTGGGCAGGAGTGGTATGGGTGGAAAGGCATACAACAGGCCTGAACTCCACTCACAAAGAAAGGCGTTGCAGAGCGATAGCCGCCTTGGAAACTCCAGCACGCAGTATTGCTGACACTGCACGTTCTCTTCGGAGGCGAACAAATCTAACCACGGTTCTCCCCACTGATAGAGACCTTGCGTCACCTCCAAGTGGAGAAGCCATTTGTGATCCCCTAGGCATCGATGGCTGAGTTTGTTCACCTTGGCGTTCAGAGAACCTGCCAGGTGTTGAACCACCAGGGTTATGCTCTGCTGTTCCAGCCACGTCCAGAGACGAAGGGCTTCTCGACAAGGGGTCCACGACCCCACCTTGCCCTGCTTGTTGCAGTACCACATGGCGGTGGTGTTGTCCGTAAACACCTGCACTAGCTTCTCCTTCACAGAGAGAAGAAATGCTTTCAATGCCAATCGAATCGTCCGGAAAGCCAACAAATGTATGTGTCCCCTGATCTCCACCTCTCCCAGATGGCTGCCACATCCCAGAAGTGACGCATCTGTCATAACTGTGAGATCTGGTTGGGGAAGGGAGAGGGCTCTGCCGTTGACCCCTCACCCTTCCGCGGTTCATCAACCACCACTGCAGATCTCTCGCAGTTCCTACCAAGATCTGGACCACGTCAGTGAGATTTCCCCGATGCTGTGCCCACTGGAACTTCAAGTCCCACTGCAGAGCGCACATAAGCAACCTGGCAATGCTTTACTAACAATATGCAGGAGTCCATGAGGCCAGACAGCCTCCGACTCAGACTCACCGAAATCCAGGATAGAGGCCGAAACATCGGAATCATAGCCTGAATATCCTGTACTCGCTGCTCGGGAGGATAGACCCGAAACTGCACTGTGTCCAGAACAGCTACGATGAACGGGAGCGTCTGAGAAGGAGTCAGGTGTGACTTCGGGACGTTTATAGAGAACCACAGCAAATGCAGGAGGTCTGCCGTAGTCTGAAGTTGGGAGACAACAGCCTGGGGCGAGGACACCTTCAACAGCCTGTCGTCGAGGTAGGGGGAAGACTGACACCACTAACCTGCGCAGATGAGCTGCGGCCACCACCATCACCTTGGTGAACACCCAAGGGGCACTGGTAAGGCCGAAGGGGAGCACGGTAAACTGAAAGTGCTCACGGTGTACCCTGAACCACAGGTAACGCCTGTGGCCCGGCAGGATGGGGAATTGAAAATACGCATCCTGCAGGTCCAACGCTACCATCAGTCTTCCTGGTCTAGGGCAGACAAAACCTGAGCTATAGTGAGCATCTTGAATTTCTCCTTCTTGAGGAAGAGATTGATGGTCTGAAGATCTAAAATGGGCCGCAACCCTTTGTTCTTCTTAGGAATCAGAAAGTAGCGGGAATAACAACCACTGTCTACTCCTGAAACCAGAACCCTCTCTATAGCTCCCTTGGCGAAGAGAGCTGTAACTTCCTCCTGGAGCAATTTTAAATGATCCTCCATCAGCCGTTTCTGATTTGGCAGAATGGGAGGAGGAAAAGAAAGGAAAGGCAGAGATTAGCCCTCCTGAATGATCTGCAAGACCCACTTGTCCGATGTTATTGACCTCCAGTGGGGGAGATGATGATGGATTCTGCCGCCAACTGGAGTGGTGTGGTCTTGCAGAGTCAGACTAGGAGTGCTTGGAGGCTGTGGCAGCCGAGGGCAGGGTGGCCGACGACTTCTGGCTTCCATTCCTAGGCAGGAATGAACCGTGTCCAAATCCCCGACCGGCGTGGGAAGCCTGCGCAGGACGGTGGCTGGTGATAGGGCTGACGCGGTTGGAAACCCCTTCCGTTGCCACGAAAGGAGCGAAAGGTAGACTGGCCACAAGGAGTTGAAGAGAGGCCCAAGGATCTGGCCATAGCTAGAGAGTCCTTGAACCTCACTAGGGTCAAATCTTCCTTTTCCCCAAAAAGGCGGTGTTCCAGCAAAGGGCATCCCCAACAGATTTGCTTGGACATCACCCGAGAAGCCAGTTGTCCTAAGCCAGTCTCAAGGTGACTGTTGTGGAAATTGATCTGCCCAGCGAATCCGTTGTATCAAGGCCACACCTTATAGTGAATTTTGCTGCATCTCTCCCATCCTTAACTGCCTGAGAGAGCACAGCCCGGGACTCCTCCGGGACTTGTGGCAGCAGTTGCGCAACCGTCTCCCAAAGGGAGTGGGAGAAATGGCCCAACAAGCACGTGGTATTCACCGACCGCAATGACAGGCTGGAGGAACAAAACATCTTCTTCCCAAATGAATCCAGCCTCTTGGATTCCCTATCAAGAGGAGCGGAAGGGAACATGCCCTGTGACATAGAGGCCGGCACCACCAAACTTTCTGGGGTGGGGTGTTGGCTGAGGAACTTTGGGTCGCCCGGAGCAGGGCGATGGCGGCGTGCGATTGTCCTATTCACAGGAGCCCCTGTGCTAGGTTTGGACCACATGCCTAGAAGGACATCAGTAAGTGCTTCATTAAAGGGCAAAAGGGGTTCTGAGGAGGAAGCCCCAGGCTGAAGCACTTCAGTCAGGAGATTAGTCCAGACCTCCACTGAAGGCAGATCCAGTCCAAGGACCTCGGCTGCCCTCTTAACCACTAAGGCATAAGATGCCCCATCCTCCGTAGCCAAAGTTGGCGGAGAGAGCATGCCAGTATCTGGATAAGTATCCATTCCACTGGCTTCCGAAGTTCCCCATACCAGTCCAACTGCTCAGCAGAGTCATCCTGGTGTTTCAGAGGGTCCTAGACCCCTCCAATTCCTCTCCCGAGCCCAACACGTTCACAAAGTGTTCAGGCGACAACATAGAACCCCCGAGTTCAATCGACGTTGGAATCAGTGTCGAGCGACGTCATTCTGACTCTGTGTCATCGGGGATAAGGATGGGGCTGGCACCGCCAATGGGCACCAGCGGCGCAGCAGGCACCGACTTCAGGTCCAACGCCGGGGGAGGTCACGGTGGCATGACCGGCGTTGACCCAGATCGGATCTCAGAGGAACCACCAGCGCTGTGGCCAGAGCCGACGGCATCAAAAGCGACGGGGCCCTCTCTGACCCGCGGGGCCCAAAGGCTCACCAGAGGGGTTGGCCGCTCAAATATGCGGCGCATGGCCTCGTAGAAGTCTTTGATCTAAGCGGGGGTCGCTCCGGCTTCTGGAAAAGGAGGGAGGCACAAAGTCGACCCTGGCTCTGGCGAACAGTGCCTAGAGCATCGGTGCTCCTTACCTGCTTCGTCAATGGACAAGAGTCGATGTGAAGATGAAGTCTGCTTGTACTTCTTCTTGTGCCTCTTCCCCGTGTGTCCCGACGACCTCGAGTGGGATGAAGAGGACTTTGGGCTCCAAGAGCGGTCCCGCGACCTCCTCTTCCTCGCTTGGGACCGGGACCTCCGCTGAGTCTCGCTTGACGGTGTCGGCTTTTCGGGCCGCAAGGAGCTTCAAAGCACACTCCCGTAAGGTCTTAGGAGCCATGGCCCGACAGGCCGAGCACGACTTCGGATCGAGGTCGCGCTCGAGAAGCCAGAGGCAGACGAGGTGGGGATCGGTGACCAACATCGTGCGGGGACAGGCCCTGCACAGCTTAAATCCGGTCTTCCTCGAAGACATCCTCGAACACGATGGAAAAAAATCTGGAAGTCGACAAAAAGTCAACAAAAAGCCTGTCAAAAAGCGTCAGAGGGGTAGCTCTTCCCGGAACGGCTCTTAACTGGCGCGGAAAGAAAAGAACTGACGTCCGCGCACCTGAGTGGCACCTAAATAAGTACCACAATATCATAACCGACGCTAACGATGCAGACGTCACGCGGAGCCGAATGGAGCCACCCGCCGGCGCGTGCAAGGGGTACTGCTCAGCAAAAGTTTCCGGATCCAGCCTCATGCCTGGGAAATTCAAAAGTAAGGAATCTGCAGCTAGAAGTCTCTATAAGATAGTGTAATTTTCTGTCTTTTCCTGGTCTATTGTGAGTCACTACCAAATATTTAAGAATGCATTCTGTAGAATGGCTTCTAATAATTGCACTCTTTGCATTTGATGTTGTGAGTGTAGCTTTTAAAAATAAATGTAATTACTTTAAGGTTTATAATTTACCTGGGAGAGTTATGTATGTGTCACCTAGGGAGAGAAAAACTAATTTAACTCATAAGCATGCAATAGCACACAAACATGATTAACCAATCAATTTACTGGTTATAAGAGAAAAATATCCAATTAAATTAGGATAAGTCTACAAATATGTGAGTATTTCAAATGAAAATGCTTCCCAGAAATTACATCAAACAGCATAGAGGTAATACCTGGAAAATGAAAATATCTTGTCTAACATCAATCAACTGCAGCCATGTCTGATAAAGGTCAGCACAGTGCTCTCCTAAAATTACCTTCACTACCCCTTCCTAATGTACCTAAACAGAAGAAAAAGACAGAAGGTGGAAATTCGGTCCTCATTAAGAGTGCCCCAGGAAATGAGCTGTTATTTCTCGACCCTGGTGGTTGCACACATCTGGGAGTTTCTTAAACTCGGGTAGAAAGGAAATCAGGACCATTATGAGTTGGACCCTGAGGATTCGCTAAGAAATGAGAAATTACCTGAAGAATCAGTAGTTCCAGGTCAGAGAACTAATTTTGCCAGGAACTTTCACTTGGTGCAGTTAGCCAAACAACACTAGAATCAAGTCATCCCCATCGTCAGTAGGTGGAGATCACACTTCCTTTTTTCACGAGAATGCCTGTGTTTGGAAAAACTAGTATTCACAACAAGAGCTCTACAATTTCTTGTTTTTTTCCATGCAGTCACAAGAAATGTAGATGGGAGTATCAGGGTTGATTTGGAGTTTGGTGGGTAAGGTACTCCTTCACAATGGCAACAGAGTACCCTCTGCACCAAATAGAAGGTCCACCCACCTGATTTACAGTCAGGCGGACCTTAAGTATGTCAACGACTTTGTCGCAGTCGCTGACATACTCCTCCGACAGCTCAATGGATTAAGGGTCGAAGGTGGTTTAGACATTCGACCAGCCGCCTGATTTAGAGAGGGCACACAAATGGCCAGTTTTTACTATCCCTTACCACCATGAAAGATCTGACAGGAAGGGAAAGTAAAAACATTTACATGACCACCACACCATGGGTGAAAACTCCCACGGTGTGGGCGTCATTAGTTATTGTTTTTTACATACAACATTTTTTTGGGAAGAAACAAAAACAAGTTAAGTTAAAGCAGTTGGTATGGCATTTGCAATTTTAATGTTCCCTGCCAAACTATGTTTGTACATGGGTAATTAATGGTCAACCGTGAATGACCAGGTACTGACCATGTTTTTGACTTCGCATTATACAAAGGTCATACTGAAAATATGCACTCCTGATAGGACATGGGTGTCAGTCCTAGGCATCACCTTCTTGCATTTGGTGCATCTCTAGAAAACTGAAGACCTGTTGCTTATGATTGTACCCAAAAGTTAAAGAATTCCAAGATATATTTATACTGAAAGTTTGCCACCAGCATTTGGTCTGAAAGAAAACAAAAGCAAATGCGATAATCTGAAATGTGTTGTACCTCCAGAAGAGATTCTTCAAGTTTAGCCAATTGGATCTTTTCTCCTCTTCTTGCTGCAATAATTTTGTCTTTTGCTCTTCAAGATCTGGTTTCTCATGCTGGATAGTTAAAGCTAAAAGCTGCATGAAGTACCAAAATATAAATTAATACAATCAGTGTGGTATATATATACATATGTGTATATATATATTCGAGGGTGATAAAGTTAAATTTTAACTGTAATTCGCTAGTTATTAAAAGGTTCACAATTGTATTAAATGTCCATTTACCCTAGAAATAATGTTCAAGACAAACCATTTCTATAACATGCATTCCAGTTAAGACAGTGTTAACAATGCAAGGTCGAACATTTTCTACCTATTGCACAAGTTACTAACTTGTGTAACGATATATCTGTAAGAGACAGTAGTTAGTGACAGATTCCTTACCTTAGAATATCCCCAGGCGTCAGGCTGGATCCGGGAAAGTTTTTGCGTAGCAGTACCCTTGCGCGTCGGTAGGCGGCGTCGTGCGGCTCCGCGTCCGTCGTCGGCGTCGTGATCGCCGGGATGACGTCGCGGGCAGTACTTAGGCGCCGCCCCTGCGCGCTGACGTCAGTTCTGTACACGACTTTCCGCGCCAGGAACGCAGAGCCATGCAAGAAGCTGACACAGGTGTCTGAAAAATACTAGGGCCCTGAAAGGGATGTCCTTAACCCTAGAAATCAGTTCGCAGAACGGGGAGGATGGGTGGGCGGTAGGAATCTGTCACTAACTACTGTCTCTTACAGATATATCGTTACACAAGTTAGTAACTTGTGCATCTGAAAGAGACACGTTAGTGACAGATTCCTTACCTTAGAATAGATACCCCAGCAATACCAACCCCGGTGGTGGGTCTGCGAACAAAGATCAGACAAGGAAGTCCTGGAGGACAGAACGGCCAAAGAAGCCGTCCCTTCGGACCTGACTGTCAAGGCAGTAATGCTTTGTAAACGTGTGCAGCGAGGCCCACGTAGCTGCCTGACAGATAACCGGCAGCGGAACACCGCAGCCCAAGGCCGTGGTAGCAGCCGTTGCCCTGGTGGAATGGGCACGCAGCCCAACAGGAGGCTCCTTCTTAGCCAAAGAATAGCAGGTCTTGATGCACAAGGTAACCCAGCGGGAGACGGTCCTCTTGTGCACCGCCCGACCTTTTGGCGCCCACGTAACCAACAAAGAGCTGGTCATCCACCCGGAAGTGTTTTGTGCGGTCGATATAGAAGGAGAGCGCACGTTTTGGGTCCAGACGGTGGAGCCTCTCTTCCTCTCTGGAAGGATGCGGAGGCGGAAAGAAGGTGGGCAAAGTGATGGTCTGCCCAATGTGGAAAGCAGTAACCACCTTTGGCAAGAAGGACGGACGCGTCCGAAGAACAACCTTGTCTGGATGAACAGACAGAAAGGGAGGTTTGCAAGATAGAGCCTGGAGCTCACTCACCCGCCGAGCGGAGGTGATGGCCACCAGAAAGGCTGTCTTCAGAGTCAGAAGACGAAGAGGACAGTTATGCAGAGGCTCAAAGGAGCGCACATTAAAAGGTAAGAACCAAGTTCAAGTCCCACTGAGGCATCACAAACGGAACAGGAGGGAAGAGGTGAGTAATGCCTTTTAAGAACCTGTTAACAACAGGGGACTTGAAAAGGGAGGGCTGATCAGGGAGCCTGAGGAAGGCCGAGATAGCACAAAGATAACCCTTGATGGTACCCAGGGCAGAACCCTGTTGGGCCAGAGAGAGAAGGAACAGAAGGACCTCAGAAAGAGGGGCAGAAAGGGGATTCACAGCCTTTGCTGTGCACCATGCCACAAATTTGTTCCACCTGCAGGCGTATACCACCTTAGTGGAGGGACGCCTGGCTGCCAGAATCACATCACAAACTTCGGGAGGCAAGTCGAAAGGAATCAACTGCCGCCGCTCAATCTCCACGCAAGCAGGTGTAGACTGGACAGGTTCGGGTGGAGGACCGTCCCCTGCTGCTGCGACAGAAGATCCTCCCGAAGAGGCAGACGGATCGGGGATCTACGCTCATATTGAGTAGCTCGGGATACCAAACTCTTCGAGCCCAGTCCGGAGCCACAAGAATAACTTGGGCCCGGTCGTGCCGAATCTTCTTCAACACTCTGGGTAGAAGTGGTATAGGCGGAAAGGCGTACAACAGACCGCAACTCCACTCGCGACGAAAGCGTCGCCGAGCGAGTGCCGCCTTGGAAATTCCAACGCGCAGAACTGATGACATTGCGCGTTCTCTTCGGTGGCGAATAGATCTAACCAAGGCTCTCCCCATTGTAGAAAGAGTCCTTGCGCCACTTCCGAGTGAAGACGCCATTCGTGATCCATCATGCACCTGCGGCTGAGGTTCGTCCGCCCTGGCGTTCAGGGAACCTGCCAGGTGTTGAACCATCAGGAACATGCCCTGATGTTCCAGCCATGTCCAGAGGCGCAGAGCCTCCTGACAAAGGGTCCAAGACCCCACCCCGCCCTGTTTGTTGCAGTACCACATGGCGGTGGTGTTGTCTGTGAACACCTGCACTACCTTCCCTTTGACAGAGGGAAGGAATGCCTTGAGTGCAAGTCGGATCGCCCGGAGCTCCAGAAGGTTGATATGGAGCCGGGACTCCGCCGGAGACCAGAGGCCTCTGATCTCCGCCTCTCCCATGTGACCGCCCCATCCCAGAAGGGACGCGTCCGTCACAACTGTATGCTCTGGCTGGGGAAGGGAGAGGGATCTGCCCATGACCCATTGCCGGTTCGAGAGCCACCACTGCAACTGTCTTGCAGTCCCCTCCGAGATCTGGACGTGATCGGACAGGTTGCCCTGGTGCTGCGCCCACTGGAACTTCAGGTCCCACTGCAGAGCCCGCATATGCCATCTGGCATGATTGACCAGCAGGATGCAGGAGGCCATGAGGCCCAGCAGCCTCAGGGTCATCCGTACCGAAACCCAGGATAAAGGCCGAAAGATCGGAATCATAGCCTGAATATCCCGGACTCGCCGTTCGGGAGGATAGGCCCGAAACTGCGTCGTGTCCAGAACTGCTCCGATGAAAAGGAGCTGTGGAGAAGGAATCAGATGCGACTTCGGCACATTGATGGAGAACCCCAGCGAGTGCAGGAGTTCGGCCGTAGTCTGGAGGTGGGAGACGACTGCCTGGGACGAGCCCGCCTTCAGCAGCCAGTCGTCGAGGTAGGGGAAGACTGAAACCCCTGCCCGGCGCAGATGAGCTGCGACCACCGCCATCACTTTCGTGAACACCCGAGGGGCACTGGTAAGGCCAAAGGGGAGCACGGTGAACTGAAAATGCTCGGGGCCTACCGTGAACCGAAGGTAACGCCGGTGGGCCGGCAGGACGGGGATGTGGAAATACGCGTCCTGCAAGTCCAACGCTACCAACCAGTCTCCAGGGTCGAGGGCAGTCAAGACCTGAGCTAGGGTGAGCATCTTGAACTTCTCCTTCCGGAGGAAGCGATTGACGTTCCGGAGGTCCAAGATAGGACGCATGTCCTCCTTGTCCTTTTGGGCACCAGAAAGTAGTGGGAGTAGCAACCATGCCCTACTTCTGGGGTCGGAACATGCTCGACGGCCCTCTTGGTCAAGAGGGCCGTGACTTCCTTCTGTAGAAGCACCAAGTGATCCCCTGACATGCGGTGGAATTGAGGTGGCATGGCTGGGGGTGGTCTCGAAGGGGAGGGAGTAGCCCCTTCGGACAATGTCCAAGACCCACCTGTCCGAGGTGATGGTGCGCCAGTGGGGAAGGTGATGGCGGACCCTGCCCCCTACTGGCGTGCCGTGCACCTGAAAGGAGGGACTAGGAGGGCTTGGAGGCCGCGGACGGGTTGGAGGTGGTGGCCTGACCCGCACGCTGGTTGCCCGATCCGCCACGGCGGAATCCACGTCCTCGGCCACGCGAAGACGCCTGCTGCGTGGGCCGGTGGCTGGGCTGCTGACGTGAAGGGGCGCCTACCGTGGCCACGATAGGGGCGAAAAGCAGAAGTCAGCGGAGGGCGTGTAGCAGAAAGGCCCAGGGACTTGGCAGTAGCCCGTGAGTCCTTAAAGCGCTCCAACGCATGGTCTGCTTTGGACCCAAAAAGACCGACTCCATCAAAGGGCATGTCCATGAGAGTATTCTGGACATCCCCGGAAAAACCAGTGGTTCTCAGCCAGGCGTGGCGTCGGAGCGCCACCGTCGTTGCAATAGACCTGCCCAGCGAGTCGGCGGTGTCAAGGCCACAACGTATAGTGTATTTAGCCGCATCCCTTCCTTCCGCAATGGCGCGGGAAAGCAGCGCCTGGACCTCCTCAGGACACTGGGGCAAAACATCCGCCACCGAATCCCACAGAGAGTGGGTATATCGGCCCAAAAGACAAGCGGTGTTAACGGACCGCAAGCCAGCACTGGAGGAAGAAAAACCTTTCTTCCCAAACTGATCCAGGCGTTTGGATTCCCTATCCGGAGGAGCGGTAGGGAAGGCGGTTTGGGAAGCGGAGGCTTGGACAACCAAGCTCTCAGGAGTGGGGTGGACAGAGAGAAACAGGGGTCGCCCGGAGCTGGGCGATGGCGTCGTGACACGTTCCGATCCACAGGAGCCCCTGTGTTGGGCTTGGACCAGGCGCCCAAAAGAACGTCAGTGAGGCGTCGTTAAACGGCAGCACAGTCTCCGCAGAGGAGGCTGCCGGCTGAAGCACCTCTGTCAAGATGTTAGGCTTGACCGTCAAAGTAGGGAGTTGGAGACGTAAGGCCCCAGCTGCCCTACGCAACACCGTACCAAAATTGGCTCCCTCCTCCGTAGCCACGGGAGGAGACAGCATGCCAGTGTCAGGGGAAGTATCCAGACCACTGGCCTCCCCTAGACTCTCTGTCCAGTCCTCATCATACTGACAGTGTCGTGTCAGAGGGTCATCAGACCCCTCCCAGTCCAACTGGTCCTCCTCTGGTTCAAAATAAGGAGGAGGAGGGACAGTTGGGACCCAAGGTCCCATCGGCGCCGGAGCCGGCGTCGAGCGACGTCGTTCCGGGTCCATGTCCGGAGCCGGAAGGAACTGGGGGACGACGCCGCCCGGAGCCCAGGGCGGCGTCGAGAACGGCACCGGAGACATCGGCGCCGGCGGAGGTGTCGTTAGGTCGACCGGCGTCGATGGGGGTTGTGGAGCCGGGATCGAGGCCGGGGCCGAAGCCGGAGCCGGGACCGAGGCTGGAGGCACGGGCGACGCCGGGGCCGGAGCCGTCGGCGACGCCGGAGCAACCCCATCAGGGCCCGCGGGGCCCGAAGGCGCACCGGAGGGGCCTGAAGGCCCGAAGAGGCGGGCCATGGCCGTCAGGAATTCCTGCACTTTGGCCGGATCCGCCCCCGAACCCGGGAAGGGCGGGTATGGCGGGGGCGACTCCACAGGCATGTCCGGGGCCGCGGGGGCGGGGACGGTGCCGGGAGGGGCCTCAGCCGAGTCGCAAGACCGGCGAGGCGAAGTCCGAGAGCGATGATGCTTCTTGGACTTCTTGTGTTTCGACTTACCGGACGAAGAAGACTTCGACGCCGTCGACCGGTGTGGACTCCGCGATCGACCCCTGGACCTCTCACGCGACCGGGGCCTCCGTGGAGCCGAATGCCGGGCCTCGAGGAGCTTTCGAGACCGCTCTCGCAAAGCTTTCGGGTTGAGGGCCTGGCATTCGGGACAAGACTCCGTGTCGTGGCCTCGGCCGAGGCAGAAGAGACACTCCCAATGCGGGTCGGTGACGGACATCATCCGCGCACAGGCGCCGCATCGCTTGAAGCCGGGCATCCCTACGACACCTTGAAAGATGAAAAAACAGTGAAAAAATTCACCAAAAAGTATGGTCAAAAATGACCAGGGCACTGCTCTTCCCGGATCTGCGCTTGCTGGCGCGGAAAAAGAAGAACTGACGTCAGCGCGCAGGGGCGGCGCCTGAGTACTGCCCGCGACGTCATCCCGGCGATCACGATGCCGACGACGGACGCGGAGCCGCACGACGCCGCCTACCGACGCGCAAGGGTACTGCTACGCAAAAACTTTCCGGATCCAGCCTGACGCCTGGGGATATTCTAAGGTAAGGAATCTGTCACTAACGTGTCTCTTTCAGATATTTAAAATTTATTAAGGACAACCAACCTGAACCGCGGCTATAAGTCTATAAATCTTGAAACACCTTTCCTCCATTCATGATTTTCGACAGAGCTCTTTACAATGAGAACACTTTTCCCATAGGGACAGGGAGTAGCAGAATTGTCTAACCAAAAGGAGAACCTAGCAACTCTGTTTACACTTGCAACTTCTTACAGTACATGTCAATTACCCCTTCCTCAAACATAAGCTGGACTACAAAGTAGAAATCCGTCACATATCAGTTTCAGGTATTTCCACAAAGAACGATATGCATAAATCATATGTGATTATTTAACAATGAGAGAAATAGCATACCTAGTGATGGAGCAAGGACTCACAATGAGACTTGCTCGTAAGCAATCTTCTCACAGTATTAATTAATTTGTACTAAAACCTTGTAACGTCTTTATTAATAAGTGCATACACAACATTTTTTTTTATCCAGAGGATGCTTGCCTATGTGTTTTCCACTAATAAATAATCCTTGTCTAATCCAAAATGGCCGCTAAAAGCGCGGGAACTCAACTGCGCATGTGTCAACCATATCACGTGGTATGACGTCTTTCTTTGCTTGGAGGGAAACTTTTGCTTCTGCGCAGTATATGCTAAAATGGCTGCTCAATGTTCTCACATGCTAAAGCCTTCGCGTTGCTGCAATTAATAATGTGGTTTTCTAACGCTACTAATGCGGGATAGATTTTATAATTAAATGGGAATAGAGTAGAAGTAGGGGGTACACAGTGAAAACATTTATTTTTGATTTTAATATGTTTCTTCTTTGATTTCTATTAGTTCGTAAATTGGGCCTGGGTTAACTGAACAGCAGCTCAAGAGCCATGGGACCTGCGCATGCGCTCTGAAACTAACAAGACAAAGCGATGAAGTCAACTTGGAAGATGTCCAAGGACATGACCCGCTGATCACCTTCACAAGCTCATCTGAGACGTCCAAAATTTGATACATATTGTATACACTTTGTATTGAAATTGTCGTGAGACGGGTGGGAATAAAAGCAAATGTATTAATTGTGAGGGGCGGTATTTTAAAACAATGGGCTTAAAGAAATTGAACTAAATTGTCATGGTGTGAGGATCAACCCCCTGTCCCTGTCCAATCAGAAGTAGTGGGCCCATAATTTTGAAACATTAATGGGAGGTACCTGGGTGTAGAAGGGTATAATAGATATAGAATTAGCAAATTAGTTAGTATTAGGGTGCACTGAGACTAGGCACTTGGAATCAGATGCTGACACATACGAGAGCTGATCGATTGCAGACTGAACCGCTGTCTAAAGAGATCCTGAGGTGGGGGCGGCGGATTCCAATAGAAAGAAGACACGGAAGAACCGAGGAGGAACGAAGTGTCAGAGAGGGGAACGACGCAGGCATCGTTGGTAGAGAGGTCATCTATCCTGTCCTGAACCTGGTCCGGAGGTCTTGGTCTTCATCCTTTCTTGGGGACCATCTTCCAACTCCTTGGCCAAGGGGTTTGGTTTTCACACCTTTAGGTAACTTTAAATGTGTAATCTAGTTTGTACTGCTGTCTCTATCTTCTCCTTTCCGAGGGACCGTCATTTGTGATTAATAGGTGATTATATAGTGTGCTTCCTCCTTGATATGCGATTAAGTATTATGTGGATTGTAATTTACTCTGCTAAAGAATTTAGATAAACATTTTAAAACTTCCTGAGTCAGTGGTTATTTCAGGTGGTTAATGAAAATTATGTTTTGTACATTCTCATTTTATTCCCAATTGTCAAAGGTCCATTGGTAAGTCATTACTCTTCAATCAGGAAAGGTAATTGGTAGCAGGGATTTGAGAAAGAGTACAACTGATTCCCCCCCCAGCGGTGATTGCTAGTTAGTGTGAATGAATGGGCCCAGGTGAGTATTCAGTGTATGAATGCTTGTTGCTAGTAACCCGCTGGATCACTAGATACCATAACTGGAAATCCTTGGCCCTACATATGGAAGGGATATTGGACACAAAAATATAACAGGAGGCTGTATGAGCATCTGCCATGATTACCAAAAAGTGATTTTCCACAATACCACAGCAATTGCTGTGCATGCTGCTGGTCTGTGCACAAGTGAGTTCACGGTGGACTGGTGATTACATAAAGCCTCACCTAAACCCATAGACAAAATAAGAGAAACTTCTGGAATTTAGCTAGAATATGAATCTCATTGATGAACTAATACAGTAGAATGAGCAAATGAACCTTTCTACTGTTGTTTCATACTATTTGTATTGGTTTTTCAGATACAATACAAAAAAAACGTACTCCATTTGCAGGTAAGGTGTGGTTTGAGCATATATATATATATATATATTACCTACTGGCGATCGCCAGTAGGTAGTTATAGTTAGAACTTAGTTTCCGTAGGAAAAGCGTTTTTTGATTTGCCAATATCTTTGGCGCCGTTTGACGAATCTTCGCGAAATTTTCAAAACTAATGGGTCGGTCCTCTCAGTTTCTCTGTTGAAAGTTTCGGGGTGATTCGTGAAGCAAGGGCCGAGAAAAAAGGGGGGTCCCAAAACGCGTTTTATCCATGTTAATTTCCATAGGAAACTTTGGAACAGGCTACAGCCCGAACTGCTGACCGGAATTACACCAAATTTGGCAAAAAGGTAGCTCTTGGTTCAGAAAGCGCCCTTTTTTTTTAAATGGTGTTAATCCGTTCAGTAGTTTCTAAGAAATTCAAAAATAAAAAAATATCGATATCTGGGCGGAGCCTAACCACACATCTCATCATGAGATGTGATTGGCTGTCAGCACTTCATCCTGGAATTGCTGGCAGCCATCTTAGGACCAATATACATGATAGCACCCCATTGAAATGCATTGTAGTGAATAGAAGGTTTTGAGGGTCACCAAAAGGAGAACTATAAAGGCTGATAACAGACTTTAGTTACATTAGAATTCATTTGTTGATGGTACCATACTAATTTTAGGAATTGTGGTGTGTTCTAAGGTGATTTTACCCTGTGAAAAACCTTCTGCTGGGATATCATGAATCATTTTTGAGAGAACTATTTTCTCATGCTTGTCCCATAGAGGTTTGGAAGGTGCTCCAGAAGCTAAAATGAGAGCATATTTTCTGTAAATTCACATTATCTTTCTCAGTCATGTGAGAATGAAGTCTGACATTCTCAGTAAAACATGTACATCCAACAAGGGCAGAGACTGTCAGTTGATTCCTTTGTGTTCTACTGCAGCTTCCCAGAGTGTTCTAAAGAACAACTAGAGAGCTAACAGTCTTACTTATGACAAAAGTATGGCACACCTGAAGCCATCTTGATTGGAATAAACTGATAACACTTAAAACATTTAATTTAAAAAGGAACAAAATGAGGGGTTCATTTTGTCATAGAAATTATTGTTAGTGCTGTAGAAAGAAAAATTGGGACATGTTTTAATTGAGATCTCAAATATCTTCCTGTTATATTTCAACAGGAGCAGCCTGTCAGTTGATTCTATGGCAGGACCGGAGGCTCAGATTATGCTTTCTCAATTTCTTTACTACTCAACAGCAGCCAATGAGAAAAAAGTAAACATTACAATAAACTACGTATCCCATGAGGCTTTGAACCACGCCTCCTTCATTAACCAATAACAGCAGAGGTTAGCATACAAAATAAAGAGGCACCAGCTTGACTCCCTCTTTCTTTGCTGCTCCGCAGTCAAGATAAGTGCCTCATTATTTTGCTCATGCTTTTGTATGATATATTGAGTATTACGATGTTTTAATAATATGAGTTTATGAATATATGCATTATATATAACTAGGATTGTGGCAGAATATAGGTTCTTCTGTAGCGCTCTCGCGCCGCGCTGTGATCGGCGCACGCGATCGCTTTTTTCCTTCCGTTTTTGCCTCAGCGCGTGTTGCGCTGTACTTCTTTGCCTTTGTTTGTTATTTTGCCCGTTTATTTTGCCCAATTTACAGTTTGCTCGCGTCGCGAGTATTGTGCCGTTGGCGCCCTCGCATGCTGCTTGGGGATTAGCCCCCCCCCCCCTCAGGGAGCGAGGCGCACGCCGGAGCCCGATCGGGAAGCCTGCGTGCGTCTCGGGAGCCTGCACGCGTCTGTGCACGCGTGCAGCTCCCTCTCACAAGCTGGAAAGACGCCTCACCCCGGGCTGGCTATTTGGGGAATACGCAGCTGGCAGTCAGCGGAGCCGGTACCGGGCCTATTTACTTATTGGCAATTCCTTCCTTCAGCGCTTGTGAGCGCAGTTAACCCCTGAATAACCAGCTATTCTGGTTACAATTTTTGGAGAACCTTGTCCTACAGGCAGGCAGGGTTTTATTCACCCTCCGTTAGTCCTAATTACAAGGGCTCTTTTGGTACCTGTGTGGCCCCCTCTGCCCCAGCTTCTGCTCCCGACCGACGCCCGGCCTCTGTTGAGAGTTTTGGGTTGTAAAATTTGAGCTTCTCCCTGGAGATTTTTGCTGCATATATACAAGGTATATATATTTACAGAATGTCGGACTGCGAAGTCTATGAGGAGGAGGTAGCTGCGTTTGATCCTCCTGAGGACGAAGAATATTACTATGATGACTCTATGGAAGCTCTCATTGACAAGAAATTAGATTCTAAACTAGATAAGGTCCTCTCCTCTGCCTTATTGCCTATTTCCCAACGCCTGGAACAACTAGTTGGTAGTAACCCTGTCCCCTCTGGTACTCCTACATCCTTCCCCCTCCCTCCACCCGAGCCAGCTGGGCTCACCTGGCCACACGTTCAAGTTTACTCCAAACTGCGCAGTTCTAAGGAACATGACTTCGGGGACAAGCCTGCCCCTTCCTCTCCTGCCCCTTCGCCCTCGGTCCCAATTCCCATTACAGACACTGACACAGACACTGATTCCTCTCAAGAATCACGCCCTCGCAAATGCGCCTCGAAGCGCAAACATTCCTCATCGCCTGTCCAACCTTCTCCCTTCTCTTTTGATCCTTCAGATATAGTTCACCCCCGTTCCTCAGATTGGGCTCCCGCCCCGGCAGTGGCAGAATATATGCAAATCCACCTGTGTAAGAGTTTTGATAAGGAGGTTAGAGCCCGCCTCAAATCCGAATGTCCCCGTCCTGACCTGGCTCACAAGGTGGCCCTCACACCAGATATTGATTCCTCTATGACCACCTTTCTGAAGAAGTATAAGAAAGACCCCAAGAAAGGCATAGATAGCGCCCTTAGGGCGTGCCAGGATAAATTGCTAGACGTTTCAGGACCCCTGGCAAAGATTCTAGAATTGGCCCTTCAGGCGCAGGAGACTGGGGCTGCTATTCACCCGGAGGTCCTGGCGGGATGGACCCAGAGGGCGATTTGCCTCCTCGGCAACGCCAATTGCGCTCTCTCGTCGGAAAGGCGCAAGTCAGTCCTTTTGTGAATCGATCCGCAACTAGTTGAATTGGCTGCGGCCGAACCAGGCCCTCTGGCTGAGGGTCAGCTCTTCGGAGAACGTTTTGCCAAAGACTTAGCGAAATTCGTCAATACTTTTGCATCTTTAGACAAATCGCAATCCTCGCTCAAGAGGGTCTTCCACCCAGTCTCTGGCAGGGCCGGTCGTGGCAGGGGACGCTCGACCGGCAGCTACAACAATCCAAGTCCTTAGCGGGGCTTCGCTCCACGACGTAGAGGGTATACCCAGGAACCGGAACAAGCTGGCTTCTACCCCTCCAGATCCCGAGGCTTCCGTGGCCGGTATAACAGGGGCGTCAATAGGGGTTACAAGAACTTCGATAACCAGTCATCAGGTATGTCCGCCAATCTTTCCGGCGATCCCCCTCGGGGGCATATTGTTACATTTTGTTATGAATTGGACACAGTTAACCACAGATGCGTGGATTCTCCACACAGTTCAGGGTTATCAGATAGAATTATCAGAACCTCCTTATCAAGTGGCAACTCCTTTTCCTCTCCTTTTTTCCCTACAAGAACAAGCTTTTATCGATTCCGAGCTTCAAGAGCGTTTGACCAAGCAGGCTATTGCCGTAGGACCCTTCATTCCCGGCGGGTTTTGCAGCAACGTTTTCTTGGTGCAAAAGAAGGGAGGAGGTCAGAGATTAGTTTTAAATCTCGGGGAGTTCAATTCCTTTGTAGTATACAGACACTTCAAGATGGAGGTTATTCATCTGTTGAGAGATCTTCTGTTAGAGAAGGACTGGATGGTCCGTTTAGATCTAAAGGACGCTTACCTCACGGTTCCCATTTGCCCCTCCCATCAGAAATTTCTCCAATTCTCCTGGAAAGGGCAATGGTACCGGTATCTCTCCCTTCCTTTCGGCCTATCCTCAGCCCCTTGGGTGTTTACCAAGCTACTAAAACCGGTGGTCACTCGGCTGCGGGAGATGGGAGTTCGCATGATCGTCTATCTCGATGACATGTTACTTCTGGCGCAGGACCGGACCCTTCTGCTCACACATTTAGGGTGGACAATCTCACTGTTGCAGGAGTTAGGGTTTGTGATAAACCTCAAAAAATCGGTTACCACCCTGAGACAACAGATGGACTTCCTGGGGTTTCAAATAGATGCGATCAACGCCCAGTTACTCCTTCCTATGTCCAAGATCAAATCAATAAAGAGAGAGATTCGCTCCACCCTATCGAAACAGATGGTCTCGTTAAGATCCTTAGCCAGGATTGTAGGCATACTGGCCTCATCGATTCAGGCCATCTTCCCAGGACCTCTGCACTACAGGGCTTTACAGAGACTCAAGATTTATTATCTGCAGAAAAGATATTCGTACGACCACCTGATTCCTCTGTCTCCAGAGGCTCAGGAGGAGCTTCGTTGGTGGTTGGAGCACATGGAAGCGTGGAATGGCAAGGCCATTTTCGGCGCCTCTCCAGACGTCATCATAGAGTCAGACGCCAGCCGTTGGGGCTGGGGTGCACGATGTGGAGACTTTGCCACCGGCGGACGATGGTCCGCCGACGAGTTAAAGTTGCACATCAATTGTCTGGAGCTGTTAGCGGGCTCCTTTGCCATAAAATCGATCTCTCCTCTGAAGAGCAATTGTTGCATCCTTCTCAGGATGGACAATGTTTCAGCGGTGCGATACATAAATCGCCTGGGAGGGACGAAATCCCGGCTGTTGGCCAACATTGCGAGGGAATTTTGGCATTTTTGTCTGGATCAGAAGATCAGTGTGATAGCAGAGTATGTTCCAGGGAAGCTCAATCAGGTAGCAGATTGGAATTCCAGGTTCCTACGGGACGTCAGCGATTGGAGACTCCATCCTTCGCTTTTTGTAGAGATCATGAATATGCGAGGTCCTTGCATGATAGACCTCTTTGCTTCTCGCCTCAACGCTCATCTCCCACGCTTCTTCAGCTGGAGACCGGATCCGATGGCGATGGGAACGGATGCGTTCCTTCAACATTGGGATCCCAGAGGAACTATGCGTTTCCTCCCTTCGCTCTGATTCCGAGAGTGGAGGCTCAGGTCCGTCGACAAGGGACGTCAGTAGTGTTGGTCACACCATTGTGGAAGACTCAATCTTTGTTTCCGACACTGTTGGAGTTGTCAGTGGACTTACCTTTTCAACTTCCTGTGTTTCTGATGCTTCTCCAGGACCCAGTGGGATCCCCTCATCCGCTGGTCCTTCAGAACCAGTTGTCCCTCATGGTTTGGACGCTCTCAGGAGACACAAACGAATTGAGGGCCTTTCATCGGCGACTGCCGAGTTTATACAACAAGCTTGGGCTCCATCCACTCGCAAACGATATTCTGCATCATGGAAGCGATGGGTAGGTTGGTGCTTTCAACGACAGGTGGATCCCGTGGGATCTGATGTGAAGGACGTATTACATTTTTTATCTGAATGTGCTGAATCAGGCCTTTCTTATAGGTCTGTTAATAATTGCAGGTCAGCTATCTCGGCCGGACACAATCACATCGATGGTAAGCCGGTGGGGATGCATCCCCTAGTATGTAAGTTGCTGAAGGGCATCAGAGTTGCTCGTCCACCTCGTCCCAGATACACTACCTTATGGGATGTTTCTAAGGTTTTGTCTTTATTCGAATCTTGGCCAGATAACAAGGATTTATCGTTAAAACAATTATCTGCTAAACTTACTATGCTATTGTGTTTAATCTCTTGTAAGAGAGTTTCTGATGTGCACGCTTTAGATTTGGCAGGAAGGATGTTTTCTCCACAGGGTGTATCTTTCGTCATCTCCAGGAGGACTAAGACTATGTCACGTTCGGTGGAGTATCCTGCTTTTCCTCACAATGACAAATTATGTGTTTTAAAATGTTTGAAAGTATATGAAGAGCGCACATTGGTTCATAGAGCAAATCCCTTGGGTCAATTGTTGTTGGCAATACAAAAACCTTTTCGTCCAGTTTCAGCGGCCACCTTGGCACGTTGGGTCAGGTGGGTTATGTATGAAGCAGGGATTGACATTTCTGTTTATGGTGCGCATTCCACCAGAGGCGCTATGGCCTCTAAGGCATATATTTTGGGGTCTCGTTTAGAGGACATTTTGAAAGCGGCAGATTGGTCTTCGGACTCAATGTTTAAAGTGTTTTATTATAAACCTATTACGCATGTTTCTTCTGTTGTTGTTGATCAGCTTTGAACCAGCATAATCTGAGCCTCCGGTCCTGCCATAGAATACAAAATTTTCCAGCTATCGCGACAAGAATTTTAGATTCTATTAAGGACACGGAGGCAAGGATTATCCTACCCGTTGGGACAGGTAAGATGTCAACTGTCATGTTGCATGAGAATTCACTATGCACTGTTATTTGCCCACCCTGAGATATCGACCCTTTGGGTTCCCTATTTTTCAAACTTGTTTCTGTTTCAGGAACTGACTCCAAACAGAACTAATGCAACGATGATCTATGGTATGGATCTCCTCGTCGTTGGAGGATTGCTGTCGTATCAAGGAATGTTGGGATGTGCTCTCCGTTGAGAGTTGGATCTGCTATTGTTGCTCTCCGTTGAGAGCCAGGACTTTGTTTGTTTTCGGACACTTAAAAGACTGTTTTTGCAAAGAAAGAGGTAGTCAAGCTGGTGCCTCGTTATTTTGTATGCTAACCTCTGCTGTTATTGGTTAATGAAGGAGGCGTGGTTCAAAGCCTCATGGGATACGTAGTTTATTGTAATGTTTACTTTTTTCTCATTGGCTGCTGTTGAGTAGTAAAGAAATTGAGAAGCATAATCCTCGCCTCCGTGTCCTTAATAGAATCTAAAATTCTTGTCGCGATAGCTGGAAAATGTTGTATTCCTTTGTGTTCTACTGCAGCTTCCCAGAGTGTTCTAAAGAACAACTAGATCGCTAACAGTCTTACTTATGACAAAATTATGGCACACCTGAAGCCATCTTGATTGGAATAAACTGGTAACACTTAAAACATTTAATTTAAAAAGGAACAAAATGAGGGGGTTCATTTTGCCATAGGAATTATGGTTAGTGCTGCAGAAAGAAAAATTAGGGCACGTTTTAAGTGAGATCTCAAATCCTCTTCTATTTCATTAGAAAGTTCTGACATGCAGACTGAAACAATCACTTTCAATACCAGCAGTAGACTTCCAGTTAACTCCCTGGTGAGCAGTAGCTTTACTACAGTGATCTAATGAGCAACTAGAGTGCTAACATTCTGAATTTATGGCAAATGTGTGACACATCTGAATGCCTTCTTGATGGAATCAAAGTAAAAAACTGAAAGCATTTTCTACTGAGGAGACTGCAGTAAATGAGGAAATTAGGAAACTTCATAACAAATAAGTCTCCCAAGATGGCCACCAGAGAAAATAGAGCCCAAATGTAGCACAAATATCACCCAGATGTAGCCCACATAAAGCCCAATGACAGAAGTGTGCAAAACACTTTTTATTTTTTGTTTTTTTGCAGTTTTATATAGTGCAGACTGGTCAGGTATTGGAGCGTTGCATCTTACTTGGACCCCTTATTGCGTATTTTGCACGAAGTACATGAGATTGATCTTGCGAAACATTGAACTTTACTATTCTGTTAACCTGAAGTTGCTCTGAACCGGGCTTTGTAACACCCGTTTTTACCTACTGGTTTTAATTAATTCTCACTGTATTGTATTAAGAAAGAGGATTTACTGTTTTTATGTACACTTTTATGATCTATGTTTCTAAATCAGATCGAATAAAGTTTAATGAATTTAATTGAAGTCTCCCAAGATGGCCACCAGAGAAAAAGGAGCCCAAATGTAGCACAAATATCACCCAGATGTAGCCCACGTATAGCCCAATGACAGAAGTGTGGAAAACACTTTTTATCCTTTGTTTTTTTGCAGTTTTATATAGTGCAGGCTGGTCAGATATTGGAATGCTTTACATGAGCATTGGTTACATCATACAAGGACAAACTCATTTTGGTTGTAGGCATGGGGAGATTAAGTGATTTGACCAGAATCACAGAATGTCGAGCTGAAGAAGAAACTCCAACATGGTTCCCCAGTTGCCAAGTCTGCAGCTCTGGAAGTAACACCACATTCTCTCCCCTAAGCGTAACATTTAATCAAGTGGTCAACAAGATAAAAAAACAAAGATAACAAATAATTTAAAAGTGCTTTGTCGCTATTTGAGAACACAGAAAATATGTCCTCATTTTTGTTTTTTAGAGCACTAACCATAATTTCTATGCAAATAAGACCCTCTCATTTCTATAATTTCTAAAGGAAATGCTTTAGGTATTACAGTTTTGATTACATCAAGATGACGTCAGGCGTGCCACACTATTGTAATAAATATAGAATGTTAGCAATCTAGTTGTTCATTAGGATACTGTTGGGAGGCAGAGGTCAGGGGCACGGACTCAGAAAATTGAAGGCAGGTAGGAGGGTGCAGAGGCAACAATTTGACCACACTGGGCAGGCAGGAAGGGCAGTGGCAGCACAACATGGAGGGCAGTGGAAAGGGGGGCATGGGCAACAAACCAACAATGCAGGACAGGCAAGAGAGGCTGTGGCAATATAATAGACCATTGAGGGCAGAAGGAAGAGGCAGTGGTAGTACAACCATACATGCCAACAGACGATTCAGGCAGGAAACGCCCAATGTTTTTAAGCCCAAAAGGGCTTTATTTTATCTGTCTCTTGTCTACAATCTCCTCTTTTTCTATGCAAGTCAATGGGAAAAATCAATTCCCCAGTTTTTTCCCCTCAAAATCTCCCTCTTA
Source organism: Calotriton arnoldi (assembly GCA_963921515.1). Classification (NCBI taxonomy): domain Eukaryota; kingdom Metazoa; phylum Chordata; class Amphibia; order Caudata; family Salamandridae; genus Calotriton; species Calotriton arnoldi. Next base: position 1,677,293 of record CAWUFW010003804.1, on the reverse strand, counting down.
CCAAGTTCAAAATGTTAGCAAGTATGGGATATTGGATCATGGAAGGTAAGAGGAATTGGGGTAGGGACATGGACTCGGATAACAGAGGACAGGAAGGACATGGACAGGTGCACCTAACTGACCTTACAGGGCAGGCATCAGGGTTTGCAGCAGCACAATACACCACACGGGGCATGCAGGAAGGCAGTGCAGCACAACAAACCATGGAAAGCAATAGGGAGGGGACAGGACCATGCACATGGACAACAGAGAACAGAGGGGAAAGAGGCAATGGCAGCAAGCTGACCATACTGGACAGACAGGAGAGAAAGCTACAGCATAACGGACCATAAAGGGCAGGAGGGAGGGACCAGGGGCATGACAATGGAACAGACAAGCCAGGAGGGAGGGAATAGGGGTCTGCACATGAAAAGGGAGGGCAGGGGGCAAGGGGGCAGGGCAGGAGCAGCAAGCTGACCATGGAGGTCAGGCAGGATGGGCACTAGAAGCACAACACACCATGGAGGGCAACAGTGAGACTACAATGGCATACACACAGACCATGAAGGGAAGGTGGGAGGGGGTCAGGGGCAGCTAGCTGACCACACAGGGAAGGTGGGAGGGGCCGTGGCAGCACAGAAGACCATGCATGGCAAGCTAGAGGGTTAGTGGCAGCACAATTTGGCCATGATAGGCAAGAAGGAGGGTGCGGGGCATGCACAAAGGATCATGGAGGTTAGAAGGGAGGGGTGGGAGCTGGGCACAGACAAGAGAGTTCAGGGGAAGGAGCCTCACAACAGACCACGCGGGGCAGGCAGGAGGAGCAGTTGCAGCACAACAGACCAGGGAGGGCAGAAGGATGTGGCAGTAAAATGGACCATGGAGGACAGGAGGAAGGGGATAGGGGCATGGAACATGGACAGGCAGGGTGGAGGTGGCAGGGAGAGGTTACAGTCATCTGACAATGCTAGGCAGGTGGGAGGGGAGTGGCAGCTCAACAGAAAACTCAGAGTAGATAGGAGGGGCAGGTCCATGGAACATGGTGGGCAAAAAGGATGGATCAGGGGCATGCACACAGACATCGGAGGGCAGGGAGAAGGAGAGTAGGGGCAGCAAGCTAAGCACAGAGGCTAAGCAGGAGAGCAATGATGGGCAGGAGGAGTGGACTGGGACATCATGCTAAATGGAGGACAGTGGCAGCACATCAGACCATGCATGAAAGGAGTAAGGAGGCTAGTGCATGGATTCAGACAACAGAGGATAGTAGAAAGTGGATGGGGAAGCAAGCTAACTGTTCAGAGAAGGCCAGTGGCAGAACAACGGCCACACAGGGCTGTAGCAGCACATCAGACCATGCATGACAGGAGTGAGGAGGCTAGTGCATGGATTCAGACAACAGAGGATAGTAGAAAGTGGATGGGGCAGCAAGCTAACTGTTCAGAGAAGGCGAGAAGGCCAGTGGCAGAACAACGGCCACACAGGGCTGTAATGAGGGAGCAGGGGCATGGACTTGGACAATGGATGGCGAGGAGGAGGGGAGGCAGGAGCAGCAAGCTTGGGTGGGGGGCAGCACAATGGCAGGCCAGGACCTGCTTCCAACCCCCCACCATCCATTGTGATAGGCATCTTACTTAACATTTAAAAAAACTAGAAATTTGCTGAAAAAAACAAAGATTACAGGGACGTTATAGTTAAACTCAGATTTCACTCGTACAAAACCACTGAAATTCAGCAGTTATAGTTACGTGAGCTAACTATAACTTACGCCCCGCAATGCACTGCTTATGACCTCAGACATTACATCATTCATGACATGGTCAGTGACATCACTCAAGACATCACTCATGACATCTCAAATGAGCTGTGAATGGAATGGAACTATAATCACTAGAACTTAATTTAGGGATAGTGTGTGTGTATTAACACCCCTTTTTATTTCTTTTCTTTCATGTAAGAACCTCTATAATATGCAACGTGGCCAGATCAATATGGCCGATAGCCTTTCACTTTAAAGTAATGTGTAGTCCATTGTTTATGTTGATGTTTGCAATCGTAAGTATGTTTATTATGAACAAGTCACGTTGACGAACATACAGGTACGGCGGTCAGGGGGCAAGATATGCTGAAATTGCATTGTGTGCATATTAACACTTGTTTTCTTTTCTTTATTGTATGAATTCCTGAATTTGCGCATCATGACCAGGCCAATATGGCTGACAGCTTTTTGGTTTAATGTAATATGTAGTCCTTTGTTAATGTTGGCAAATGGAGCCATTTCTACATAAGGAAGCTACAATGACGTCTTGTATCGTGATCAAGGTTCGGACTAGCCGAAACGCGTCCTTTGTAGATTAAATACTTCCAAACTACAACCGAGTGCTGATTCCTTCCTTCTAAGAGTGAGAGGAGATTGAATATATACATATATATACCTCTCTTGCTTCTTTCTGCACCTCTCTTGCCTCTTTCTGCACTTCTCTTGCCTCTTTCTGCACCTATCTTGCCTCTTTCTGCACCTATCTTGCCTATTTCTGCACCTCTCTTGCCTCTTTCTGCACCTCTCTTGCCTCTTTCTGCACTTCTCTTGCCTCTTTCTGCACTTCTCTTGCTTCTTTCTGCAGCTCACTCTTCTTTCTGCACCTCTCTTGCCTCTTTCTGTACTTCTCTTGCCTCTTTCTGCACCTCTCTTGCCTCTTTCTGCAGCTCACTCTTCTTTCTGCACCTCTCTTGCCTCTTTCTGCACCTCTCTTGCCTCTTTCTGCACCTTTCTTCTTCTTTCTGCACCTTTCTTGCCTTTTTCTGCACCTCTCTTGCCTCTTTCTGCTCTTCTCTTGCCTCTTTCTGTACCTCACTTGCCTCTATCTGCACCTCTCTTGCCTCTATCTGCACCTCTCTTGCCTTTCTACTCAGCTCTTGCCTCTTTCTGCACCTCTCTTGCCTCTTTCTGCACTTCTCTTGCCTCTTTCTGCACCTCTCTTGCCTCTTTCTGCACCTCTCTTGCCTCTTTCTGCACCTCTTGCCTCTTTCTGCACCTCACTCTTTTCTTTCTGCACCTCTCTTGCTTCTTTCTGTACCTCTTGCTTCTTTATGCGCTTCTCTTGCCTCTTTCTGCACCTCTCTTGCCTCTTTCTGCACCTCACTCTCTTCTTTATGCACCTCTCTTGCTTCTTTCTGCACCTCTCTTGCTTCTTTCTGCGCTTCCCTGGCTTCTTTCTGCACCTTTCTTCCTCTTTCTGCATCTCTCCTGTCTCTTTCTGCACATCTCTTGCCTCTTTCTGCACCTCTCTTCCCTCATTCTGCAGCTCACTCTCTTCTATCTGTACCTCTCTTGCCTCTTTTGCACCTCTATTGCCTCTTTTGCACCTCTCTTGCCTCTTTCTGCACATCTCTTGCCTCTTTCTACACCTCTCCTGCATCTTTCTGTACCTCTCTTGCCTCTTTCTGCACCTCTCTTCTTTCTGCACCTCTCTTGACTCTTTCTGAACCTCTCTTGCCTCTTTATCTGTATTTGTAAAGCGCGAACTACTCACCCTTACGGGTCTCAAGGCGCTGGGGGCCGTCGTGGAAATTAAGTGAGCTATTGCCCAGAGTCACATGGTGCTGAGCTGAGCTGCCGCCGGATCCGGGGATCGAACCGTGAACCCTGTGCTCCGAAGTCAGCTGCCCTGGCCGCTGCACCACACCTCTCCACTATGCACCTCTCTTGCCTCGGTCTGCACCTCTCTTGCCTCTTTCTGCACCTCTCTTCCCTCATTCTGCAGCTCACTCTTTTATCTGTACCTCTCTTGCCTCTTTTGCACCTCTCTTGCCTCTTTCTGGACATCTCTTGCCTCTTTCTGCACCACTCTTGCCTCTTTCTATACCTCTCTTGCATCTTTCTGCACCTCTCTTGCCTCTTTCTGCACCTCTCTTGCCTCTTTCTGCACCTCTCTTGCCTCTTTCTGCACCTCTCTTCTTTCTGCACCTCTCTTGCCTCTTTCTGCACCTCTCTTCTTTCTGCACCTCTCTTCCCTCTTTCTGCACCTCTCGTGACTCTGTCTGCACTTCTCTTGCTTCTTTCTGCAGCTCACTCTCTTCTTTCTGCACCTCTCTTGCCTCTTTCTGCACCTCTCTTGCCTCTTTCTGTAGCTCACTCTCTTCTTTCTGCACCTCTCTTGCCTCTTTCTGCACCTCTCTTGCCTCTTTCTGCACTTCCCTTGGTTCTTTCTGCAGCTCACTCTCTTCTTTCTGTACCTCTCTTGCCTCATTCTGTACCTCTCTTGCCTCTTTCTGAAGCTCACTCTACTTTCTGCACCTCTCCTGCCTCTTTCTGCACCTCTCTTGCCTTTCTGAACATTTCTTACTCTTTCTGCACCTCTCTTGCCTCTTGATGCACCTCTCGTGACTCTTTTTGCTCTTCTCTTGCCTCTTTCTTCAGCTCACTTGCTTCTCGCTGCGCCTTTCTTCCTCTTTCTGTACCTCTCTTGACTCTTTCTACACCTCTTACCTCTTTCTGCACCTCTCTTGCCTCTTTCTACACCTCTCTTCCCTCTTTCTGCAGCTCACTCTCTTCTTTCTGCACCCCTCTTGCCTCTTCATGCACCTCTCTTGCCTCTTTCTGCACCTCTCTTGCCTCTTTCTGCATCAGTCTTGTCTCTTTCTGCACCTCTCTTGCCTCTTTCTTCACCTCTCTTGCCTCTATCTGCACCTCTCTTGACTTTCTACTCCACTCTTGCCTCTTTCTGCACTTCTCTTGCCTCTTTCTGCACTTCTCTTGCCTCTTTCTGCACCTCTCTTTCCTCTTTCTGCACCTCACTCTTCTTTCTGCGCTTCTCTTGCTTCTTTCTGCACCTTTCTTCCTTTTTCTGCATTTTTCTTGCCTCTTTCTGTACCTTTCTTCCTCTTTCTGGACCTCTCTTGCCTCTTTATGCACCTCTCTTGCCTCTTTCTGCACCTCTCTTGCCTCTTTCTGCACCTCTCTTGCCTCTTTCTTCACCTCTCTTGCCTCTATCTGCACCTCTCTTGCCTCTTTCTGCACTTCTCTTGCCTCTTTCTGCACTTCTCTTGCCTCTTTCTGCACTTCTCTTGCCTCTTTCTGCACCTCTCTTGCCTCTTTCTGCAGCTCACTCTTCTTTCTGCACCTCTCTTGCCTCTTTCTGCACCTCTCTTCCCTCATTCTGCAGCTCACTCTCTTCTATCTGTACCTCTCTTGCCTCTTTTGCACCTCTCTTGCCTCTTTCTGCACCTCTCATGCCTCTTTCTGCATATCTCTTGCCTCTTTCTACACCTCTCTTGCATCTTTCTGCACCTCTCTTGCCTCTTTCTGCACCTCTCTTCTTTCTGCACCTCTTGACTCTTTCTGCACCTCTGTCGCCTCTTTATGCACCTCTCTTGCCTCTGTCTGCACTTCTCTTGCTTCTTTCTGCAGCTCACTCTCTTCTATCTGTACCTCTCTTGCCTCTTTTGCACCTCTCTTGCCTTTCTGCACCTCTCTTGCATCTTTCTGCACATCTCTTGCCTCTTTCTACACCTCTCTTGCAGCTTTCTGCACCTCTCTTGCCTCTTTCTGCACCTCTCTTCTTTCTGTACCGCTTGACTCTTTCTGCACCTCTGTCGCCTCTTTATGCACCTCTCTTGCCTCTGTCTGCACTTCTCTTGCTTCTTTCTGCAGCTCACTCTCTTCTTTCTGCACCTCTCTTGCCTCTTTCTGCAGCTCACTCTCTTCTTTCTGCACCTCTCTTGCCTTTTTCTGCACCTCTCTTCCCTCATTCTGCAGCTCACTCTCTTCTATCTGTACCTCTCTTGCCTCTTTTGCACCTCTCTTGCCTCTTTCTGCACCTCTCTTGCCTCTTTCTGCACCTCTCTTGCCTCTTTCTCTTGCCTCTTTCTGCACATCTCTTGCCTCTTTCTACACCTCTCTTGCATCTTTCTACACCTCTCTTGCATCTTTCTGTACCTCTCTTGCCTCTTTCTGCACCTCTCTTGCCTCGGTCTGCACCTCTCTTGCCTCTTTCTGCACCACTCTTGCCTCTTTCTATACCTCTCTTGCCTCTTTCTGCACCTCTCTTGCCTCTTTATGCACCTCTCTTGCCTCGGTCTGCACCTCTCTTGCCTCTTTCTGCACCTCTCTTCCCTTATTCTGCAGCTCACTCTCTTTTATCTGTACCTCTCTTGCCTCTTTTGCACCTCTCTTGCCTCTTTCTGCACATCTCTTGCCTCTTTCTGCACCTCTCTTGCCTCTTTCTATACCTCTCTTGCATCTTTCTGCACCTCTCTTGCCTCTTTCTGCACCTCTCTTGCCTCTTTCTGCACCTCTCTTCTTTCTGTACCTCTCTTGCCTCTTTCTGCACCTCTCTTCTTTCTGCACCTCTCTTGCCTCTTTCTGCACCTCTCGTGACTCTGTCTGCACTTCTCTTGCTTCTTTCTGCAGCTCACTCTCTTCTTTCTGCACCTCTCTTGCCTCTTTCTGTAGCTCACTCTCTTCTTTCTGCACCTCTCTTGTCTCTTTCTGCACCTCTCTTGCCTCTTTCTGCACTTTTCTTAGTTCTTTCTGCAGCTCACTCTCTTCTTTCTGTACCTCTCTTGCCTCATTCTGTACCACTCTTGCCTCTTTCTGCACTTCTCTTGCCTCTTTCTGCACTTCTCTTGCCTCTTTCTGCACCTCTCTTTCCTCTTTCTGCACCTCACTCTTCTTTCTGCGCTTCTCTTGCTTCTTTCTGCACCTTTCTTCCTTTTTCTGCATTTTTCTTGCCTCTTTCTGTACCTTTCTTCCTCTTTCTGTACTTCTCTTGCTTCTTTCTGCACTTCTCTTGCTTCTTTCTGCGCCTTTCTTTCTCTTTCTGCACATGTCTTACCGATCTAGGTGTAGTTAGAAATTAGCATTTAAAAAACCTTAGAAATTCACTGAAAAAACCACAGGTTTCAGGGATGTTATAGTTAGAAATTAGCATTTAAAAAACCTTAGAAATTCACTGAAAAAAATCACCGGTTTCAGGGACGTTATAGATAGAAATTAGCATTTAAAAAAACCTTTGAAATTCACTGAAAAAAACATAGGTTTCAGGGACGTTGTAGTTAGAAATTAACATTTAAAAAACCTTTGAAATTCACTGAAAAAACCATAGGTTTCAGGGACGTTATAGTTAGAAATTATCATTTAAAAAACCTTTGAAATTCACTGAAAAAACCATAGGTTTCAGGGACGTTCGAGTTAGAAATCAGCCTTTAAAAAACCATAGAAATTCACTGAAAAAACCATAGGTTTCAGGGACGTTATAGTTAGTTGGACATTTCAGTAGTACAAAACCAGAGAAATTCGCCCGTTATAGTTAGTTAAGCTAACTATAACTCGCGCCCCCGCAATGCACTGCTGATGACGTCACATATTACATCATTCATGACATGGTCAGTAACATCATTGATGACATCACTGATGACATCTCAAATGACATCACTGATGACATAACCCAGTGACTGTGTTTCTGTAAAGTTTAAATATGTTTTATATATATATATATGCCAAGGTGTATTGAAGAATGAGTGTGTGTATAAGTGTCTGAATGGATGATTTAGTAGGTGCGTGACTGACTGTATAAGTGAGTGATTAATCGTGTCTTACTGAATGCATGGGTTAGTGACTAAATTGTATGAATGTCTGTATTAGACTGTCAGTTGGTGTGTAAGCGGCTGCACCGGTTGGTGAGTAGCTACATGAGTGTCTATATGGGTTATTGATTGGTTGTCTGAGAATCTGTATGGGTGCCTGAGTGTCTCTGTGGGTGGGTGGGGGGTGTGTGACTCTGTGCATAGATGTGTGAGTAGATGATTCACTGGGTGTATGGGTTCAAGAGTGCATCTGTGAAGGGCTGTATGGGTGGGTGAGTGTGTGTATGGGTGTGTTGGTGAGTGAATGGATGTCTCAGTGGTACATGTGTGAGTAACTACATATGTGAAAGGCAGTATATGTGAGTGTTGGAGTATATAAATGACTATATGTGTGAGTGATTGTGAGAGTGGCTGTATGGATTAGTGTGTGCTTGTGTCAGTGATTGTAGAAGAGAGTAAGTATGTGTTAGTATCTGTATGAATAAGTGAAGTGGTGTGTGTATAACTGTATAGGTGAGCAAATGGGAGTGTGATTGATTCTTTGCATGACTGACTAGGTGTGTGTGCAACTATGGGTGAGTGGTGGTGTGTGAGTGTCTGTATAGGTGTATGAGTGCATATGATAGTGCTGTATTGATGAGTGACTGCATGTATGAGTAACTGTATGGATGAATGAGTGGACATGTGTGTAGACGCACAAGTTACTAACTTGTGTAACGATATATCTGTAAGAGACAGTAGTTAGTGACAGATTCCTTACCTTGGAATATCCCCAGGCGTCAGGCTGGATCCGGAAAGTTTTTGCGTAGCAGTACCCTTGCGCGTCGGTAGGCGGCGTCGTGCGGCTCCGCGTCCGTCGTCGGCGTCGTGATCGCCGGGATGACGTCGCGGGCAGTACTTAGACGCCGCCCCTGCGCGCTGACGTCAGTTCTGTACACGACTTTCCACGCCAGGAACGCAGAGCCATGCAAGAAGCTGACACAGGTGTCTGAAAAATACTAGGGCCCTGAAAGGGATGTCCTTAACCCTAGAAATCAGTTCGCAGAACGGGGAGGATGGGTGGGCGGTAGGAATCTGTCACTAACTACTGTCTCTTACAGATATATTGTTACACAAGTTAGTAACTTGTGCATCTGAAAGAGACACGTTAGTGACAGATTCCTTACCTTAGAATAGATACCCCAGCAATACCAACCCCGGTGGTGGGTCTGCGAACAAAGATCAGACAAGGAAGTCCTGGAGGACAGAACGGCCAAAGAAGCCGTCCCTCCGGACCTGACTGTCAAGGCAGTAATGCTTTGTAAACGTGTGCAGCGGGGCCCACGTAGCTGCCTGACAGATAACCGGCAGCGGAACACCGCGGCCCAAGGCCGTGGTAGCAGCCGTTGCCCTGGTGGAATGGGCACGCAGCCCAACAGGAGGCTCCTTCTTAGCCAAAGAATAGCAGGTCTTGATGCACAAAGTAACCCAGCGGGAGATGGTTCGTTTGTGCACCGCCCGACCTTTTTGGCGCCCACGTAGCCAACAAAGAGCTGGTCATCCACCCGGAAGTGTTTTGTGCGGTCGATATAGAAGGAGAGCGTACGTTTTGGGTCCAGACGGTGGAGCCTCTCTTCCTCTCTGGAAGGATGCGGAGGCGGAAAGAAGGTAGGCAAAGTGATGGTCTGCCCAATGTGGAAGGCAGTAACCACCTTTGGCAAGAAGGACGGACGCGTCCGAAGAACAACCTTGTCTGGATGAACAGACAGAAAGGGAGGTTTGCAAGATAGAGCCTGGAGCTCACTCACCCGCCGAGCGGAGGTGATGGCCACCAGAAAGGCTGTCTTCAGAGTCAGAAGACGAAGAGGACAGTTATGTAGAGGCTCAAAGGGAGCGCACATTAAAAAGGTAAGAACCAAGTTCAAGTCCCACTGAGGCATTACAAACGGAACAGGAGGGAAGAGGTGTGTAATGCCTTTTAAGAACCTGTTAACAACAGGGGACTTGAAAAGGGAGGGCTGATCAGGGAGCCTGAGGAAGGCCGAGATAGCACAAAGATAACCCTTGATGGTACCCAGGGCAGAACCCTGTTGGGCCAGAGAAAGAAGGAACAGAAGGACCTCAGAAAGAGGGGCAGAAAGGGGATTCACAGCTTTTGCTGTGCACCATGCCACAAATTTGTTCTACCTGCAGGCGTATACCACCTTAGTGGAGGGACGCCTGGCTGCCAGAATCACATCACAAACTTCGGGAGGCAAGTCGAAAGGAATCAACTGCCGCCGCTCAATCTCCACGCAAGCAGGTGTAGACTGGACAGGTTCGGGTGGAGGACCGTCCCCTGCTGCTGCGACAGAAGATCCTCCCGAAGAGGCAGACGGATCGGGGGATCCACGCTCATACTGAGTAGCTCGGGATACCAAACTCTTCGAGCCCAGTCCGGAGCCACAAGAATAACTTGGGCCCGGTCGTGCCGAATCTTCTTCAACACTCTGGGTAGAAGTGGTATAGGCGGAAAGGCGTACAATAGACCGCAACTCCACTCGTGACGAAAAGCGTCGCCGAGCGAGTACCGCCTTGGAAATTCCAACGCGCAGAACTGATGACATTGCGCGTTCTCTTCGGTGGCGAATAGATCTAACCAAGGCTCTCCCCACTGCGCCACCTCCGAGTGAAGATGCCATTCGTGATCCATCATGCACCTGCGGCTGAGTTCGTCCGCCCTGGCGTTCAGGGAACCTGCCAGGTGTTGAACCATCAGGAACATGCCCTGATGTTCCAGCCATGTCCAGAGGCGCAGAGCCTCCTGACAGAGGGTCCACGACCCCACCCCGCCCTGTTTGTTGCAGTACCACATGGCGGTGGTGTTGTCGGTGAACACCTGCACTACCTTCCCTTTGACAGAGGGAAGGAATGCCTTGAGTGCAAGTCGGATCGCCCGTAGCTCCAGAAGGTTGATATGGAGCCGGGACACCGCCGGAGACCAGAGGCCTCTGATCTCCGCCTCTCCCATGTGACCGCCCCATCCCAGAAGGGACGCGTCCGTCACAACTGTGTGCTCTGGCTGGGGAAGGGAGAGGGATCTGCCCATGACCCATTGCCGGTTCGAGAGCCACCACTGCAACTGTTTTGCAGTCCCCTCCGAGATCTGGACGTGATCGGACAGGTTGCCCCGGTGCTGCGCCCACTGGAACTTCAGGTCCCACTGCAGAGCCCGCATATGCCATCTGGCATGATTGACCAGCAGGATGCAGGAGGCCATGAGGCCCAGCAGCCTCAGGGTCATCTGTACCGAAACCCAGGATAAAGGCTGAAAGATCGGAATCATAGCCTGAATATCCCGGACTCGCCGTTCGGGAGGATAGGCCCGAAACTGCGTCGTGTCCAGAACTGCTCCGATGAAAAGGAGCTGTGGAGAAGGAATCAGATGTGACTTCGGCACATTGATGGAGAACCCCAGCGAGTGCAGGAGTTCGGCCGTAGTCTGGAGGTGGGAGACGACTGCCTGGGACGAGCCCGCCTTCAGCAGCCAGTCGTCGAGGTAGGGGAAGACTGAAACCCCTGCCCGGCGCAGATGAGCTGCGACCACCGCCATCACTTTCGTGAACACCCGAGGGGCACTGGTAAGGCCAAAGGGGAGCACGGTGAACTGAAAATGCTCGAGGCCTACCGTGAACCGAAGGTAATGCCGGTGGGCCGGCAGGACGGGGATGTGGAAATAGGCGTCCTGCAAGTCCAACGCTACCAACCAGTCTCCAGGGTCTAGGGCAGTCAAGACCTGAGCTAGGGTGAGCATCTTGAACTTCTCCTTCCGGAGGAAGCGATTGACGTTCCGGAGGTCCAAGACAGGACGCATGTCCTCCTTGTCCTTTTGGGCACCAGAAAGTAGTGGGAGTAGCAACCACGCCCTACTTCTGGGGTCGGAACATGCTCGATGGCCCTCTTGGCCAAGAGGGCCGTGACTTCCTTCTGTAGAAGCACCAAGTGATCCCCTGACATGCGGTGGAATTGAGGTGGCATGGCTGGGGGGTGGTCTCGAAGGGGAGGGAGTAGCCCCTTCGGACAATGTCCAAGACCCACCTGTCCGAGGTGATGGGATGCCAGTGGTGAAGGTGATGGCGGACCCTGCCCCTACTGGCGTGCTGTGCACCTGAAAGGAGGGACTAGGAGGGCTTGGAGGCCGCGGACGGGTTGGAGGTGGTGGCCTGACCCGCACGCTGGTTGCCCGAACCGCCACGGCGGTATCCACGTCCTCGGCCACGCGAAGACGCCTGCTGCGCGGGCCGGTGGCTGGGCTGCTGACGTGACTGGGCGCCCCTTCCGTGGCCACGATAGGGGCGAAAAGCAGAAGGTAGCGGAGGGCGTGTAGCAGAAAGGCCCAGGGACTTGGCAGTAGCCCGTGAGTCCTTAAAGCGCTCCAAAGCATGGTCTGCTTTGGAACCAAAAAGACCGACTCCATCAAAGGGTATGTCCATGAGAGTATTCTGGACATCCCCTGAAAAACCAGTGGTTCTCAGCCAGGCGTGGCGACGCAGCGCCACCGTCGTTGCAATAGACCTGCCCAGCGAGTCGGCGGTATCAAGGCCACATCGTATCGTGTATTTGGCCGCATCCCTTCCTTCCGCAATGGCGCGGGAAAGCAGTGTCTGGACCTCCTCAGAACACTGGGGCAAAACAGTCGCCACCGAATCCCACAAGGAGTGGGTATATCGGCCCAAAAGACAAGCGGTGTTGATGGACCACAAGCCAGCACTGGAGGAAGAAAAACCCTTCTTCCCAAATTGATACAGGCGTTTGGATTCCCTATCCGGAGGGGCGGTAGGGAAGGCGGTTTGGGAAGCGGAGGCTTGGACAACCAAGCTCTCAGGAGTGGGGTGGACAGAGAGAAACAAGGGGTCGCCCGGAGCTGGGCGATGGCGTCGGGACACGTTCCTATCCACAGGAGCTCCTGTGTTGGGCTTGGACCAGGCGCCCAAAAGAACGTCAGTAAGTGCATCGTTAAACGGCAGCACAGTCTCCAAGGAGGAGGCCGCCGGCTGAAGCACTTCTGTCAAGAGATTAGTCTTGACCGTCACCGTAGGGAGTCGGAGATGTAAGGCTCCAGCTGCCCTACGCAACACCGTTGCAAAATTGGCTCCCTCCTCCGTAGCCACGGGAGGAGACAGCATGCCAGTGTCAGGGGAAGTATCTAGACCACTGGCATCCCCTAGTTCCTCTGCCCAGTCCTCATCATACTGACACTGCTGTGCCAGAGGGTCCTCAGACCCCTCCCAGTCCTCCTGGTCCTCCTCCGGTTCAAAATAAGGAGGAGGAGGGACATTTGGGACCCAAGGTCCCATCGGCGCCGGAACCGGCGTCGAGCGACGTCGGTCCGGCTCCATGTCCGGAGCCGGAGAGTACATGGGGACGACGCCGCCCGGAGCCCCGGGCGGCGTCAGGAACGGCACCGGAGACATCGGCGCCGGCGGAGGCGTGGTCAGGTCGACCGGCGTCGATGGGGGTTGCGGTACCACCGGAGCAGGGATCGAGGCCGGGGCCGAAGCCGGAGCCGGGATCGAGGCTGGAGGCACGAGCGACGCCGGGACCGGAGTCGGCGGCGACGCCGGGGCAACCCCATCAGGGCCCGCGGGGCCCGAAGGCGCACCGGAGGGACCTTGAGGCCCGAAGAGGCGGGCCATGGCCGACAGGAATTCCTGTACTTGGGCCGGATCCGCCCCCGAACCCGGAAAGGACGGGTATTGCGGGGCGACTCCACAGGCATGTCCGGGGCCGCGGGGACGGTGCCGGGAGGGGCCTCAGCCGAGTCGCGAGACCGGCGAGGCGAAGTCCTAGAGCGATGATGCTTTTGGACTTCTTGTGCTTAGACTTACCGGACGACGAAGACTTGGATCCCGACGACCGGTGAGGACTCCGCGACCGACCCCTCGACCTCTCACGCGACCGGGGCTTGGAATGGCGCGGAGCCGACTGCCGGGCCTCGAGGAGCTTTCGAGACCGCTCTCGCAAAGCTTTCGGGTTGAGGGCCCGGCAGTCGGAACACGACTTCGTGTCGTGGCCTCGGCCGAGGCAGAAGAGACACTCCAGATGCGGGTCTGTGATGGACATCATCCGAGCACAGGCGTCGCAACGTTTAAAGCCGGGCATCCCTACGACACCTTGGAGTCGATTCGAAGAAACAGTGAAAAAATTCACCCAAAAAGTTAGTCAAAAAATGACTAGGGCACTGCTCTTCCCGGATCTGCGCTTGCTGGCGCGGAAAAAGAAGAACTGACGTCAGCGCACAGGGGCGGCGTCTAAGTACTGCCCGCGACGTCATCCCGGCGATCACGACGCCGACGACGGACGCGGAGCCGCACGACGCCGCCTACCGACGCGCAAGGGTACTGCTACGCAAAAACTTTCCGGATCCAGCCTGACGCCTGGGGCTATTCCAAGGTAAGCAATCTGTCACTAACGTGTCTCTTTCAGATCTAGGAATCAGTGAGTGGGTATGTAGTAACTGGTATTGGTGTGTCTATGGTTTAGAAAATGGTAGTCTGCATTTTAGAGTAGGTGTATCAAAGGTTATATTAGGGTGTGAGGAGGTGCATCAGATTATCACGTGGATGATGTCATCAGTGATGTCATCAGTGATGTCACTGACCATGTCATGAAGGATGTAATATGTGACGTCATCAGCAGTGCATTGCGGGGGCGCGAGTTATAGTTAGCTCAACTAACTATAACGGGCGAATTTCTATGTTTCTATGTTTTTTTTCAGTAAATTTCTATGGTTTTTTAAAGGCTGATTTCTAACTCTAACGTCCCTGAAACCTATGGTTTTTTCAGTGAATTTCAAAGGTTTTTTAAATGATAATTTCTAACTATAACGTCCCTGAAACCTATGGTTTTTTCAGTGAATTTCAAAGGTTTTTTAAATGCTAATTTCTAACTATAACGTCCCTGAAACCTATGGTTTTTTCAGTGAATTTCAAAGGTTTTTTAAATGCCAATTTCTAACTCTAATGTCCCTGAAACCTATGGTTTTTTCGGTGAATTTCTAAGGTTTTTTTAAATGCTAATTTCTATCTATAACGTCCCTGAAATCTGTGATTTTTTCAGTGAATTTCTAAGGTTTTTTAAATGCTAATTTCTAACTATAACATACCTGAAACCTGTGGTTTTCTCAGTGAATATATATATATATATATATATATACACACACAGAATCCTTCCAACACCTTTCAAAGCTTCCCTTATCATCATTCCTTCTAAGGTTCTTTCATCTTCCAAATATCTTATTATTACCAATGGTCTTAGTGATAAGTACACTTTATTCTCAGCCACTAGAAACATTTTAACAATATTTCTTCTTCTTTTATTATTATTATTGTGGCATTTATTTAGGGCAGACTTCACCACATGAGTAGTATCACACGTCATATCAAACAACCAATTACAAAGAACTAGATACAGAGTGTAGTTGTATATATCCATTAGGCATATCTATAAGTAGATTTAAGCAAGAAAGCAGATGCAGATGAGCAAGTAAGGGTCAATTAATTGTCTGGTTTCAGGTAGGGTTTGGAAAGGTGGGTTTTCAGAACCCTAAGAAAGACTGGGATGTTTGAATTGGATCTGAGTTTTTCGGGGATGCTATTCCAAGTTCTGGTAGCGTCACATGAGAAAACCTGGTTGAGAGTTTTAGATTTTTTAAATAGGGATCTTAAGAAGCTGTGCTGGCTTGACTCTGGAGATTCTCTCACCTGTTGTGTCTGTGACCTGCTGAGTCTGCTCTTTAGACAGGATGTCAGACTGACGTGAATTGCCTTGTGGATGGGAAAATCTCCTTTAAAGTCAATTCTATCCTTGAGTGGCACCCAGTAAAGGCCTCTTAGAATGGGTGAAATGCTGTCTGATTTTCTTACTCCTTTGACCAGGCGAGCAGCGGAGTATAAAATGGCCTTGAGAAGAGATAGGAAGGTTTTGGGTAGACCAGCTAGCAGGGTGTGGCCTCCATCCAGATAAGACAGAACCAGAGACTAGACCACTGTTCTGAAGTCTGCTAGTGAGACAGTGGGCTTGAGCTTCCTAGGTAAGTATTTTTATAGATATTTTCTGGTCGATGGTATAGCTTAGTGATCTTGGAGGCGGTTACCAATGACGGAGAAATTCCTAGAGAGGATACTATGTGAAGCCATGACTGCACTCGGGGTGGGGAGGGGGGTCTCGATCACAGGAGTAGGATCTCTGTTTTAGACGTGTTTAGTTTAAACAAGAACATGTTCATCCAGTCTGTTAATTTTACGAAGAAGGAATTTGTTTGATTGGGTATCACCTGCTTACTAATGAATATTTAAGAACCTTTCTTAGACCGTACAACTCAGATGTTCCATGTATAAGTTGAAGAAGTAGGGGGATAGTAGAGCCCTGGGGCACCCTCCACTTTAATGGTAAAGCAGAAAATCCAAATTAACCCAAATGAAGAAATCAAGCTCTTGTTGATAGCGAGGAGGAGAAACATGTCAGCACCTGATCTTCAATTCCGATTCTGGTGAATGAGACAGCTAGAAGGGTTTCATGGTTTAGAATATCAAATGTCAATGAATGGTCTAGCATGACCAGGAGGCATGAATCACCTTCATCCAATGTTATGGATATGCCATCCAGTACTGGGAAAGGAACCTTTTCTGTGCTGTTTTTAGGATGGAGTCCTGATTGGTCCCCATTTAGGAGACTGTTTTTAGATATGTGAGCCAGTAGTTGTACTGAAGAAGCTTTTTCAGTTATTTAGCCCAAGAAGGGCACTTTGGATACTCGTCTAAGATTTTGTAAGTCCAAAGGGTCAAGACTGCGTTTCTTCGGAAGAGGGGAAATTGGCTTGATTTTGCTGACAAAGGGACAGTGCCTTCATCGAGTGATGCGTTTACAGTTTAGAGTAGTGAAGGGGCAAACTTTTGAGTGCTTGCTTTTATTAAGCAAGCTGGTATAGGGTCAACAACATAGGATGATGGTTTAGATTCTGAGATGATTTTTCAATAAGGAACAGAGGTCTTGTTTGTTAAGGAATGACAGTTTAGTGAAGCATCTTTATGAAATTTTAGAGGAGTCAAGTTGTGATATTTTTTAGATCTCTGTGTATTTTAGAGATTGTTTGCTGCAAAAGTTAACAATTCTGGTGACAATGTTCGAAGACAGAGAATGCTGGGTTGGAATACTACCTGAGTGAATGCCAGTGGTTAGACTATCTGCTAACAATCTTCCCATCACCTTTGTGTGTACCTTCTCAAGAAGGTTTTCAGTTCAGTTTGAGAATTTACACATAATTGTAAGGGGGCTATGTAATAAACAAATGGTCCGAGCAATCTAGCTTAATGGCTTTTAAATGTTTATGGTATTCCAAGCGCTATGAGCAGGTTGAGAATGTTTCCCTTATTGGGAGTGAAGAAGGAGGTTAGTTGATTGAGATCATGTGGGGAACAGATTTCTAATAATCTGGAAGTGAGAGAGTTTTAGCAATATTCCAAGGGATCATAAAATAGTATAGGAATTGAATAAGTAGTGCATTAGCACGGAGGCCATGAGATCATTGAAGTGTTCTGGAATTTTACACTTATTTACATGTGGTCCGTATCCTGATTCTGCATCCTCAGCTCTGTTTCTAACTCCAGAGCTTTGAGAAGTCAATACACTCATCAACCATGAAGGAGTTGGGTGTCACAGAGCTATTCATCACCTGTAGCACTGCTGCCCTGGATCCGTGCTTTGAAAAATACATGAGGAAGGATGTAGAAGATTTCTACGGCCTCAACAGTCATCAAAAGCATTCTCACCTGGAACTGTTTCAACTGAACCATGGAAGGCCTGGCCTGCTCTGCACATAGCATCAGTCCCTTAACAGGAGTTAAGAATGAAAGCTAGCTCTTAGAGTTCACCCTTTTGTCTTATGTTTATCCACTCCAATCAGAGCTCTAATCCTCAAAGAGCAGGAAGAGAGTTCTAAGGGGTCCCTCTTCTTTCTAAGGGATAACTTTGTACAACCCATTTTTTTTCCATACCACTAAGCCACAATGCCATTCCAAGGCAATCATTGGCCTTTTTGTTAAGAACATATCTTTACTGGTGTTACAAGGAATACAAAGCACAAAATGTATCGCAACAAAACCTGCTTCTGTGAAAAACAGAAAAACAATTATAAATCACTCCCTTAGTACAAAGTTTGTGGAGGTGTGGTTTCCTACATTAGATGTACCCATAACAGGGTCAGCACCCGATGGACATGGCACAGTGCAAGAACTCCTATTAAGTGTTGGATGCATAGTTTATCAGCAGTTTCAGATGTCTTCCTCCCGGTGCCAACTGTGGAGTCCCACTGATCCCAGTCTTTTGCAGCCTCCACGCCTTCCTTTTACCACTCTTAATAAAGATCTGGAATGCTCTCTCTTCCAAAAAAGTAATGTATCTCACCCTGAAAAATTCAGTTTAATCATAAATACTATCCTTGCCCATGGCCGAAGGCCACAAAAATCTTCTTCAAGACCTCCAGTCCATTCGGTTTGCCCAATCTAGAATCAGTTCCCACTGTGGTCTTTTGTAACATTTTCTATAATACCTATTTAGAGGGTGATGAGGACCTAGAGTTTCGCAGCATGCAGTGAGTGCTCCCTTCAGTATTTCCTCCTTGGCCCAAAGAAATCAGAAGCTACTTTACCTCCTTGTTGTCTTGTTGTCTTTCGAAACATGGTGACATTTTAGTGGAGTTAAGTAGCCCGTGTAAGAGGGACAGAGAAGATAGGTCCTGCTATAAAGTGCCATAAGGTAAGTATTCTAAGATACAAATATAATCCAGTGGTTAAACCCAGGTGACTGTTTTGTACTGTGAAATGTTTAATATCGCTGCTAATATGCTACTGCTTGTCAGACCTTAAAATGGCCACTACACCTCTTCCAATTATGAGTTGTGGTGTTACCTATTATGAAGCTTACTACTCCCTCTAATCTTCCCAACCTTCCAACACCTCACCCTTATGATTTCCAGACCCAGATCCAG
Organism: Calotriton arnoldi; assembly: GCA_963921515.1. Classification (NCBI taxonomy): domain Eukaryota; kingdom Metazoa; phylum Chordata; class Amphibia; order Caudata; family Salamandridae; genus Calotriton; species Calotriton arnoldi. Next base: position 1,658,725 of record CAWUFW010003804.1, on the reverse strand, counting down.
TCACTTCACTTACCATTACCACAGGAGGACCTCTACGGACCACATCACATATAAGCACACATCAGAAGTCTTGACATCCTGCCTGCAGCATCAGCATCCTCCTCCAGCCTTCACATTCAGCATGGAGTCTTAATTCTCACAGTTTTGGGAGCATCCAGGAAAGCAATCAGCTTGCTTTGCCATCATGCCATGCTGCCAAAGCATTGCACTTTTGACTGTCATCCTAAATATCCAAGTATTACACACAGCTTCACAAGCATTAATCTTTTAAAAACACCCTAGCACATTTGCTGCCTCGCTTAAAACCTGTCGGCTTTTTTATGCGTGGTGAGAACAGTTAAAAAAAAAAAACTGCATTTTAACTTGCTTGATCATCTGCACAGTTGGGCGCGGCTTCCAGTGTGCTCCCGAGTCTTCACATATGAACACAAAAAAGTGAACGTAAGATGTTGTGACATTGGCAATAAAGGTTCTAGGTTTCCAGTGTGCAGCTGGAATATTTCAAAGATAAATTATCTGCAAAAGCAATCATATCCATTCGAGTCTCAGTTTATCTGATCTTTGCTGTCACTCTACTGTGCAGTTGCATCAGAATTGTTTTTTTATAGAGCTAGCAAGCCAATCCAAATGGAGCTATTTCAAATTTAGAAAATGCATCTTCACCTCTTATTTGATCAAATGTCAATGTATCATGACACATACAAGCCCTCTGCAACATCCTACCTTTAGAATGCCTTAAGACTTACCTAAAAACTGAAAAAGGGCTCCATTATTACACCTTAATCCCAAATAAATTTCTGAGTGCCCAGGATGTGAAGGATAACATATAAACCAAATCCCTATAGCCTATGAAAAAGAAGAAACAAGTCCTCTCTTAATTCCCATTTATGGTCTATATAAGCCCACTGACCTTCAGCTGTCTTTAGCACTCTTGGTTCTTGTAGTTAGGTTCATCCAATAGCTTATAGATGCACGCTCAATCTGAATGAAGCACTTTAAGGCCCTGTGTTGATGAAATTCAAAGGGATTTCCAGCCTCTCATCAGTTAACCGAAAAGCCTTGAGGCAAGATTTAATTCTGCCACCCTGGAACTCTTTAGTCATACTCTCTCTTCTGTGTTTTTCGTCTGGTGGTGCAGAGCTCCTTTACTCACATAATCATTCTTTCACCATTAGTAACTCTAGCAAATTGCCAACTCATGCTACCTCTTGTGCAAGGTCCGGTCACACTTCAGGCATCCTAAAAGTACATGTGAACTAATTGTACACTGATCCACATCATGCATGGTTACCAAACAACATACAGTGTTCCACTCTCACACAGCCAAATGGACATCAAATTATCTAAAAACTTGCAACCAACCTTTGTACACTAAATACCTGGTAGAAGTGCTCCTATCCATCCACATGCTCATCATCTCATTCACCATGCCCCAATCTCACCCACCCTGGTAGGAACTTTAATGCTCCTTTCAGGCTGAATTTGCACAGGCCTCTAGGTCAAGTAGGTGAGTTCAAGCCTATTTATAATCGGTTCTGACAGATGCAAGAACTGAATCTCCTAATCTATTAAAATCAGATGCTTCATAAGCAAAACTTTGCCAATCAGAATTTCAGTACAGACACAAACCTAACCACAATCGCTCAACTATCAGAAGTCCTTAACCTGAGTTATTTAAATCAGTCCTATACACTTACTCAAAATCAGCCTTAGATGGTAGGGCATGCCTACTAATACTATTAGACATCAGTGAGACCCTTTACACTATCTACAAATCCCGATTTATTACTTCTTGGAAGATGCAGGAGTTCCAGAATGTTTCCTTCCCTAGTATGTGTACTTCCTCTACAAACGGTTCTACAATTTAAACTAGTCCTATATATATCTGACTCCAGCAAAGCATTGTGTTGATTTCTAACTGGGTCACTTATACCGCCCATTTCATTGTACACTTATCTCCACCACTTTGCTGCAGACAATCAGTGATCAAAACCACCTCCCAGGAAAACTTGCATAATGACAATCAGATCATGAATAACATTACAGTGCCATAAACTTCACTGTAAAAGTAGTGCATCTCAATAGCATTTGTAACACTAACCAATGCGACATCCAAAATCATGTACTAATCCTAAATTAATCCAATAAATTACTGCACTCACTGCTCCCCAGCTAAATTCCCGCTATATAAACACTAATACAATAATGTATATATGCAACAATTAGCCAAACAATCCTGATATAGTCTAACATCTTGTAAAAGGTCTACAGCTGGACTTTGCCAGAGGAATAACTAAGATCCTATGAGAAGCTGAGAGCTTAAAGAATACTTTCAGGTCCAGATGGGTTGGCCTAGCTAGACCTAAAAGCAGCTCTAGAAGATGTTTCCCTCAGCCCATGTCCTTCCTGGTCTACTACACTCTAGACACTAACTTTCGGTAGATGAGCACCACACTGCTTTCACTGAGACAGCCAATGCAGACACGAAACAGATTGCAGGCCAAAATAAAAAGATACCTGTTAAATTGTATTGCTTTCTGATGCATGTGCAGGTACACTGTAGAGTGGCTTCCTAAGTCAATCGCTGCAAGATTCAGTTGTGTTTAAGCATGGGATTGCTGCGTGCCCCGTGCGAAATATGATGACAACCGGTCAACAGTAAAGCCTCAATCAATTCCACCTCATTCATCCATGGATCCCCCATTGACCCAAATCATCCCCCATCAATGGGTTTATAAAAATGCAGATTGAGAATAACAATTTTCAAAACCCCAGGAGTGAAGTTCGTAACACAAGTTCAAAGGTTTGCTGTCCTTCCTGATCAGGCCCTACCATAGGTTTAATTGTTAAATAGTAGAAACATTGAGTGGACACATTAGGTATGGGTGGAGATTAAAAGATTTGATAACAGTTGTTCAACTAATTAATAAATAATTGCTATCTGCCCCGTATCAGAAAGATTAGCTATAAAGAAAATGCCCTTCTGAATTTAGGGAGGAAGTTTGGGGAAACTGTCCAGAAGATTCAGCTGATTTAATTGTATCTCGGATAAATTTAGAGCCCTGAGGAAGTGAGACTTCAAAATCGCTAAACACATGCTAGCAGTCATGTCATGAAGACTGTTGTAGTCAAAATAAGAGAATTTATATTAAATGCTTGGTTACCTGACAAAGTGCATATGTTTGTTAAGATAAGGATGTAAATGTGTCAGTTTTTCTCAAATAGAACTTAAATTATCACATATTTTTGGGAATTAATTATGATTACTGAATATTTTTAACAAAAATGTAGCCTTTTATGATTCATCAGCTCCCCACTACAAAAAATATCTTAAGGTTAATTGAATTATAGAAATATCAGGGTAGGATGGGTTGCAAGCGTTGGAGCCGAAGAAGGGCCACTGGAGAAAGGGAAGTTATCTACTTTTTATCCTTTTATTCACTTCAAGAATCCCCATTTTTTATATAGCCAGATAGAAAGATACCTGTTAAGCTGTGTTGCTTTTTCTAGGGTGCATGTACACTTGCTGTAGAGCACTCTTCTAGGTGGGTGGAAGAAAGATACAGAAGAAGATGTTTTCTAGTATGGGGCAACATGCCCCGCTGTGGAATATTGTGGCAAATGAATTATGGTGAAACCTCAACCAGACATGCCCCTATCCATGGATCCCCCCTAGGCTTTAAATGTTTTTTGTATATTGGGAAATATAGAAAGTAGTATACCAATAGTGCTTTACATATTAGTATATGAATAAAGGTGGCATGGAAGCAGTGCTTAATATACTGGGACACACTGCCAAGCTCAATGTGGTTTATGTACCGGTGGAAATGTGAATACTGGCATGGTCATGGTTCTCAATGCACTGAGGTAATGTAGAAACTCCATGACACTGAAATGTGGAAAAGGCCATGGTAATGTGTGCTTTACATAGCAGCGCCCTAATTATGAGTTGGCAATTATCAGTTGAGACGTTATTTATCAGGTGCAATAATTATTCCTTCCCATGAGATTCCCATGAGATTTTGGTGCTTATTGCACCAAAATCTGCATGTTCCCGTAAATATTGAGCATTTTCCCTATAATAAAGTTTGAACTGACAATATTTACCACAAAACTCAATTATGAAATGTGGGGTAACCAGAGTTACATATCAAAATGTATTGTCTCACTTGTAATGAGGGCCTAGGTGTAATGTGGACATTGGCATGGCACTAAGTGCTTCACAAACTTGGGCACTATGTCTACTGTCCCATAACACAAGAATACATCTTAAATCATTGTAGACACTGGGGGAGCAATGTATGCTTTGCATGCCGGAACATGGCACTGGCATCAGAGCACAGTAATTTAACCCATAACTCTTTAACATGTAAGAACAGTAATTTCAGGCTGAACTGCAACAGTGCTGACATCCTAAGTAGCCCACAGCAAACAGTGATTGCACTAAAAGCATCACCCTGGAATAGTGGAGCCATATTCAGAGAATAGGTAAAGAATTCTGACATCTGACAGCAGCAATCTGGCATGGAAGAACAAGTTACTTACCTTCGGTAACGATGTATCTGTAAGAGACATATGTAGTTATAGATTCCTTACCTTAGAATTACCCCCAGGCATCAGACTGGATCCAGAAAATGTTTCTGTAGCAGTTCCCCTGCGCGTCGGTAGGTGGCGTCGGTTGACTCCACGTCCATCAATCGGCATCGTGGTCGCCGGGATGACATTGCGATGTCTACTTAGACACCGCCCCTGCGCGCTGACGTCAGTTCTGACACAACTTTCCACGCCAGAAGCGCAGAGCCATGCGAGACACTGACCACTGGTGCACATAACTAGGGCCCTGGAAGGGAGTCCCTTTCCCTAGAAGTCAGTGCGCAGAACGGGGAGGATGGGTGGGGCGGTAAGGAATCTATAACTACATGTGTCTCTTACACATACATCGTTACCGAAGGTAAGTAACTTGTCATCTGAAAGAGACTGTAGTTATAGATTCCTTACCTTAGAATAGATACCCCAGCAATGCCAACCCAGGAGGTGGGTCTGCAAACTAAGTTCACATCAGAAAGTCCTGGAGAACAAAACGGCCAAAATAGCCATCTCTCCGGACTTGGCTGTCTAGGCAGTAGTGTTTAGTAAACGTGTGCAGTGATGCCCACGTGGCCGCCTGACAGATGTCATGGAGTGGGACTTCACGTCCCAAGGCAGTAGTAGCTGCCGTAGCCCTGGTGGAGTGGGCACGCAGTCCCACATGAGCTTATTTTCGTGCTAGGGAATAGCAGAGCTTAATGCATAGGACAACCCACCGAGAGATGGTACGTTTTTGCACCGCCTGACCTTTCTTGGCGCACACATAGCCAACAAAGAGTTGATCGTCCACCCGGAAATCCTTTGTGCGATCCAGATAGAAGGATAACGCATGTTTTGGATCCAGACGGTGGAGTCTCTCTTCCTCCTTTGAAAGATGCGGGGACGGGAAGAAGGTGGGCAAAGTGATGGTCTGTCCAATGTGGAAAGAGGTAACCACTTTGGGGAGAAAAGAAGGTCTAGTTCTAAGGACAACCTTGTCCGGATGAACAGCAAGAAAAGGAGGCTTAGAAGACAGAGCCTGAAGCTCACTCACCCTGCGAGCAGAAGTGATGGCAACAAGAAAAGGTGTCTTCAGAGTGAGGAGCCTGAGAGGACAGTTGTGAAGAGGCTCGAAGGGAGCACACATTAGAAATGTTAAGACCAACTTAAAGTTCCACTGTGGCATTACGAACGGAGTAGGAGGAAAGAGATGAGTAATGCCCTTTAGAAATCTATTTACAATAGGGGACTTGAAAAGAGAAGGCTGATCAGGAAGGCGAAGAAAGGCAGATATGGCCGAAAGGTAGCCTTTGAGAGTGCCCAGAGCAGAGCCCTGATGGCCAAAGATAGAATGAATAAGAGTACCTCCGAAAGAGGGGCAGAAAGGGGATCCACAGCCTTTGCTGTGCACCATGCCACAAACTTATTCCATCGACAGGTGTATACCGTTTTAGTGGAGGGAAGCCTGGCTGCCAAGATGGCATTACAGACTTCGGGAGGAAGGTCGAAAGCTATCAACTGTCGCCGCTCAATCTCCACGCAAGGAGGTGGAGGCTGGACAGGTTCGGGTGGAGGACCGTCCCCTGCTGCTGTGACAGAAGATCCTCCTGAAGAGGCAGTCTGATCGGAGGATCGTTGGCCATACTCAAGAGCTCGGGGTACCAGACTCTTCGTGCCCAGTCCGGAGCCACAAAAATGACTTGGGCCCGGTCGTGCTTGATCTTCTTCAGCACTCTGGGCAGAAGTGGTACAGGCGGAAAGGCGTACAGGAGGCCGCAAGCCCACTCGCGACGAAAAGCGTGGCCGAGCGAGTGCCGCCTTGGAAACTGCTGACATTGCACGTTCTCTTCTGTGGCGAACAGATCTAACCAAGGCTCTCCCCACTGCTAAAAGAGACCTTGCGCCACCTCCGAGTGAATACACCATTCGTGATCCATCATGCACCGACGGCTGAGCTTGTCCGCCCTGGCGTTCAGAGAACCTGCCAGGTGTTGAACCACAAGGGATATGCCCTGATGCTCCAGCCATGTCCAAAGGCGAAGAGCCTCTTGACATAGGGTCCACGACCCCACCCCGCCCTGTTTGTTGCAGTACCACATGGTGGTGGTGTTGTCTTTGAACACCTGCACTACTCTTCCTTTGATAGAAGGAAGGAATGCCTTCAGTGCAAGACGGATCGCCTGGAGCTCCAAAAGGGTGATGTGGAGACCGGACTCCACCGGAGACCATAGACCCCTGATCTCTGCCTCTCCCAGGTGGCCGCCCCATCCCAGGAGTGACGCATCCGTCACTACTGTGAACTCTGGTTGGGGAAGGGAGAGGGATCTGCCGCTGACCCAATCCTGGTTCATGAGCCACCACTGCAAATGACGTGCAGTCCCCTCCGACATCTGGACGACATCGGAAAGATTCTCCTGATGCTGCGCCCACTGGAACTTCAGGTTCCACTGCAGGGCCCGCATATGCCACCTGGTATGATCCACCAGCAGGTTGCAGGAGGCCATGAGGCCAAGCAGCCTCAGAGTCAATCTCACCGAAATCCGGGATAGAGGCTGAAACATCGGTATCATAGCCCGAATACCCCGGACTCGCTGCTTGGGAGGATAAGCCCGAACCGCGCTGTATCCAGAACTGCTCCTATGAAAAGGAGCTTCTGAGAGGGAATCAGGTGTGACTTCGGCACGTTGATAGTGAACTCCAGCGAGTGCAGGAGGTCCGCTGTAGTCAGGAGGTGGGAGACAACAGCCTGGGGCGAGTCGGAATCAACAGCCAGTCATCGAGATAGCGGAAGGCTGGAACCCCTGATCTGCGCAGATGAGCTGCGACCACCGCCATCACTTTCGTGAACATCCAAGGGGCACTGGTAAGGCCAAAGGGGAGCACGGTAAACTGAAAATGCTTGTGGCCTACCGTGAACTGTAGGTAACGCCTGTGGGCTGGCAGGACGGGGATGTGGAAATAGGCGTCCTGCAAGTCCAATGCTACCATCAAGTCTCCGGGGTCGAGGGCAGACAGTACCTGAGCCAACGTGAGCATTTTGAAATTCTCCTTCCGGAGGAAGCGGTTGAGGGCCCTGAGGTCTAAGATAGGATGCAGGCCTTTGTCCTTCTTGGGTACCAGAAAGTAGTGGGAATAGCAACCACGACCTACTTCTGGCACAGGGACCCTTTCGATAGCTCCCTTGGCCAAGAGAGCTGCAACTTCCTGGCGGAGAAGGGCCAAGTGATCCTCCGACATGCGATGGAAGGATGGTGGCATGGAGGGAGGGGTAGTCTTGAAGGGAAGGGAGTAGCCTCTTCGGACTATCTGCAAAACCCACCTGTCCGACGTGATGTTTTGCCAGTGGGGGAGGTGATGGCAAATCCTGCCACCCACTGGCCTCTGGTGGCCCTGAAAGGTCAGACTAGGAGGGTTTGGAGGCCTCTTCGGGGGGTATGGCTGGACTGGCCCACCCGCTGGCCCACAGACATGCGTCGCTGGGTCCCACATCCGCGGCCACGCATAGGCTGGGTAGCTTGTGTGGCCATGTGGCTAGATTATGTGGAACATGGTGGGGCACCCCTTCCATAGCCACGAAAGGGGCGAAAGGCAGACTGTGTGGGGCGAGAGGTTGCTGTGAGGCCTAAGGATCTGGCCGTAGCCCTAGAATCCTTGAAGCGCTCGAGCGCTGAGTCCACCTTGTCACCGAACAGGCAACGCCCATCAAAGGGCATGTCCAGAAGGGTGGATTGGACATCCTCAGAGAAACCAGACGTCCTCAACCAGGCGTAGCGCCTCAAGGCTACTGACGTGGAAACCGTTCTGCCCAGAGAGTCGCGGTATCCAGCCCACATCGAATGGTGAGCTTAGGTGGGTTTCGACCCTCTGCCACTGCGCGAGTGAGAACGGCCCGGGCCTCCTCCGGGCACTGTGGCAGCACTTGCGCAACCGTATCCCACACCGTATAGGTATAACAGCCCAAGAGGCATGCAGTGTTCACCGACCGCAGTGCTAAGCTGGCGGAAGAAAACCTCTTCTTCCCAAGGCCGTCCGGTTTCTTGGATTCCCTATCTGGGGGAGCAGTAGGGAATGCGCCCTTAGAGGACGAGGCTTAGACCATCAAGCTCTCGGGGGTCGGGTGTTCGGAGAGGAAAAGTGGGTTACCCGGGTCCGGACGGTGGCGTTGGGCAATCATCCTGTCACCAGGAGCCCATGTGCTGGGCTTGGACCAAGTGCCCAGAAGGACGTCGGTGAGGGCTTCATTAAAAGGCAGCAGGGGCTCCGAAGAGGCTGTTGCCGGTTGAAGTACCTCTGTCAGGAGGTTAGTCGTGACTGCCACCGTAGGAAGTTCCAGGCCCAAGGCCTCAGCTGCCCTACGCAACACCACTGTGTATGAAGCTCCCTCCTCCATAGCCACGGTAGGGGGGAGAGAATGCCAAGGTCTAGGAAGGTATCCAAACCACTGGCATCACCCAGTTCCTCTCGCCAGTCCGGCTCTTTAAGCTGGTCAGCCAAAGGGTCCACAGACCCCTCCCAGTCCTCCTCACCCTACTCTGGTTGCCACTCAGGCCTGAAGGGAACACCAGGAACGAACAGAGGCCCAAACGTACCTTCCGGCGCCGGTACCGACTTCGAGCAACGTCGGTCCGGCGCCGTGGCCGGTCGGAGGAACAACTGGCGCCGGGGGCGTCGTCACTGGAATCGGCGCCGGGGAAGGTACCGTGAGGTCGACCGGCGTCAAACCAGATCCAGGCCTGGATCCTTGGGGGCCCTCCGGTGCCAGAGCCGCCGGCATAGAAGGCCCAGGGCCCCCAACTGAGTCTGCCGGGGTCGAAAGCGCGCCGGCAGAGTCAGGCTGCCCAAAGATGCTGTGAAGCGCTTCGTAAAAAGCTCAAAGCTGGGCAGGGGACGCTCCGGCTCCGGGAAAGGGAGGGAAGCGCGGAGCCGTCCCAGAAGCAGGCTACGAAGATGGAGCTAGAGAGCGATGACGCTCCAGGTCCTGCGTCGCGTCAGCCGACGGAAGGGGAGAAGGCGAAGAGCGACAATGCTTCTTCGCCTTCTTCTTGTGCTTCGACTTACCCGAGGAGTGCGAAGACTTCGATGACGAGTGATGGTGGCTCTGCGACCGGTCCCGAGACCTTCCTCTTGACCGGGACCTCGAACGACGCGGAGCTGACTGCCGGGCCTCCAAGAGCTTTCGGGACCGCTCCCGCAAATACTTCGGATTCATGGCCCGGAAATTGGAGCACGACTTTGGGTCGTGGTCGCGCTCCAGGCACCAGAGGCACACGAGTTGTGGATCCGTCACGGACATCAGTATGTAACAGGCGTCACAAGGCTTGTACCCGGTCTGACGATGGGACATCCCTCGTGCACCAGGAGTCATAGACTCATAAAAGACGTCGACAAAAGTCGGAAAAAGTTTAGTAAAAAAATGACTAAGGGGCAAGCTCTCTCCGGATCTGCACTAGGCTGGTGCGGAAAAAGAAAGAACTGACGTCAGCGCGCAGGGTCGGTGTCTAAGTAGATATCGCGACGTCATCCCAGCGACCACGATGCCGACAATGGACGCAGAGTCGACCGACGCCATCTACCGACACGGAGGGGTAATGCCACAAAAAAAATCTTCGGATCCAGTCTGACGCCTGGGGGTAATTCTAAGGTAAGTAATCTACAACTACAGTCTCTTTCAGATTACCATTAATTTTGCTGCAGAACATTTTTGGCATTAGACATTTTCATACAGGATTAACCAGAAGAAGAACAGTAATGTGCATTATAAAACTGGCAAAGTATTAAAAGTAGTTGTTATTTTCCATAGCCAATGATTTTGTGCAACATAATTCAGGTGTAGCACAATCTATATGACACATATTGCTCTTTTTGCTAGAAGCGTTTCTTCTGAAGCACAAATATCTGCCTGCTAGCGTCCGATGTTCTGTATTGCGCACATGATGTACATATAGGTTCAAATATGATTTGCTTCTAGGGATAAATATTGCTGTGGAGTACTATGGCAGACCATAAAGTACTGAAATATTAATCTCCTTCAGAATTGTGTCTTAAATTGTACTACGTTTGAGTCAATGTATTTCAACAATTGTACTTCCTTGGAACAATGAGTTTCACGGCAACAATTTTCTCAGTAGTGCTTTTGTTTCTTAATACATCCATATGATACAGCTGCATGTAAAATGTGAAACAGACACACCTGTCCACGCAACCCAGCTCGAGTTGTTGTAAAGTTTACTTCTGTAACGATTGAAGCTGCATCAGGGGGAATGTAGAGATGTGGGTGTCTCGTTGCTAGGAATAGGCGGAAATCTTCATTGTAATCAATAACTTTGTCACCAATTTGCACAACATATCTTGGACCTGTGAAAACACAAAAATACAAAATAATTAAAGAAATCCGAATGAACAATTTACCTACCTACAGTCACTGTCTTCTGGTGGATACTCTACCGAACTGTAGAGCCATCACCTTTGGCATTCCTCCAAGTGCCAGACTGCAAGTGGACATTTTTTCAGCAACTGCTCCTGCATGCTGATAGATGGCACCATCAGACTCTGCTGCAGCTTTGTAGTGCCTCTGGAAGTGACGGCACAAAGCTGTATATATGCTCCACCCATGTGTGCTCCTTTCAGATTTCTTTTAGAACTCCTTCACACCCTCAGATGTAACCACAGACGTTCACTACACAGAACAGGGAGGGATCAGATAGAGTATCCACCAGAAAGAATATTACAAAGGTAAGTAGCATGTTCTTCTGATGGATACTTCTAACTGCAGATTCCTCATCTATTGAATAGACACTAAAGCAGTACCCCCAAAAGGTGGAGGGTTTGAGGAGTTGAGTTGAGACAGAAATGCCTTGTGAAGGTGTGGACGGATACCCATGTAGCAGCCAGGCAGATGTCCAATACGAAACACATCTTGTTAATGCCATAATGGCTGTCTTGGCTCTAGTGGGATGAGCTTGAAGGCTCTCAGGAAGCTCCTTCTTGGCCAGGCGATAACACATTTTTATGCTCATGTGGGATGAGCCGGAAGGCTCTCAGGAAGCGCCTTCTCAGCTAGGGTATAACACATTTTTATGCACATGATGATTCATCAGGACAATATTCGTTTAGGAATCACCCTTCCTTTCGTAGAACGGACGAGTCCAACAAAAAGACAGTCTTCCACTGGCTGCTCCTTAGTCTGATCTATGAAAAAATCCAATGGCCTTCTTTGGATCCAACCGATGAAGCCTCTCCTCCTACTAAGAGGGATAGAAAAAAGACGGGAGCCTATTGGACTGTCCCACATTGAGGAGCAATAACCCTTTGAGTAAAAAAGATGCCTGAGCCTGAAGCACTAATTTGTAAGGGAAGAAATTGGTAACTGTTGCTGTACTGACAGCACCTGTAGCTCACTGATACGGTGCACAAAAGTATTCAAAATGAGGAAAGCAGTCTTCATGGTCAGCAACCTCAGGGAACAGCAGTGTATAGGCTCAAATGGCATGCACACTAAGTTAAGGTCTCAGTGTGACATGATACAGGACGAAACATAAATGTGATCCTTTTAAAAAAACACATCACAACATACAAAGGCCAAAAGCGACAATAAATTACCTTTAACAGTGCCAACAGCAAAACCTTGACAGCCAGTGGCACAATAAGCATCAGAACATCAGGTAGCTTGACCTGAAGAGCATCAAGCTGACTGTTCTAATACTGGGCTTAGTTCAATGACCAGAATAATTCAATTTGGTATATGGGCGCTGAACCACCATGATAACCTCTGTGGGCTAGTCAAACACACTCAGTTAGGTCCGCTCAACCTCCATGAACGGAAGTGTAGGTTGTGGAGTATCAGGTGCAAAACCCTGCTCTGTTGCTGAGACAGGAGGACCTCCAAAAGAGATAGATGGACCAGAGGGCAAATGATCAGGCTCAAGAGACTGGAGTACCAAACTCTCCTGCCCGCATCCGGAACTATCAGGATGATTTGAGTTCAGTCCCTCCTGACCTTTAGAATGCAAGACAGAAGTAACAGTGGTGGAAAGGAATACAGAAGACCACAGCCCCACTGTAGGCGTAATGTGTCTCCCACGGAGCCTTGAGGCAGAAATGTCAGCATGCAGTAGTCAGGACACTGTGTGTTCTCGGCGGTGGTGAAAAGATCTAATCAAGTCACACTCCACTGGGCAAAGACATCTTAAACCCGCTCTGGAGTCAAAACACATTTATGGTCACCAGAAGACATCGTGCTGAGTTTTTCTGCCATGACATTTAGCAAGCCAGCAAAATGAATTGCCATCAGAGAGATCCAATGGGGCCCAAACTTCCGTCCGAGGGTCAGCCCTTCCTAGCACAGTACCACATTACCCCACACTGCCCTGCTTGATGCAGTACCAAATGGTGGATTTGTTGTCTGTCAGAACCCGGATCAGCTTCCCCCTGATGGGCAGAAGAAAGGCCTCCAGGGCCAACTGAATAGCATGCAGTTCTAGAAGACTGATATGGTGCCTCTACTTCACTAATTTCCACCTACTTCAAGTGACTAACCCACCCCAGGATTGATGCATCTGTCACTACTATGACCTCTGAACTGGATAGAGAGAACTGCTGCCGCAGGTCAGGTTGGCTTATATCAGCCACCACTGAAGGTTCCAGGCTGCCTCGTCCAAGATACAATATTGTTTCAGATCAACCCATTGAAGGCTGAGGGTCCACAGCAGAACCCAAATGTGCCAACTAGCACAGGGAACTGATAGGATACACAAGGCCAGTAGGGCAAGATGCCTCAGAACCATCCACAACGGTACACAGGAGGGAGACTAAAACAACAGGTACATAATCTGAATGTCCCGGATATGCTGCAGGGGCAGGAAGTTCTTGAAAGCTTGTGTCCAAGATGGTCCTTATAAAGGGAATCCTCTGAGGCGTTTGCAGATGGGACTTTGGCTTGCTGATTGAGAACCTCTGGGAGGACAGCAGAGAGATGGCACTCTGCAGATGGTCCACAACTGACTGTTGCAAGCTCACTCTCAGCAACCAGTTATCGAGGTACGGGAATATGTTTATCCCCGACCTGTGAAGAACGGCCATAATAATCTTCATCACCTTTGTAAACACTTTGGGGGAGCTATGGTGAAGCCGAAGGGTAGGACGGTAAACTGAAAGTCTTTCAACCCTACCACAAACTGAAGGAAGCATATGTAGAACTGCAGACGGGCAGATGAAAGTACATGCCTTACAAGTCCAAGGTCAGCATCCAGTCCCCAGATCCAGGGCAGAGAGACCCTGTGCCTGAATTAGCATCTAGAACTGAGTTTTTGAACCGAAGGTCAAATACCGGCCTCAGCCCTCTCTATTTTCTGAGCATCAAAACGTACTGCGAGTAACAACCCATGCCCTTCTCCACTTCTAAAACACTCCCTATGGCCTCCTTGGTCAACAGTGACTGAACTTCCTGGGAAATTATGGAGGCACGATCTGCTGACGTCTGCACAAAAACTGGAGGAACAGGAGGGGGGGGTGGATATAAAAGGGAGGGAGTAACCATGCTGAACAGTTTACAGACCCTCAGATGGGTAGATAAAACCATATCATGCCTCATAACGACTGCCCATGACCATGGGAGGGGGAACAGTCACAGCAGGCAACAAAGAGGAGGAGGACGCTCTCCCTGCTGGTGGTCAAGGCCTCTACTGCCACTAAGTCCTCTGGTACCACAAAAGGTCTGCCATGCAACAGGTCTACTGTGCAACAGGTCAAATGGGAGTGTTGCACAGGATCAGAGGGCTGCTTTCGGCAACGGGTGAAACCTCAAGAGTATCCTCTGAACTTTGGGTATAGAACACCTCTCAATACGCACTTAGCCGCATGCTGTCCATCACGGATCGTTTGCACAAACGCATTCCTAAAGTCACCAGGAACAGCAGGGGAAACCTTTCTGGCCATATCCAAGAGGGCAGCCGTATAGCACACTAGCAGACAAAAAGCTTTCAGGGACCTTAATCCCAAACTGCCAGATGAGAAAACCTTCCTTACAAACATGTCAATGTGATTTGTATGTGATTCTCTGTACGACGGGGTAGTGGGAATGCATTAGCACTGACAATGCTGATAGAAGCCTGAACCCCCAAGATCTGAAGAGTCAGGAAATGGGTCAGAAAGGCTGGGTCCCCAGGTTCAGGCCTGTGATGCCTAACTAGAGCCTGTGATGCCTAACTAGGCATCAGTTGAGCATGCAATGAAGTTGACTCTAGATCCAAAAAAGATATCAGGGTTGGGTCTGGAGTCAGCCCCCCTAGAGCCTGAGACCAGCATTGGAGCAGTCAGAACAGAAGTGGCTTTCAACGCAAATGTGAAGGTAGGGGCTAAACTGGGTCCCAACAGGATCAGTGAGTGCAATGACAGGCCTAACCGGTGGAAGTACGACTAAGGGCACTGCCGGATCCATGGGGCCCAAAGGTGCCCCAGAGTGAACA
The DNA here is from genome assembly GCA_963921515.1 of Calotriton arnoldi. Taxonomy (NCBI): domain Eukaryota; kingdom Metazoa; phylum Chordata; class Amphibia; order Caudata; family Salamandridae; genus Calotriton; species Calotriton arnoldi. The sequence goes on along the minus strand of CAWUFW010003804.1, from coordinate 1,643,696 downwards.
GGAATTGTCCAGAAGAGTTGGAACATGGCCTCCTTCAAGGCCCTACCTGATGCTGGGTCGAAAAAGGCCCAGAAAAGTCAGGATGCATTGGGACCTAGCCTAGAGATAGTCTCTGAGTAGGGCCCTTCTATTGGCGACTGAGCGACTTCTACCCAGAGTGGGAGTCACAGAAAGCAGACAAATCCCATTTGGACATCTTATGCTTACAGTGAGACTTTTCTTTCAACATACCTGAAGATGGCGATTTGGGTCAGGACTGGGAGCAATCCCAGGGACTGGAACATGACCTGCTTCATTTTCTTGTGCTCTGCAACGCGCAGCTTTGCCTCATGTTTCCTGATGGCCTTCAGGTGCATTATGGAGAATTTGTCCCAAGACTTTAAGTCACGCTTAGGCCCAAGAACCACAGATACACATCATGCGGGGCTGTAACCAACATATGCTTTCTGCAGTCAAAGCCTGTAGTCTTTGGAGAAGACATTGCCCTAGCAAGACACCGACAAAAAGCTCCACATCAAAGGGCAAGGAAAGGAAGGAAGGAAGAGACAACTCATAGGGGTGTTGCATATATAGGCTTTGTGCTATCACTTCAGGAGGCAGTGTAAAGCTTCTGCAGATTCCAATGGTGCCACCTACTGACACATGGGAGGAATTGCTGAAGTTTGGTATCCAGTCTGGTGCCTGGGGGAATTCAAAAGGTGAGCAATCTGCGGTTAAAATTATCCATCAGAACATTGTAAACTTAAAAACTGGATACTGGATAGAAAGTACAAGCTACTCACTGTGAAAGCGACTAATTTTACATTTTTTTACGAGATTATCCCAATTTCTCCCTCATCCCAAATAACCACTTATAGAAGCAAACCATGAAATCTCTCATGGAGGCACCATATTGATTGTCTTGGTAGTATTAGAAAATAGCATGATATTCGTACCCAGAGGTAAAACTGGTCAACGTTTAACAGTGGGATTTTGACTTTTCTGTAGATTCCAGCTCAGAAACTGCTTGGGTTTAGGGCATTAAAGTGCAATTAACTAAATAGTTTCTAAAGTGTACTACCCACGCAACTACTTACTGCTTAAGGCAATGCCACTATTGCACGTATGCTAAGAGCAAGTTACAGAACATATAATATAACATAAAAAATAAGCATAATCAAGCCACACATACAGGAGAAAATGTGGTGGCATATAATAACAGAGATGTGATAAATAGAATGCAGAAACAAACTCCAATAATCTGAATAAATGTACTGGAAAAACACAGACTCAAAAATATCAGCATCTAAAGTGCCATATTAATATCCACATGTATCTAACTTCATTATCCAACACTTGTTTCCAAATATGCATTGACTGGGGATAGAATAGTAGATTTAAAAGTGCTACAAAAGTTGGGAAATGAGCTTGCTTGGATTTATGATATTAAAACAGGTCAAATTGTTGTGGGATGTATTTATGTACAGTCGATATGGCAATTTAGAATGCTTATTGTTATGTGAGATTACTTTTGATAATAAGAGGGGTTGTGGAGAAAATTTAAAAATATATGCTGTAATCAATGCCTCTGTGCATCTCATTACATGATATATGGGATAAAACACCCCATGCTGTACATTATAAGAATAATGCAAGTCACCGATTTATGTGACCATACAGAGGAAGAAATTAGTTACTTAATGTAACTCCAGTTCTCCAGCATTGGTATCTTTCGTATATTCACATGCTTGAATGTTCCCCAATCGTCAGGCTGGGTATCCTTGGTAACTTTAAATAGCAATAAACAGTGTTAAAATGCCCATAGTCCTCACCAACAGTGTTTGTTTAGTAGTACATCCACCTCATTTGAAGCAACTGAAACTTCAGCCTATGGACATAATGAGCTCTCCTACTCTGTCTGGAGGTCACCATAGCTCAGATTTTGGAGCAGTAGCATAAAAGGTATTTTTGATAGAAGTGAGTCTCAGACCGGGGAGGAGAGATGATTGCATGGCATGCGAATGTATGAAATATATCAACGTTAGAAAACTGCGGATATAGGTAAGTAACTAATTTCATCTCCAGCTTTGAACCTTTCATATATTCACATGCTTGAATCAGAATGCCAGGATACTTCCTAACTTCTAAATAAAGCAGTGAAGCAGGCTCATCTTATTGCAACAAGTTGTGTCAAACTGCTTGTTCTATGGTCATGACCATGATTTTGGTGGAATGCACCCTTGCTCTGCTCTGGAGCGTCGAGTTAGTTTTATTGTTGTAGGAAGTAACAGAAGTAGACAGCCAATGGGCGAGGCCTTGCGTGGATGGTAATATGAGACAAATAATTGATCTGAAGAACATAAGCCCTTATTTTGTCCATGTAGAACCTGATGCACCTGTGGACATCCTGCAATTGTAAGGATCTCTTTGCAGCAGAAGATGGATCAGGGAAGATAGACCACATGATAACGGGTTCATTCGAGCATAAGTCAGTAGGGACTTTTGGCATAAATCTTGGATTAGCCAGGAGAATCACCTTGTCTGTGGTGAAGCAAAGATATAGCTCCTTTATGGTGAACACCTGTAACTCTCCGAATCTCCTAGCTAAAGTGAGAGCAAGCAGAGGTGCGGTTTTCCATTAAAAGAATTTCAGACCCACTCTGTGTATGGGTTTGAAGGGAGGAAGCACGAGTTGACTCAACACAGTGCTCAACTCCCATGGAACAAACGGATCCTTCACTGAAGGAAAGGCCTTGAAAGCCCTTTAAAATATTGCTTTATAATTCTCTGTAAGAAAAAGAATGATGAAGAATCTTCGAGTCCTTTGGTACCTGGAAACTGTGGGTAAGTGACCTCTATACTTCAGACCACTCATAGCTAGATCAAGCAACTACTGTAACACTTGATGGGTCACATGGAGAGTAGGTTATGGTCCTTTTCTTTACACCACATGCAGAATTTCTTTAACTTAGACCTGTAGGTCTTAGTTGTTGAAAGAGCACATGCTTGCACTAAGATGTCTCTGCAGTATGAAGGGATATCCAAAAGGATGTATTCCAAGTGGTCAATAAATATATCATCAGGCTCAGTGACTGGAGATTGTGGTGGAGTACCTCTCCATTGTGTCTGGAGAAGAGCCGGGATGGTTCTTCAACCCGACCACTGGGTAGGCTGACAGCCTCATGAGGTCATTGTATTAAAACTGATGAGAAAACACCAGGGCAACCAGAATCAGGGAACAGAGATCAGCTTTCGCTTTTCTCAGCACCTTGGGAATGAAGGGAAATGGCACAAAGGCATAAGCAAAAACATTCGACCATGTCACCAAAAAGTAATTCCCTTTGGATCCTAGTTGACTGCACTTGTTGCACAAGTTACTAACTTGTGTAACGATATATCTGTAAGAGACAGTAGTTAGTGACAGATTCCTTACCTTAGAATATCCCCAGGCGTCAGGCTGGATCCGGAAAGTTTTGCGTAGCAGTACCCTTGCGCGTCGGTAGGCGGCGTCGTGCGGCTCCGCGTCCGTCGGCGGCGTCGAGATCGCCGGGATGTCGTCGCGGCCAGTACTTAGACGCCGCCCATGCGCGCTGACGTCAGTTCTGTACACGACTTTCCGCGCCAGGAACGCAGAGACATGCAAGAAGCTGACATTGGTGTCTGAAAAAATACTAGGGCCCTGAAAGGGATGTCCTTAACCCTAGAAACCAGTTCGCAGAACGGGGAGGATGGGTGGGGCGGTAGGAATCTGTCACTAACTACTGTCTCTTACAGATATATCGTTACACAAGTTAGTAACTTGTGCATCTGAAAGAGACACGTTAGTGACAGATTCCTTACCTTAGAATAGATACCCCAGCAATACCAACCCCGGTGGTGGGTCTGCAAACAGATTCAGACAAGGAAGTCACGGAGGACAGAGCGGCCAAAGAAGCTGTCCCTCCGGACCTTGCTGTCAAGGCAGTAATGCTTGGTAAACGTGTGCAGCGAGGCCCACGTAGCTGCCTGACATATATCCTGTAGCGGAACACCACGGCCTAAAGCCGTGGTAGCAGCTGTTGCCCTGGTAGAATGGGCACGCAGCCCAACAGGGGGCTCCTTCTTAGCCAAAGAATAGCAGGCTTTGATACACAAGATTACCCAGCGGGAGATGGTCCTCTTGTGTACCGCCCGACCTTTTTTGGCGCCCACGTAGCCAACAAAGAGCTGGTCATCCACCCAGAACTGTTGTGTGCGGTTGAGGTAAAAGGAAAGCGCACGTTTTGGGTCCAGACGGTGGAGCCTCTCTTCCTCTCTGGAAGGAGGCGGAAAGAAGGTGGGCAAAGTGATGGTCTGCCCAATGTGGAAGGCAGTAACCACCTTTGGCAAGAAGGACGGACGCGTCCTAAGAACAACCTTGTCTGGATGGACAGACAGAAAGGGAGGTTTGCACGAAAGAGCCTGGAGCTCACTCACCCGCCGAGCGGAGGTGATGGCCACCAGAAAGGCTGTCTTCAGAGTGAGAAGACGAAGAGGACAGTTATGTAGAGGCTCAAAGGGAGCGCACATTAAAAAGGTAAGAACCAAGTTCAAGTCCCACTGAGGCATTACAAACGGAACAGGAGGGAAGAGGTGTGTAATGCCTTTAAGAAACCTGTTAACAACAGGGGACTTGAAAAGGGAGGGCTGATCAGGAAGCCTGAGGAAGGCCGAGATTGCACAAAGATAGCCCTTGATGGTACCCAGGGCAGAACCCTGTCGGGCCAGAGAAAGAAGGAACAGAAGAGCCTCAGAAAGAGGGGCAGAAAGGGGATTCACAGCCTTTGCTGTGCACCATGCCACAAACTTGTTCCACCTGCAGGCGTATACCACCTTAGTGGAGGGACGCCTAGCTGCCAGAATCACATCACAAACTTCGGGAGGCAAGTCGAAAGGAATCAACTGCCGCCGCTCAATCTCCACACAAGGAGGTGGAGACTGGACAGGTTCGGGTGGAGGACCGTCCCCTGCTGCTGCGACAGAAGATCCTCCCGAAGAGGCAGACGGATCGGGGGATCGACGCTCATACTGAGTAGCTCGGGATACCAAACTCTTCGAGCCCAGTCCGGAGCCACAAGAATGACTTGGGCCCGGTCGCGCCGAATCTTCTTCAACACTCTGGGTAGAAGTGGTATAGGCGGAAAGGCGTACAACAGACCGCAACTCCACTCGCGACGAAAAGCGTCGCCGAGCGAGTGCCGCCTTGGAAATTCCAACGCGCAGAACTGATGACATTGCGCGTTCTCTTCGGTGGCGAATAGATCTAACCAAGGCTCTCCCCACTGTAGAAAGAGTCCTTGCACCACCTCCGAGTGAAGACGCCATTCGTGATCCATCATGCACCTGCGGCTGAGTTTGTGCGCCCTGGCGTTCAGGGAACCTGCCAGGTGTTGAACCATCAGGAATATGCCCTGATGTTCCAGCCATGTCCAGAGACGCAGAGCCTCCTGACATAGGGTCCACGACCCCACCCCGCCTTGTTTGTTGCAGTACCACATGGCGGTGGTGTTGTCTGTGAACACCTGCACTACCTTCCCTTTGACAGAGGGAAGGAATGCCTTGAGTGCAAGTCGGATCGCCCGGAGCGCCAGAAGGTTGATATGGAGCCGGGACTCCGCCGGGGACCATAGGCCTCTGATCTCCGCCTCTCCCATGTGACCGCCCCATCCCAGAAGGGACGCGTCCGTCACAACTGTGTGCTCTGGCTGGGGAAGGGAGAGGGATCTGCCCATGACCCATTGCCGGTTCGAGAGCCACCACTGCAACTGTCTTGCAGTCCCCTCCGAGATCTGGACGTAATCGGACAGGTTCCCCTCATGCTGCGCCCACTGGAACTTCAGGTCACACTGCAGAGCCCGCATATGCCATCTGGCATGATCGACCAGCAGGATGCAGGAGGCCATGAGTCCCAGCAGCCTCAGGGTCATCCGTACCGAAACCCAGGATAGAGGCTGAAAGATCGGAATCATAGCCTGAATATCCTGGACTCGCCGTTCGGGAGGATAGGCCCGAAACTGCGTCGTGTCCAGAACTGCTCCGATGAAAAGGAGCTGTGGAGAAGGAATCAGGTGCGACTTCGGCACGTTGATGGAGAACCCCAGCGAGTGCAGGAGTTCGGCCGTAGTCTGGAGGTGGGAGACGACTGCCTGGGACGAGCCCGCCTTCAGCAACCAGTCGTCGAGGTAGGGGAAGACCGGAACCCCTGTCCGGCGCAGATGAGCTGCGACCACCGCCATCACTTTCGTGAACACCCGAGGGGCGCTGGTAAGGCCAAAGGGGAGCACGGTGAACTGAAAATGCTCGAGGCCTACCGTGAACCGCAGGTAACGCCGGTGGGCCGGCAGGACGGGGACGTGAAAATATGCGTCCTTCAAGTCCAACGCTACCATCCAGTCTCCAGGGTCGAGGGCAGTCAAGACCTGAGCTAGGGTGAGCATCTTGAACTTCTCCTTCCGGAGGAAGCGATTGACGTTCCGGAGGTCCAAGATAGGACGCATGTCCTCCTTGTCCTTTTTGGGCACCAGAAAGTAGTGGGAGTAACAACCACGCCCTACTTCTGGGGTCGAAACGCGCTCGATGGCCCCCTTGGCCAAGAGGGCCGCAACTTCCTTTTGAAGAAGTACTAAATGATCCCCCGACATGCGGTGGTATTGAGGTGGCATGGCTGGGGGTAGTCTCGAAGGGGAGGGAGTAGCCCCTTCGGACAATGTCCAAGACCCACTTGTCCGATGTGATGGCACGCCAGTGGTGAAGGTGATGGCGAACCCTGCCCCCACTGGCGTGCTGTGGACCTGAAAGGATGGACTAGGAGGGCTTGGAGGCCGCGGACGGGGCGGAGGTGGTGGCCTGACCCGCACGCTGGTTACCCGGCCCGCCTCGGCGGGAGCCACGTCCTCTGCCACGCGTAGACGCCTGCTGCGCGGGCTGGTGGCTGGGCAGCGGACGTGACTGGGCGCCCCTTCCTTGGCCACGAAAGGGGCGAAAAGCAGACTGTTGCGGAGGGCGCACAGCGGAAAGGCCCAGGGACTTGGCTGTAGCCCGCGAGTCCTTAAAGCGCTCCAGCGCATGGTCTGCTTTGTTGCCGAAAAGGCCGACACCATCAAAGGGCATGTCCATAAGTGTGTTTTGGACATCGCCCGAGAAACCAGTGGTCCTCAGCCAGGCGTGACGGCGCAGCGCCACTGTCGTCGCAAGCGATCTGCCTAGCGAGTCAGCGGTATCAAGGCCACATCGGATCGTATACTTCGCCGCATCTCTTCCTTCCGCAATGGCGCGGGAAAGCAGTGCCTGGGCCTCCTCAGGACACTGGGGCAGGACCTGCGCCACCGAATCCCACAAGGAGTGGGTATATCGGCCCAAAAGGCAAGTGGTGTTGACAGACTTCAAGCCAGCACTGGTGGAAGAAAAAACTTTCTTCCCAAATTGATCCAGTTTTTGGGATTCCCTATCCGGGGGAGCGGTAGGGAAGGCGCTTTGAGAGGTAGAGGCTTGGACAACCAAGCTCTCAGGGGTGAGGTGTTGGGAAAGGAACAGGGGGTCGCCCGGAGCAGGGCGATGGCATCGGGCTACGTTCCTATCCACAGGAGCCCCTGTGGTGGGCTTGGACCAGGTGCCCAAAAGAACGTCCGAAAGTGCATCGTTGAACGGCAGCAGTGGCTCCGAGGAGGTAGCCGCCGGCTGAAGCACTTCCGTTAGGATGTTAGTCCTGACAGCCACTGTAGGTAACTGGAGGTGCAGGACCTCAGCTGCCCTACGCAACACCGTAGCAAAGTTTGCTCCCTCCTCCGTTGCCACGGAAGGAGGAGACAGCATGCCAATGTCAGGAGAGGTGTCCAGACCACTGGCATCCCCAAGTTCCTCAGCTAAGTCCTGATCATACTCACATTGGGCAGTGAGAGGGTCCTCAGACCCCTCCCAGGTCTCTTCGTCCTCCAAATCAGGGTCAATGTAAGGAGGAGGGACATGTGGGACCCAAGGTCCCAGCGGCACCGGAGCCGGCGTCGATCGACGTCGGTCCGGCGCCGAGTCCGGATCCGGAGAGAACATGGGGACGACGCTGCCCGGAGCCCCGGACGGCGTCGTGAACGGCACCGGGGAAAGCGACGCCGGTGGAGGTGTTGTGAGGTCAACGGGCGTCGACCGGGGTTGCGGCAGCACCGGAGCCGGGGCCGGAGCTGGGGCCGGGGTCGGGGCTGGTGTTGCTGGCGGCGCCGGGGCCGGAGCCGCAGGAGGAACCCCACTAAGGCCCGCGCGGCCCGAAGGCGCACCGGGGGGACCTTTAGGCCCGAAGAGGTGGGCCATGGCCGACAGGAACTCCTGTATTTCGGCCGGAGTCGCCGCCGAACCCGGGAAGTGCGGGTAATGCCGCGGCGGCTCCACAGGCACTCCCGGAGCGGCGGGGACGGTGCCGTCGGGACCCTGAGCCGAGTCGCGCGACCGGCGAGGGGAAGTCGTCGAGCGATGACGCTTCTTCGACTTCTTGTGCTTCGACTTACCGGAGGAGTGCGAAGACTTTGACCCCGAAGAACGATGAGGACTCCGCGACCGGCCCCTCGACCTCTCTCGTGACCGGGGCTTGGATTGGCACGGAGCCGACTGCCGGACCTCGAGGAGCTTTCGAGACCGCTCTCGCAAAGCCTTCGGTTGCAAGGCCCGACAGTCAGGGCACGACTTGGAGTCGTGGTCGCGCCCGAGGCAGTAGAGACAATCCTGATGGGGGTCCGTGATCGACATCATTCGACCACAGGCGTCGCATGGCTTGAAGCCGGGCATCCCTACTGACACCGTTGGAGTCGAACGACTCGAGTAAATAGTGACAAAAAGTCACAAAAAGTTCCGTCAAAAAATGACTGGGGCACTGCTCTCTCCGGATCTGCGCTTACTGGTGCAGAAAAAGAAAGAACTGACGTCAGCGCGCATGGGCGGCGTCTAAGAACTGGCCGCGACGTCATCCCGGCGATCTCGACGCCGACGACGGACGCGGAGCCGCACGACGCCGCCTACCGACGCGCAAGGGTACTGCTATGCAAACTTTCCGGATCCAGCCAGAAGCCTGGGGATATTCTAAGGTAAGGAATCTGTCACTAACGTGTCTCTTTCAGATGGCATAGTACAGCCATTTCTTGTTCTTCAGGATGGCAAACAAGTCTACTGTTCCCTGACTCCACTTTCGAAAGATGTATTCTACTTGGTCCTAATTAAGTTCCCACTTGTAGCAATCAGAGATGGTGTGTCGAAGTGTGTCTACCCGATTGTTCTGGCATCCTGGAAGATGCTCTACTTCGAAGTCCACTTCATTGGAGATGGCCCAGTCCCACAGCATCTCTGCCTTTTCTGATAGTGAACGCAACATCTTTTCTTCTTGTTTTGTTATGTAACACTTCAAGGTTGTGTTGTCCTCCCTGAACAACACAGCTTGTTTTTGAAATCTCAGAAGGAACGATGGAAGGCCTAACCTGATAGCCCGCAGCTCCAGGACGTTTGTGTGGAGTTGCTTCTCTGCCATTGGTCATAGGCTTCTCGCAGACTGCTCTTACAAGTAGGCTCCCAACCTTCCATTGACCAATCCTTCATCATAATTATTTTGTTCATGAAAGGATTAAACAAAAGACCAACTCTATGGTTTGAAGGGAATCTCCACCACAGCAGTGCTCGTTTGAGTCTTATAATGGCATGCATATGCCATCTTCCACTGGTATTCTAGCTCCTGCTGAGTAGGCCTCATCCAGAGATGCAGCCTATAGAGGAACCAAGATGATGCAGGACAACATGAAGTCTAGGAGGGATTTATATATTCTGAGAGGCACTGTGTATTTGGAGCAATATTACTGTGCCATGTAAAGTACTGTGCCTGACAGGCACTGTGTACATAGAGTAAAATTACTGCCATGGCCTAAGATTATGTCTCTCTTTCCACTGAAAGGCAGGTTTTTCCCAGTTGAGTGTCCAGGATTGCCCCTAAGAACTGTAATCTTGCTGTGGGGTGGCTAGATGGATGATTTCTCAGTATGCAGATTCAGTCCTAGTGCAAGCAGCTGTAGAGGCACAAGACCCCTTCATTGAAGTCATCCAAGTATGGATATACTTCGTGATCTTGTCTTCAGAGGAAGGCAGACATTGGTGCCAAGCACCAATACAAGTAAATACCTCTATGCTGACCTATTTAATTTGACAAACGACCTAGCAAGGTTCTAGATTACCAAAAACCTCTACACATCATACATTATTATGGATACCCCAAATATAACTCAAAAAACGTATAATGATGCAGTATGACTTTTTATGACATTCTTTTTATTTTATTCTGAAAACATGAGTATTTATCTCTGAGATTCACACATTTACATATATGTACAACACATTTGATAGTTTTAATTTACATGATATTTCATCATAGTACTTGGAAGACATAAGTATATCACATTAGACATCCCACAATAAATACAAAACAGTGTAAAAATATTCACTATCATCATTCATTACACATCACTATCATACTCTCACATACTCACATACATACTAACCAGCTACAAGAACATACACTAAAAAGGAAAGGGAAAAATCTTTTGACCCTGCGGTGGATTTCACGGTGTTTGTAAGCAAGTTGGTACGATTAATTACAAAAACACCAATAAAAGGAGAAGCGATTCTCCAAGATCACTCTTCTGAAAATGGTTCACGGTCTACGCGCGTTTCAGTGGAAAACCACCTTCTTCAGGACCAGATATGCTGAAAGTTCATTTAAAAATTTCTTGGGATGTCTGAAATAAAAAACAGGGGCATTTAGCTAGGAGAAGATAATGGCAATAATGATTTACTAAGGGAAAATTCCTCTTACTAGTATTTTTAGAAAGGTTTAAACTCTTTTCTCATCATGGTGCTCAGGTGCCAAAGAATGGAAGATGAAGTGGGGGGGAAGGGAGTTGTGAATTTTGTGTAGTACATGCAAGATTTGATTTCACATGCAGAGAGTGTATAGAGGTGACCAGGATCCCTTCACTTGATTTACTGCTACTTACTTTGCCGTCATATGCCCACGGTTGGATTACGGCATTGTAACTAAAATCAGTATATACCGTAACCATACTGCTGCAGCCCTTTGTTAATAGAGTATACAATCGGGTAAGGTGTAATAGAGTTGTATGGGCAATTTGAGTACTAATAGGACCTGTCTGCAAGTCCTTTTCGGGCGCCATTTGAAGAAACACTATGTTTGCCTTTTCACTCTGCAGAGACATGCATAAAGATTTGTGAAGACTCGCAAAACAATTTGTTACTTCTAAAACTAGGACTCGCGAAAGCGGGAAATCCCCCTCTGCATTTACTGAATCCACCCCAAGAAATGAGGTTTCATTTCCAAATACGGGTAAATAAAGTACACTAACAATTGGTAAAAAGACTTATAACTCCTAACCAAACAAAGTTACTGCAAGTGTGCATCTAATCACCTTCTTTGTCACCTTTGCAGCTTACTTCTCCCAACTTGATGATCTGTAGCTTGAATGCTACCTATACAGGCTAATGACCTCAATTCCAAGGTACTTATTATATACTGGGCCCCAAACTAAGATCACAGGGAGTCCTCTGCAGACTCAATCTATAAACTGAGTATTGTTTATTCACAGAACGATTGCATTTGTTGATACAAGATATAAAATAGAAGGTTCCGTTCCGAGAGAGGATCGTCCAGACACTTTTCATGAAGGTTAGCCTGACCTTCGTGAGTTCTATCTGACTTATCCCTCACACGTCACGGGGGGCTGGCTTATATCACTCATGTCTGCCCGTGTGCACTCTGTTTTTGGATAATTCCGATTCTTTTAATTCTGGGATCCTGGTCACCTCTATACACTCTCTGCATGTGAAATCAAATCTTGCATGTACTACACAAAATTCACAACTCCCTTCCCCCCACTTCATCTTCCATTCTTTGGCACCTGAGCACCATGATGAGAAAAGAGTTTAAACCTTTCTAAAAATACTAGTAAGAGGAATTTTCCCTTAGTAAATCATTATTGCCATTATCTTCTCCTAGCTAAATGCCCCTGTTTTTTATTTCAGACATCCCAAGAAATTTTTAAATGAACTTTCAGCATATCTGGTCCTGAAGAAGGTGGTTTTCCACTGAAACGCGCGTAGACCGCGAACCATTTTCAGAAGGGTGATCTTGGAGAATCGCTTCTCCTTTTATTGGTGTTTTTGTAATTAATCGTACCAACTTGCTTACAAACACCGTGAAATCCACCACAGGGTCAAAAGATTTTTCCCTTTCCCTTTCCTTTTTAGTGTATGTTCTTGTAGCTGGTTAGTATGTATGTGAGTATGTGAGAGTATGATAGTGATGTGTAATGAATGATGATAGTGAATATTTTTACACTGTTTTGTATTTATTGTGGGATGTCTAATGTAATATACTTATGTTTTCCAAGTACTATGATGAAATATCATGTAAATTAAAACTATCAAATGTGTTGTACATATATGTAAATGTGTGAATCTCAGAGATAAATACTCATGTTTTCAGAATAAAATAAAAAGAATGTCATAAAAAGTCATACTGCATCATTATACGTTTTTGAGTTATATTTGGGGTATCCATAATAATGTATGATGTGTAGAGGTTTTTGGTAATCTAGAACCTTGCTAGGTCGTTTGTCAAATTAAATAGGTCAGCATAGAGGTATTTACTTGTATTGGTTTTTTCCTTCCTCCCTCCTCTTGGACCTAAAAGTAACTCAGGGAGGGCCTTTTTTCCTATTCATTGGTGCCAAGCACTACGTAAAAATCTGGCAGCAGATATCAGCCCGAAGGAAGCACCTTGATTTGGTAGTGGTGTCCGGTCAAAGAGAATCACAGGCACTGTCTACGATTTGGATGTACTGGTATGTGAAAATATTCCTCCTGAAGATCCAGAGAAGAGAGGTAGTCCCCTTGCTGAAGCATCAGAAGGGCTTCTTGGATGGTTACCATCAGGAACGTGTGATTCTTCAGTAGCTTCTTCAACATCTGAGGGTCCAGTATTGGTCTTCACTACCCGGTTTTAACTTCACCAGAAAGAATCTGGAGTAGATCCTTCTCTATGGCTCCTTTTAGGAGGAGTAGAATAAAAATATCTTGCTGTAGTTCATGGAAATGCAGATAATTGTTTTGGGTGGATGTGTGGGTATTTTCTTTATAAACTCCAGAGTGTGACTAGACTGCGCTACCTGAAGCACCCAGTGATCTGTAGGGTTTGTTTCCCAAATGGGCACAAAAACAGGGATTTTCCGCCGACCAGAAGTACTGGGGTTGGAAAGTTGTGGGTAGCTATTAATAGCCAAGCTTTCTTCTGATGATCCTGAGAACGTGGATGGGATAATCCCCCACTGTGCCGGTCTTTTGCTGTAGCCTCGGCACTTACCTCTGTCTGACTACTAACTTTAATCATACTGATGGGGGCGTGGTTTGCCGAGCCGCGGAATGGCTGCTCTGTGAGTGAGCTCCGCCGGCCGGGAAGTTATCCTGCACTAATCCGCATATCTGTGGGAGCTACCACAGTGCATTTGGCGCTTCAGTGGAAGCGGAATCTTTGGGGAACCCAGCGGTGCAATTCCGGACCGCCGCGGCCGCCTCTGAGGAAAGTAGCAACTCCGGCAGCGGCAAGCGGAGGTAGCGGCAAGTTCAGGGGTGAGGCGAGACGGCGACAAGATCTACGGGAGGCCGCGGCTTCAAAAGAGGCCTGCAAAGCGTCCAGCTTAATCGGCCGAAAATTGCACAGAACCGGACCGCGGAGGCACCACTCAACCGGGCGGACTGACCCCTGATGATAGAGCTGGGATTAAGCTCCGTTGCGGAGACCCGAGGTGAGAGCTAGCGGGCACCATTTTGAGTGGTTGCGGACTGTGGTAGAGGCTGCTGCACAACGGGGACAGCGCTGCGATCAGGGGTATCTGTGAAAGAAGGCAGAAGTGGACCATTGCGGAGGCACGACAAGGGCGCGGTACCTGGTGTCGGATTTGCCGGCGCAGAAGCGGACCGCGTGGTGATTGCTCCCCTGTGCTGGTGAGGTTGGGGCCCCGACTACACGCGGCTGGGCTCGCACCGAGACGCTGGGCAGTGAACCTGTGCGGCCTAGGCACGAGGGTGCGGTCGGAAGGCTCCGAGGTGTGCATATAAGGAGCCAGCACTGTCATTGGAAGCGAGCCCTGCATGAAACACGGTGTGGCGCCGGTCGCTAGACGTGGAAGACCTGCACTCCAGAGTGAATATACGGTGCGAGGTGAGGCCTGGAGTTGGGCCTGGGTGGAAGACACCACTGTGGCGCGATCTGATAGACACACGACGATTACATAGGCCGTAAGCGGTGTGAGGCCCATACTATATCTGCGACGTGTAGTACAGCTGGTCCTGTCTTTACCAGAGCTGCACTGTACAGTAACTCACACCATGGGGAAACAGGACGCTAAACAGCCTAAAATCAGTTTTGATCAGCGGCGGACGACCCGCCTGACAGAAGCGGATCCGGATTCCGCCGTAGGTGGCTCTCCGGAGGGACAAATGGGAGACCAAGGTGAAGATCTGCGCACGCTGATGCTGGAGATGCGTTCGAGCCTCCGCACAATAGATGCGAAACTAGATACGCTGACGTCCCAAATGGAGTCTGTGAAAACACAGGTGGGAGCCCATGAGCAGAGACTGGATGTGTTGGAAAATAAACAGATCGACACCCATGAGTTTCAAGCAGAGACCAAAGACCAACTGCTACAGATGGACAAGCTGCTAAATGTTATCCGTGCCAAAAATGAGGATTTAGAGGCGAGATCGAGGCGCAATAACCTACGTATCACGGGTATTCCTGAGACCACGGCCATGGGGAAGATGGAAGCGTACGTGTCGGAGCTCCTGGGTGCGCAGTTTGCCGAACAGCTGTCGCCAGTGTTTGCGGTGGAACGAGCTCACCGTACGTTGGGCCCCAGACCACCAGTGGAAGCTACGCCTAGGCCCATATTGGCGAGACTTTTAAATTATCAAGACCGGGACACGGTGCTGCGCCTGGCACGAGGCATGGGTACCATTACACATCAAGGCAACCAGATCGCATTCTACCCGGACTTCACACCAGCAGTGCAAGCGGCCCGTCGCGAATTTTTACCCGCGAAGAGACTCCTGCTGCAGGCACAGATCCCATACTCGCTGTTATACCCTGCAAAACTCAAAGTGTCATATGAGGGGTCGGCGCATTTCTTTACGGACGTTAAGTCTGCGCTTAAATTCGCTAAACATGTGGGAGGCAGGCGTACAAAGACCAAACCCAGTGCGGAGGAACCACCTGGACATCAGCTAAGTGACAATGACTAACTGTAACGCCATCAGAGCCTACAACAACACACAGGACATATTATTCTGCATTATTTTTTCCTTCTTAGTAATAGGCTGTCGTAATGTACTGTGCATAACTCCAGCTGACTGCTGTGAACCTAATGGGCGGTAGCCCCTATGGATACTGGGGGTAATATGCAACCGGAGTACTACTGTACAGGGGTCCTTATATCGGGGGAGTGGTGATGGGGGAGGCGGACACACCCCAAAACTGTACACGTCTAGCTTTCAAATAACCAAAACATGCCATTTGATCCTGTAGGGCTAGCATAGAAAGGTATGCTTCGAAAACTGCTGGGTAACGTTAATTCTAATAATCTATTGCACTGCAGGTTTAGCTCCCTTGCAGTTTCTCGGCCACCCTGCCACGGTAGGGATGAGAGCTGGCAATCACACGTCCCCACGGGAAATTTCCCAGCAATTCTTATGTTGGTGGTTTGTTTGGGGGGTTCACTTCAACCTGATTGGGGGTTGGTATGGGTGGGGGTGGTGCGGGGGAGCGTTGCTAGTTGTGTTACTGGTGCACTGCAATGTTACAGGTCGCTATCTACATCCGAACTAATGTTACCTATATATATGCGGTGTTGTTGTGTGAAAAGGTCTGTTGATACAACCTGCATGCTGAACCCAGGATAAACTGTTTATCGTGGAACATCAGAGGTATAAATGACAATAGAAAGGCCAGATTGGTGCATGCCTATTTAGCTAGGCACAATATAGATATATGTATGTTGCAGGAGACGCATTTACATGTCACACCATCCCCGCGATTGAAACATACTAGATGGGGGCCGGTTTATTCGGCGGTGTATTCGAATTATGCACGTGGGGTAGCAGTCTTGATCAAGCGAGGTACTGACTGGAAGGAAAAGGAACTGCACACAGACCCAAATGGTAGATATGTTATACTGGCGGGCATGCTGGGAGGGGTATACATGGTCCTGGTTGCGATATATGGCCCCAATGTAGACTCCCCTGAGTTTTTTCAGGAACTCTGGGCCAAGATTAAGGCGACGGGATGCACTACGATCTTATGGGGGGGTGATTTTAATGCTGTGTTGAGGGATGACTTGGATAGACAGGGTGCGGCGCGGGTGCATCATGCTGCCACTGGGAAAATGCTAAACGCTATAATAGAAGATGGTGATTTGATTGATATTTGGCGATTACATAATCCACACACTAGGGAAGGGACCTGTTTCTCCGAACACCACAGAGCCTGGTCCAGGCTAGATTACTGGCTTGTGACGAGGGATTTAGCGAGCTGGGTGGTGGAAGTGAGACATTTGCCGCGTACACTATCGGACCACGCCCCTGTTTAATGAGCCTGAAACTCCCAGACACCATACGCAGGGAATTCACGTGGAAGCTGCCCCCGCATGCATTACTTGATGACGCCTTCAGGGAGGAGATACGCATGGATATCACTGACTATTATGCGCTTAATTCAGGGACGGTTGACACAGAGGCTACGTTATGGGAGGCGTTTAAGGTGGTGATAAGGGGACAATGCATATCACGACAGGCTGGGGTACTCAAAGCTATACGTACAACTCTGTCCGTCATAGAAACACAAATAAAGGAATTAGAAGAGAGGTTCTATCTAGGGAATGCGGCGGTGGATCTGGCCCAACTGAAGGCTAAATTGCTAGAATATAGTGAGGAAGCACAGAGGGAGGTGAAATTTCTGGGGAAATATGCAGAAGCGCGTAGATATGGGGAGGGCGATCGACCAGGTCGGACACTGGCTGGCATGCTCCGTCAGGCGAAACCTATGGCCCACATACCTGAATTGATCACCGGGGACGGGGGCATAGCTCGGGGCCCGACAGCAGTCCTCGAGGAATTTACATCCTTTTACACTCAATTATATACTACACAGCAATCGACCTCCATGGAGGGTATGAAGCCGTTTCTAGATTCTCTGGAATTAGTCTGGTTTAACCAAAAGCATAGGGAGTATATGGATCTACCCTTCACGGTGTCTGATGTGGCGGAGGTGATCAAAAGCTTGCCCTCCAATAAAGCCCCTGGGTCGGACGGGTTGACGACCTCATTTTATAAGACGTATGTGGAAGAGCTAGCGCCCAGACTTCTTGCTGTATACGCTGAGGCCCAGGAATCGGGGGTGCTTCCGCCATCCATGAGAGAAGCGATTATAATAACACTGCTGAAGCCGGGGAAACCCGAAACGGACCCTGACTCATACCGCCCCCTGTCGCTTCTAAATGTTGACGTTAAAATCCTGGCAAAACTGATTGCGAACAGACTGCAACCTATGCTCCCGTTAATTGCCAGACCCGATCAATCGGGCTTTATACCAGGCAGATCTACATCTCACAATCTTAGGACAGTGTTTTCGGTACTACATTACTTACACCCGGAGGTCCAGGCTGCAGCGTTTTTTTAGACGCGACAAAGGCGTTTGACTCTCTAGAGTGGCCGTACCTTTTGGGATATTAGAACGCATTGGCTTCAGCCCGCTTTTTATTGGATTGATTAAATTGTTATATACCGAACCCAAAGCTAGAGTCAGGGCGAATGGTCTCCTGTCAGCGCCATTTTCGATCACGCGAGGCACGAGGCAGGGATGCCCCCTGTCCGCACTGCTTTTGCAGTGGCGATGGAGCCTCTAGCGGCACGAGTCCGTCAACACCACACCGACAAGGGAATAGGATTTAGCTCTAGAAGCCTACTGATATCTTTATATGCCGATGATGTCACCCTATACATAGTGGACCCGGCAAAAAATCTTGACATTGTATTGAGAGAATTCATCCAGTTTGGAGGGCTGGCTGGGGTATCAATAAATTGGGGAAAGTCATTGATATTTCCGTTGACGGACGCGACTGACGGTGCCCTCTGAGTTCCCGCTGAAATGGGAACAAGAGAAGGTGAAATATTTGGGGATATGGATAAGCCGTAATGTACAAGACTTGTGGACCTTAAACTATGGAAGGACCATTACCTGGTTGGAGGAGAAGGTGGCTGTATGGGCCAGGCTTCCTTTATCACTGGCGGGTAGAATTTCTCTGGCAAAAATGGTGATATTGCCAAAATTTCTGTATCTCTTTGTAAACCTGCCACTCATGCTGACGCAATCATTTTTTACAACATTACGCTCATTGCTCATCTCTCTGGTGTGGGCCGGGGGTCAAGCCCGTATATCATGGGAATTACTGACCTTACCACTGAGGCAGGGGGGAATGGGAGCCCCAGATATGAAACTGTATGCACTATGTGCACAAGCGCACTTCTTACACCATTGGGTATACCCAACGCCTTACCAACCACATGTGGCGGTGGAGAGGGATGCAATGGCGCCTATACCACTGTCGGTTGCACTATACCAACCATATCGTCGCTCAACAACAGATGTTGACACTACTGCGACCCTGCGCTGGGCCTGGGATGGTCTGAGGAGACGGGCGGGTGCCCAGATACTGTACGCCCCAGCTATCCCCCTGGCCCAAAATCCGATGTTGCCCAGTATAAAAGATGAGCTGAGCAAAAGAATAGCACAAAAAATGAAGTTACATACATTTGCAGATCTCTACCCGGAGGATACTTTTCGGGCTCCTCCCACTGCGGAGGAGGGACAGGTAGTGCCATTCGGGGAAGCTTTCTTGTACCACAAGATGCGGGCTTCCTGTCGTGCTTTACACAGCGCATTTCCGGCCCCGCCGCCCACACTACTAGCACTGGAGGTCTTACTTAGATCGCCTTCCCCACGCCGACTGGTAACCAAACTTTACAAAACTATGCAAGCTGATGCCCCTGTAATGCGTCCGACTGCATTGGGACGATGGAATGCCGAACTGAACCCCCCTGTGACTGAGGACCAATGGATATACTGCTGCCAACAGCTAACTGAGCTGTCGCCCAATTACAAGCTTAGACTCATCCACTTTAAATTCCTACACCGGTTTTACAGGACACCCGCTGGATTAAAACGTATGGGATTGCGAGAGGATGACACCTGTTGGCGATGTGGGGCGACTTCGGCTTCTTTTCTCCACATGGCGTGGGATTGTCCCGAGTTGTCAGATTTCTGGTCACAGGTCTTTAGATCCATTAATCAAATATTGGGCTTGTCCCTGCAGCCATCTCCACTGTTGGGCCTACTGGGATACGTAAAGGACACAAACATAAGGAAGCGGAAATTACATGCCCTACTGTTACTATTTGCTAAGCGGCAGGTTGCAATACACTGGGGAAGAAGGTGTAGGCCTACACTGATGGAATGGGTCAGGGAGGCGACATATGGCCAAAGCCAGCTAGCCACTTTCTGGGACTTGATGCCCCCTGCTTCTCGACCCCGGGAAATATGGGAACCATTTGTTGACTGGGTCCGGGAACATTTGAATGTAACTGACGCGGGTCGGATGGATGCGAACCCCCCCTGAAGGAGTGTGAAATCGTACCAAATGATAAGGTATATACATTGGGTGAGGAATTGGGGATGGATGACTAATATGTGATTGCTTTCAAGGTTGTCACCTCTGGAACACTATCAATGCATGCTAGATGATTAGGCTGACACATGATCACAGACACATCATGACTGTAAGCTATTAACTAATGGCTATAAGGTACAATTTGGGATTTTTCAAAATAATAGTGCACCAGAATTGTTTGTTGTTTTATGAATGATTGTTATGTTTTATTACAAAATGCTAATAAACAAATTATATAAAAAAATAAATAAAAAAAATAACAACAAAAAAAGGGCCGTTTATGCACATAAAGGCATCCGAGCTTGGAAAAGGGGGCTTCAAATTTGGGCCCCTTTGAGGGATTGGCTTATAGTTAAATCACAAGGTCAGGAATTAATTTTTGTTATGGTATTTTTGATGTGTTATGATGTTATTATATATGTAGTCTTACTATATCTCCTGGCCACTAACTCAACCTGTATCTGTTTATCTGTTTCTGTTGTTTAGTGTTTGCTTGGATGGGGGTTGGGAGGGAAATTTATTGTTTTGAAAATTGCAATAAAGACGGTTTAAAAAAAATAAAAAAAATAAAACTTTAATCATACTATGATTCTCATGAAGGGTAGTATGTTCTTCCTTGACATAGATATTGGGAAAAATGTCCTCTATAGGCCTGGAATCTCCACAATTTACGAAGGAAGCGGAAATAGGAAATTTGTACTATAACGCTCATACGAAGCGTGCTGTGTCAGTCTTGAAATTTTGCAAGGTATAGTCAATATGTTCCCCAAATAAATTTTGGCCATCAAAAGACATGTTTAAAATCTTTGCATGGACCTCCAGTCACAATGAAGATGATTGAAGCCATCCCTGCCTCTGTAGAACTGCTGCTCCTGCAAGCTGATGGGAGCCAAAGTTGGAAATATCCATTGCTGCATCTATAATGGCAGCTAATGAATTTGCACCTCTTTGACAATGGCCTTAGCATCTTCTCTTTTGTCCTCTGGGGCGATATTGACTAGAGACAAAATGTTGTGCCACTTCTGGTGATCCTATTGTCCCAAAATGGCCAGGACATTAGACACTTTGTTGGAGGTCACAGCCACTGAATTGACCCACCACCCCAAATTGTCAATGTGCTTGAAATCCCTGTCTGGATTGGCTGACACTGAAGTGACGGACTCTTTGTTCTACGTAGCCACGGCATTGGAGTCAAGTTTGGTATGGCCAGTCAAGTATGCATGCACAGAACCTGGCGCTCTGCATTTCTTCTCCAGGCAGGAAATAACTACCTGAACTGTGGCCGGTGAGTGAATCAACTTGAGAATCCTTCTGAACAGACGTAATCCAGAATCTGGATAAATTTAGTGATCATGTAAAGTTGCTCCTTAAAACCACATAAGAAACATTGCTGTTCTGCAGAAGTCATTAGGAATACAAACATTTTTTGCTGCACCTTCACAGTAAGGCATGGAAACGGGATGCAAATCAGATTGTGCTGCTTATTTTTCGCCATCTCTAGGCAGATTTTAGTCCTCCCACACTTCATTTTGCGCATGATCATTATCCTGTCCTTCCCCGAAAAGTTCTTCCTCTTCTGACATTTGGACTGAATAAAAAGTGCTGTGCTCCCTCATGCCCATAGGTGTTGGGAAGACAAGTGGCAGTTGAGGGACTGGTTTCTCCTGTGGAGGAGGTGGCGGAGGGGGTGTTGGCAACCGAGGAGGAGGCGGTATCAGTAGAGGTTGTGGTTGCTGTGGAAGTAACCTTTGAAAGTTCCCAGCATCTGCCGGAGTGTGTTAAAGAATGAACCGGAACCTATACCATTGGTTGATCCATCTAGGAATGCAGTAGGTAAAGCTGGCCATAGCTGCTAGAGTGGCCTTCCCCAGAGATGGTTCGTGGTTGGTATAGGTACTCCTCTTAAGGTTCCTCTTAAAATTCAGATACATAGTGTATATCTAATTGAGTGGTGCTGTATGCTGTATCCGACACTTGTTCCTGGCTTCAACCTGCAGTTACGAAACCAGTATCTGCACCGAACTGTGCACAGAGATCTTTAGCAGCGACTGTGGGAAAGTTAAAGAATGCAATGTAATGTAATTCCTACCGTCGACAAAGTGCTAACTGCCTTGGAACGTGATCCCTTTGTCACCGCTGATGGGGACTGGAGGAGGCTGGCTTAGTAAATGGTGCACACTTATTTAAGTGATGCAACTTGCACTAATCCAGGCAACCCTTATGGTTATTGTAGTGGTCTTTGATAACCTTTGAAAGTTCTCAAAGTGGTAGCTGTGGAGAGCAGCTTTCAGGCTTATCTTGAAGGAGTGTTAAGCAGCTTGTTTTACCAGTTGAATCATGTATTATAGGTTAAACGAAAAAGAATCACACAGTGTGTAGTGTAGCTCCTATTTCCCTAATAGGCTCTGCGCATTGGAATAATATCCCCTAGAGGTTTGACATAGGACTAAGGTCAGTATGTCCCTATCGAGTATATTAAACTTAATTACTTGTGCCAGCTAGCTCAGAGGCCACTAGAAACTCCTTGACGACAAGAAGGGAGTAGTTTCTGGCAGCCGCAAAACATGACAACTTTGTTTCCCTTTAGAATCAGAACGTGTCCCAGAGTCGTGGAAACAATAGATAACTATTTCACTCAGCTCAGTCGTGCATGCTTAGTTTTCCTCAAAGTTACACAGAAAGAAATAGACGGGCGTTTCAATAAAAGGTTTATTGAATAGTCTTGTTTCTCGTGTAAGTAAAATGTGCTGTTACGATCACAAGACAGTATGCGAGATAAATAATGTACAGCGTAAGCAGTAGAAATAAATAATACTGCAATAGCATTATCTTTTAGCAGATATTCATTCACATAAATAACACAGACTAAAAAATGCGAGTACTCATACGATGCGTTTCTAAGCTAGTTCTACCCCAATGTGCCTAACCTAACCTAGGTGTAGGGAGAGGTATGAAGTAGGTGAAGTATTCCTTACTATGGTATACTAAGAGTATGTTAAGTCTAGTATGCCAAGTATGCCAAGTATGCCAAGAGTCCCTCTAGGTTCTAGTCAGCTCCATACCTTTAGAATGAGAGAGGTGGGAATCTCTTTGCCAGACTCGAACTCCAACACCCCGCAAGGGAAGTTAGATCACTGGAAGCTGGACTCTCTGCGTGCAGGGATGACAGCGTCTTCTCAGTGCGTCAGGCCGGGAAACGGGCTCCTCTGAAGTCGAGGTCTCCTCTGGTTTACAAGGGCTAGGGAAGGTATATTTATACCTGAGAGGTACCTCACAATGTTAGCATTGACGTGAATCGGTCAGCGGAAGACGTCATGAATGAACCCTTAAGGTATAATGGTTCATGCATAATAGATGAGTCCTTGAAGAAATCAATAGTCCTGTGCTAGGGAAACTCCCGAAGCCTAAGGGTCTGTTCTTCAAGAACTCGTTGTGACGTTAGGGTGGACGGATGTCGGAGACCATGCCTGTATTTGGAGTGCACGGTTTAATGCCTAAATAAGGACTGGGATTTTATGCCTATATAAGGGCAGGGCGAATTGTGCCTATATAAGGACATGATACAGGAAGCCCGTGTATGGACACCCTAAGAGGAATATAACACCCACTCCACTTTCGTGTGTACGATAATACTAAAATGCTAAACATTTAAAATGCTAAACATTAAATGGAGTACCGCATATTTCTAAAATATTTCTTAAAACCGTTTAAAAAGGCATTTAAAAACCCATTAGAATGCAAAAGGTACTGTACATTTGAAGCATCGCTTTTCATTTCAGGCATATATTTAAAATAAAATGCAATTTGAATGAAATATGCAGTAATATTTACATGTGACAAAAATGATCGATAAGTTTTTTCAAAATCAAAAGTCCTTTCATGTCATTGAAATTAATGAACTTTTTTCAGACTAACACGATGAAAAAAGTGTCTGAGGAAGTACCGCGAAGTCTGTATTATAAGGCTAGTTCTACTTAAAGCAGATTGAAGTGCCATTTTAGTTCGAAAAAATGGGAAAAAAGTTCCAATTTTGGAAGAGTTCCAAGTTTTTGAAGTATGAAGGCCAAATTGTTACTGCATCTCTGGAACACTGTGGGCTGAATCAGAGTCAGTTTACGGGTCTGGTGTAAACATGAGATCGTCTATTTCTGTAGACAAAACATCGTCCACTGAAGTTGGTGTCAGTTGGAACACCTCGTGTAGTAGATTAATTGCACAGAGATGTGAAGCATTGCTTTCAGCATAGGTTGCCGCAGCAATGTTCGCGTCCGTTGTTACCTGTGTGCCTGTAGATCTTTCTCGTACCCCAGCAGCAGCCGGAAGCGTCTGTGAGATCTCAATGAATGCTGACATCAGGATAGGCAGCCTCTGGGGACAACACAGAGCATGGGCCGTTATCGGGACCAGCAGAGTATCGACATCCGTTGGCGTAGCTGATGGAAATGTTAGACAGGTGTCCAACACGCATTCTTCACCGCATAGCAGGCATCGTAGAACAGGTAAGATGCAATCTTGCCAGATTGGTCTAAATGACAGGAACCACGTGGTATTAAGTTCCCGTAGACGAGTCATGCCCAAAGCTGTACTATTCGCTCACGGCACTTTCGTTCAAGGAGAGCTTTCTCCATTTCGCTCGGAGTGATGTCTGCGAATAGGCTGGCCATAGCGTAATAGCAGGAAGAGAAATAGAATTCCGGCAACAAGTGCTAGAATCAATGGTATGCCACCAAACACCGAATGTGCAAAGTTCGGGATTATTCCAAATATTGCCTTGAAAGGTGCTAACAGACCGGTACAGATGCTCTTAAATATATGTACAATTCCACTTGTATCAGACATGTTGAAGATACGTGTTATCATTTCTACGAAATGTATAGGGCAGTTTGTACGTATTAAAGTCTGTATCTCAGCCGAAGTCCTTGCTACTTGTAGATCATAGGTTTCTTTGGCCGAGGTCAAAGGCACTGTTTGCTGTAAAAGCATGGCTTTCATTCTGCTTAAAGTATCAAATCTTATAAAAGAGACGTTCAGCGAAGGCCATAGAGGCGACTCCCTGACTGTGTCTATTGGGGAAACAATACTTGCATACAGCAAGTGACCATGGAGTTGACCGTTACTAGATATGGGATGCCTGGCAACATGCCGCAGCAACTCTGATCATTCAACATGAGGTAACTCCCATTAGAAAGTTGTCCAAACGTTGGATTAATCACAGCAGCTGGTGTACCCTGCTGATGGCAAGACAAATTTGCCACAGAACCATTGCAAGTCCCGTGTAAAGAAATGTCCTGACATATAAGTGAACCGCTCAGTGCACGTTTACAGTGTGTACCGCTCAAAAACACTTCACGATCCCCACTCCAATATCTATATGTATACGGTAAATCCCAAGATGTCTTAATGTATTCCGTACCCAACCTTTCATATTTGCCTGCTTGCATTTGTGTGAGGCAATACTGAAACTGAAAAGTAGTCACAGGTAATGTGATTTTGCCATGAATGAGCCATTCTGTAGCTGGTTTTTCTGCCACTGTGAATGGTAACTTTTCCAGTTTTTCAATGCTCAGCACTGTATACTTTGCTCCGCTTTGTGCCAGTTCGATCTGTTTATCAGTTAGATTGTATTCTGCAAACAGAGCCGTTGTGTTGATAAAACGCCAAGGCACATAGCCCGCTCGCAAAGATTGCAGCGTCCAGCTTAATAACACAATAGAACGTAATTGAGACTGGCCTTGTTGTAACATCTAAGAATCACAAAGAAGAGACAAGGGAATGAGCCTTCTCTGACTCCCCTACCGTCACTGAAATCTCACACAACAGAGAAGTACTAAACCAAACGAAAATGAAGGAGGTACTGAACTCCACGAACCCTCCTAAATACACCGACCACTAGTCGATATCACAAGGACAACAAGAAACAGGGAAAGACAAAAAATGTCTTAATACTGCCCTCACACACTTTGCAGTGTCATGCTTCATCATAGGGCCGCATCTAACACCCAGGTGCAGACCAACACACTGAGTGGAGCGCAAATAATATTTTGTGTGAATGAAGACTAGTGGTGAGGGTACAGTACGTATAAAAGAACACACACGACAATGACAAACAAAGGAAAGAATATTCCCTTGAAAAGGGACCAAAAGGTGCAGACACATACAGTTAAAACTACCTAACGGGCAACCGTAATCATTCTTTATTCCTGTCGTCCCTTGGTAGGATTAAAACTAGGATATTGGGGTATTCAGGGAGGTAAAAGCCCCTATACCCCTGCTGCAAATACCAACATGTTTCTGCCAATTCTATGCGCCCAACTGGATCGCTCTGGCATTCATCAGGGTGTTGGTCCCTCGTTATGTAGTCTCAAACCCTAGTTGGGTGTATTACCTTAATTACTCAGACGAGCAATGTCCACTATTGCTTACCTCTGGGATCATTTCCGAGAGGAATCCTTTTTCTGTGGAAGAATATTAACGTGTAATTAAAGTTCCGCCGCCCCAGTTCTTGTTCCTTTAAAAAAATATCTAAAACTCACTCCAATTGATTCAACTGCAGTATATCATAAAAACCAGCCTTCGTTCATATATTCAAACAGTAATCCACACCCTGTGAGCACACCGTTTATCACCATCACATCCCTGTGACAGTGACATACACCGGATTCTATCGTGCTGCTACAGATAAATTTCAATAAACACACCACCTCCTCATACTCCGGTTCAATCCTAGGTGCCCAATCTACAATGCATCCGTGTGTACACCTCAAGAATAAAAATGGCCAACTTACACGAGTTCACAAGAATTGCTCTGAACCCGGGACCTTTGTGGGACAGTGGTCTTGTCGTCACACTCTGTAGGAAAATGGGGAGAGACCACATGGCCAATGCTATCTAAACAGTCAGAAAACAACCGACCATTGCTGAAATACTTCTCGTATAGATACAATCTATACCACTGGTCTTCTCAACTGTTAGATCACCAAATACCCCCCTCACCGGCACCCACTTACTACTCCAAAGAACCACTCAGAGTCATTTCCTCACGCCGGTCCTCCGTCGATACTGCCCCACCGCCATTAGCAGCTTTTCTAAAGGGAATTCACTGACGCGACCGGGTATCTGACACGCCCCTCGTTCGTAGTATCTACGTCATCACGTCCAGCCTCGGGCACCAACAGTCAAGAAAACGGAGGAAGGACTCACTCTCCCGCTATCCTACAAGACGGTGGCCATCTTGAGACTGAAACCCTCACCATTTCAGTCAGCCCAATCGTATGTGAGGTGTCGACTCAGAAGTACAAATCAATCACCAGGATGCAACAACAACTCATGGCGCCTATCTGCCCCATAGAGTGATCGTACATATTGTCCAACCAGTCAGGCAAATGGACACTACACATCGACCCTGAAACAACGTTCAGTTAACAAATTACTGAATATTGAATCAAGTCATATATCCATCCTTGTAACACTGCCCAACCCAGCAATAAACCAACAATATGTATTTATTTATTTTTAACCCCATACAGTTGGAACCAGGGTATACAATCATTCAGACCCCTCGTACTACTTTTCAGCCTATCCACCCAACGCTGTTCTCTAACCAAGAGGAAGCTTGAAATATCTACTGTGTTGGGTGGAATAAAAGGTTTGTCTAAAACTGTCCACCTCAACTCTTGTTCTGTGTGTTTTTTTCAAAAAAATGGGCGGTAAGTTTAGTATTAGTTTTCCCACATCGTATAGTGCTCATATGTTCTAGTATGCGAGTTTTTACTCTGCGAGTCGTCATACCGACATACTGCATCTTGCACGGGCATCTTATTAGATAGATCACATTATCTGTATTGCATGTGGTGTGCTTTCGTTGTTCCCAAGGGCGACTCAACCCGATGTCTATGCTTTTCCCATTAAGGGACAGGGGACAAGCCCTACAATAACCACACGCATAATGTCCCATTACCGGTGGTAAGAGCTGAACCAGATTCTGTACATTGGGGGGATTGGTCTTAGTCCGAGGGCGTGTGTTCACGATAATATCTTTAATGCTGGCACTTTTCTTGAACGAAAAAAGAGGGATAGGTTGATCTAACCCATTGGAATTCAGAATACGCCAGTTCTTATGTATTATCTTTTTCAGATGGTTCGACGCTGTATTGAAAGTCGTCACACAAATACTTCTATCAATTGTTTCTTTCTCATTGGTTTCCAATAAGGCCTCCCTATTACAATTTCTCGCTCGTTTCTGGGCCTTCTTAATGACGTGTTCAGGGTAATCTCTGTTTCTGAGCTTCTCGCTCAAATCATTTGCCTCCTTTTTATAGTCCACCATCATGGAGCAGTTCCTGCGGAGACGCAGGAACTGACCATACGGAAGATTCTCCTTGAGAGAACGGGGATGAAAACTTCGGAAGGACAGAAGGATATTCCTATCAGTAGGTTTATGAAAAACACTACTGATTAAGGCTCCATTTTCAGCTCTTATATTCAAATCCAAGAAAGGCAATGATGCACAAGTTACTAACTTGTGTAACGATATATCTGTAAGAGACAGTAGTTAGTGATAGATTCCTTACCTTAGAATATCCCCAGGCGTCAGGCTGGATCCGGAAAGTTTTGCGTAGCAGTACCCTTGCGCGTCGGTAGGCGGCGTCGTGCGGCTCCGCGTCCGTCGTCGGCGTCGTGATCGCCGGGATGACGTCGCGGGCAGTACTTAGGCGCCGCCCTGCGCGCTGACGTCAGTTCTGTACACGACTTTCCGCGCCAGGAACGCAGAGCCATGCAAGAAGCTGACACAGGTGTCTGAAAAATACTAGGGCCCTGAAAGGGATGTCCTTAACCCTAGAAATCAGTTCGCAGAACGGGGAGGATGGGTGGGCGGTAAGGAATCTATCACTAACTACTGTCTCTTACAGATATATCGTTACACAAGTTAGTAACTTGTGCATCTGAAAGAGACACGTTAGTGATAGATTCCTTACCTTAGAATAGATACCCCAGCAATACCAACCTCGGTGGTGGGTCTGCGAACAAAGATCAGACAAGGAAGTCCTGGAGGACAGAACGGCCAAAGAAGCCGTCCCTCCGGACCTGACTGTCAAGGCAGTAATGCTTAGTAAACGTGTGCAGCGAGGCCCACGTAGCTGCCTGACAGATAACCGGCAGCGGAACACCGCGGCCCAAGGCCGTGGTAGCAGCCGTTGCCCTGGTGGAATGGGCACGCAGCCCAACAGGAGGCTCCTTCTTAGCCAAAGAATAGCAGGTCTTGATGCACAAGGTAACCCAGCGGGAGATGGTCCTCTTGTGCACCGCCCGACCTTTTGGCGCCCACGTAGCCAACAAAGAGCTGGTCATCCACCCGGAAGTGTTTTGTGCGGTCGATATAGAAGGAGAGCGCACGTTTTGGGTCCAGACGGTGGAGCCTCTCTTCCTCTCTGGAAGGATGCGGAGGCGGAAAGAAGGTGGGCAAAGTGATGGTCTGCCCAATGTGGAAAGCAGTAACCACCTTTGGCAAGAAGGACGGACGCGTCCGAAGAACAACCTTGTCTGGATGAACAGACAGAAAGGGAGGTTTGCAAGAAAGAGCCTGGAGCTCACTCACCCGCCGAGCGGAGGTGATGGCCACCAGAAAGGCTGCCTTTAGAGTCAGAAGACGAAGAGGACAGTTATGCAGAGGCTCAAAGGGAGCGCACATTAAAAGGTAAGAACCAAGTTCAAGTCCCACTGAGGCATTACAAACGGAACAGGAGGGAAGAGGTGAGTAATGCCTTTTAAGAACCTGTTAACAACAGGGGACTTGAAAAGGGAGGGCTGATCAGGGAGCCTGAGGAAGGCCGAGATAGCACAAAGATAACCCTTGATGGTACCCAGGGCAGAACCCTGTTGGGCCAGAGAGAGAAGGAACAGAAGGACCTCAGAAAGAGGGGCAGAAAGGGGATCCACAGCCTTTGCTGTGCACCATGCCACAAATTTGTTCCACCTGCAGGCGTATACCACCTTAGTGGAGGGACGCCTGGCTGCCAGAATCACATCACAAACTTCGGGAGGCAAGTCGAAAGGAATCAACTGCCGCCGCTCAATCTCCACGCAAGCAGGTGTAGACTGGACAGGTTCGGGTGGAGGACCGTCCCCTGCTGCTGCGACAGAAGATCCTCCCGAAGAGGCAGACGGATCGGGGGATCTATGCTCATATTGAGTAGCTCGGGATACCAAACTCTTCGAGCCCAGTCCGGAGCCACAAGAATGACTTGGGCCCGGTCGTGCCGAATCTTCTTCAACACTCTGGGTAGAAGTGGTATAGGCGGAAAGGCGTACAACAGACCGCAACTCCACTCGCGACGAAAAGCGTCGCCGAGCGAGTGCCGCCTTGGAAATTCCAACGCGCAGAACTGATGACATTGCGCGTTCTCTTCGGTGGCGAATAGATCTAACCAAGGCTCTCCCCACTGTAGAAAGAGTCCTTGCGCCACTTCCGAGTGAAGACGCCATTCGTGATCCATCATGCACCGGCGGCTGAGTTCGTCCGCCCTGGCGTTCAGAGAACCTGCCAGGTGTTGAACCATCAGGAACATGCCCTGATGTTCCAGCCATGTCCAGAGGCGCAGAGCCTCCTGACAAAGGGTCCAAGACCCCACCCCGCCCTGTTTGTTGCAGTACCACATGGCGGTGGTGTTGTCTGTGAACACCTGCACTACCTTCCCTTTGACAGAGGGAAGGAATGCCTTGAGTGCAAGCCGGATCGCCCGGAGCTCCAGAAGGTTGATATGGAGCCGGGACTCCGCCCGGAGACCAGAGGCCTCTGATCTCCGCCTCTCCCATGTGACCGCCCCATCCCAGAAGGGACGCGTCCGTCACAACTGTATGCTCTGGCTGGGGAAGGGAGAGGGATCTGCCCATGACCCATTGCCGGTTCGAGAGCCACCACTGCAACTGTTTTGCAGTCCCCTCCGAGATCTGGACGTGATCGGACAGGTTGCCCTGGTGCTGCGCCCACTGGAACTTCAGGTCCCACTGCAGAGCCCGCATATGCCATCTGGCATGATTGACCAGCAGGATGCAGGAGGCCATGAGGCCCAGCAGCCTCAGGGTCATCCTTACCGAAACCCAGGATAAAGGCCGAAAGATCGGAATCATAGCCTGAATATCCCGGACTCGCCGTTCGGGAGGATAGGCCCGAAACTGCGTCGTGTCCAGAACTGCTCCGATGAAAAGGAGCTGTGGAGAAGGAATCAGATGCGACTTCGGCACATTGATGGAGAACCCCAGCGAGTGCAGGAGTTCGGCCGTAGTCTGGAGGTGGGAGACGACTGCCTGGGACGAGCCCGCCTTCAGCAGCCAGTCGTCGAGGTAGGGGAAGACTGAAACCCCTGCCCGGCGCAGATGAGCCGCGACCACCGCCATCACTTTCGTGAACACCCGAGGGGCACTGGTAAGGCCAAAGGGGAGCACGGTGAACTGAAAATGCTCGTGGCCTACCGTGAACCGAAGGTAACGCCGGTGGGCCGGCAGGACGGGGATGTGGAAATACGCGTCCTGCAAGTCCAACGCTACTAACCAGTCTCCAGGGTCGAGGGCAGTCAAGACCTGAGCTAGGGTGAGCATCTTGAACTTCTCCTTCCGGAGGAAGCGATTGACGTTCCGGAGGTCCAAGATAGGACGCATGTCCTCCTTGTCCTTTTTGGGCACCAGAAAGTAGTGGGAGTAGCAACCACGCCCTACTTCTGGGGTCGGAACATGCTCGATGGCCCTCTTGGTCAAGAGGGCCGTGACTTCCTTCTGTAGAAGCACCAAGTGATCCCCTGACATGCGGTGGAATTGAGGTGGCATGGCTGGGGGGTGGTCTCGAAGGGGAGGGAGTAGCCCCTTCGGACAATGTCCAAGACCCACCTGTCCGAGGTGATGGTGCGCCAGTGGGGAAGGTGATGGCGGACCCTGCCCCCTACTGGCGTGCCGTGCACCTGAAAGGAGGGACTAGGAGGGCTTGGAGGCCGCGGACGGGTTGGAGGTGGTGGCCTGACCCGCACGCTGGTTGCCCGATCCGCCACGGCGGAATCCACGTCCTCGGCCACGCGAAGACGCCTGCTGCGCGGGCCGGTGGCTGGGCTGCTGACGTGAAGGGCGCCCCTACCGTGGCCACGATAGGGGCGAAAAGCAGAAGGCAGCGGAGGGCGTGTAGCAGAAAGGCCCAGGGACTTGGCAGTAGCCCGTGAGTCCTTAAAGCGCTCCAACGCATGGTCTGCTTTGGACCCAAAAAGACCGACTCCATCAAAGGGCATGTCCATGAGAGTATTCTGGACATCCCCTGAAAAACCAGTGGTCCTCAGCCAGGCGTGGCGGCGGAGCGCCACCGTCGTTGCAATCGACCTGCCCAGCGAGTCGGCGGTGTCAAGGCCACAACGGATAGTGTATTTGGCCGCATCCCTTCCTTCCGCAATGGCGCGGGAAAGCAGTGCCTGGACCTCCTCAGGGCACTGGGGCAAAACATCCGCCACCGAATCCCACAGAGAGTGGGTATATCGGCCCAAAAGACAAGCGGTGTTAACGGACCGCAAGCCAGCACTGGAGGAAGAAAAACCTTTCTTCCCAAACTGATCCAGGCGTTTGGATTCCCTATCCGGAGGAGCGGTAGGGAAGGCGGTTTGGGAAGCGGAGGCTTGGACAACCAAGCTCTCAGGAGTGGGGTGGACAGAAAGAAACAGGGGGTCGCCCGGAGCGGGGCGATGGCGTCGTGACACGTTCCGATCCACAGGAGCCCCTGTGTTGGGCTTGGACCAGGCGCCCAAAAGAACGTCTGTGAGGGCGTCGTTAAACGGCAGCACAGTCTCCGCAGAGGAGGCTGCCGGCTGAAGCACCTCTGTCAAGATGTTAGGCTTGACCGTCAAAGTAGGGAGCTGGAGACGTAAGGCCCCAGCAGCCCTACGCAACACCGTACCAAAATTGGCCCCCTCCTCCGTAGCCACGGGAGGAGACAGCATGCCAGTGTCAGGAGAAGTATCCAGACCACTGGCCTCCCTAGACTCTCTGTCCAGTCCTCATCATACTGACAGTTGCGAGTCAGAGGGTCATCAGACCCCTCCCAGTCCTCCTGGTCCTCCTCTGGTTCAAAATAAGGAGGAGGAGGGACATTTGGGACCCAAGGTCCCATCGGCGCCGGAGCCGGCGTCGAGCGACGTCGCTCCGGGTCCATGTCCGGAGCCGGAAGGAACTGGGGACGACGCCGCCCGGAGCCCAGGGCGGCGTCGAGAACGGCACCGGAGACATCGGCGCCGGCGGAGGTGTCGTGAGGTCGACCGGCGTCGATGGGGGTTGTGGAGCCGGGATCGAGGCCGGGGCCGAAGCCGGAGCCGGGATCGAGGCTGGAGGCCCGGGCGACGCCGGAGCCGGAGCCGCCGGCGACGCCGGAGCAACCCCATCAGGGCCCGCGGGGCCCGAAGGCGCACCGGAGGGGCCTGAAGGCCCGAAGAGGCGGGCCATGGCCGACAGGAACTCCTGTACCTTGGCCGGATCCGCCCCCGAACCCGGGAAGGGCGGGTATGACGGGGGCGACTCCACAGGCAAGTCCGGGGCCGCGGGGGCGGGGACGGTGCCGGGAGGGGCCTCAGCCGAGTCGCGAGACCGGCGAGGCGAAGTCCGAGAGCGACGATGCTTCTTGGACTTCTTGTGCTTAGACTTACCGGACGAAGAAGACTTCGACGCCGACGACCGGTGTGCACTCCGCGAGCGACCCCTGGACCTCTCACGCGACCGGGGCCTCCGTGGAGCCGAATGCCGGGCCTCGAGGAGCTTTCGAGACCGCTCTCGCAAAGCTTTCGGGTTGAGGGCCTGGCATTCGGGACAAGACTCGGTGTCGTGGCCTCGGCCGAGGCAGAAGAGACACTCCCAATGCGGGTCGGTGACGGACATCATCCGCGCACAGGCGCCGCATCGCTTGAAGCCGGGCATCCCTACGACACCTTAAAGATGGAAAAACAGTGAAAAAATCACCAAAAATAATGGTCAAAAATTGACCAGGGCACTGCTCTTCCCGGATCTGCGCTTGCTGGCGCGGAAAAAGAAGAACTGACGTCAGCGCGCAGGGGCGGCGCCTAAGTACTGCCCGCGACGTCATCCCGGCGATCACGACGCCGACGACGGACGCGGAGCCGCACGACGCCGCCTACCGACGCGCAAGGGTACTGCTACGCAAAACTTTCCGGATCCAGCCTGACGCCTGGGGATATTCTAAGGTAAGGAATCTATCACTAACGTGTCTCTTTCAGATTCATTTGTCATAGTCCCTGTAAAAAACAAGAAAGGATTTCTTTGATTCAGCCAATCCAGAAAAATCTCCGCCATGCTTTTGCTCCCTCTCCAGATGATAAACACATCATCTATGAACCTACGCCAAACCCTAATATGCTCATAATAAGGGTTGGCCGGTGAAAAAATTGTTTCTTCTTCAAATTGTGAAACATACAGGCATGCTAGACTAGGGGCACAGGAACTTCCCATGGAAGTTCCATGGGTTTGTAAATAAAATTGCTCTTCGAATTTGAATTTTTTTTTAGTTAATGCTAGTTCAAGAAGACAAAGAATAAAGGCACGAGGGGTCTGGTGAACCCATTCTTCCGCAAAGAGAATGTTTTCAATCACCCTCAAGGTTTCTAGTTGGGGAATGTTAGTGTAAAGTGACTCTATGTCGAGCCCGATCATAAGGTCATTCTCAGGATCGAATTCCAGATATTTTATGAGGTTGAGAACCTCACGGGTATCTTTGAGGTATGCTGGCACTTTCTGGACTAGAGGGCGCAAATAGTTGTAACAAAACTTGGACAATGGTTCCAAGATAGAATTAGTCCCTGAAACAATAGGACGTCCCGGAGGGGGACGAGTAGGTTTATGCACTTTAGGCAAAGTATAAAAATACGGCACTGTAGGTTGCTGCTTGCAGAGAAACGCCGCCTCCTTCAGGCTAATCCATTCATTTCCAATTGCTTCTTCCACAAAAGCGCCGATCAATACCCTCAACTCGTCTGATGGATCATTGTTCAGGATTTGATAGTTCCTTCTGTCATTCAAAAGGCGGATTCTTGTTGTAACATCGCCAAATCTTGTTCCAGTATGTCGATAGCAGAGGATACAATGCCATCCAATGAATATATTCTGGAGGACAAAGTTGTTAACCCATTGTCGACCACAGAGAGGGTTTTCTCTAAATTAATACGATCAAGTTCACGTATTCGTTCTGCGGCCTCCATCTGTGACACTTTCCATGCTTCATTATAGGCAGCATAAATGCCGGCATATATGAAACGTTTTTGACGCGGTTTTCTTGGTCCAAGCAAGAATTCCCTAAGGTCTGCGTCTTCTTTAAGTAAGGATAAGTGTTGTTTCACATCCTGTAGTGTAGATTTCTGCAGCCAATCGCGGCATAATTTACATACACTGTATGTTGTTACTACCCCCGGATGCTGTCTTTGGACGTATCTTGGGTCTGGCCTATGAATAGTAAAGCCCTGAGTTTTATTCAGGAATCTTTCCTGACAGTTGTTCGTGTCTGTGGGCCAGATCAACCATTTTTTCCAATTAGGATTAGATCTGTTGAGTTGTAGTATATTGTCAACTGTCACCACTGCCTGTGTATTATTATCAGTGGCAGGTGTTGTTACAGAAGGTGTGTTCATCTCTTTGATCTTGGCTAATCCAAGACAAGATGTTTGTTGGACAGTTTCATTCAAAAACATTATTTGTTCAGGGATGATGCAGGCTCTAAATAAAGCTTCTATCCCTTGTACTTGCCAATCTTTAGTACCCCAGACAGTTTTTGTGTCTATTGTGTCTTTCCAAAAGTCAAAACCCTGGCTAGACAGTTGGGCATTAAATAATGCAGAATAAATCTGTTTTGTATTTGTTAACATAATTTTCAGTCCTGTCTTGTTTACATTTTTATAGTAAAACATTTCTGGATCAGATGTATTGTATCCTGAAAATATGGAAACTTGTTAGCAAATGTTTTTGAACTACCGTGTGGTGGTGTAGGACAATGCTCCCATTGGTTAAACAAACACATTTCTAGGATATGCAGATTTATGCAAATAATGATGACCATAGTGGTTATAGCAATACAGCTGTTCATAGTCTGTTGAACCCTCTAAATATTCATTTTTAGAAAATGCAGCAGATTTTTCTAAGTCAAACATTATGTTATTAACAGTCTCAAAGTCCCAATCATCAGAATAGGTACTGGACGAAATAAGATCACTTAGTGAAATTTTAAACAAATGTGGAATGTTCAATTGTTCTGTCGGGCCGAAGATATCAAAATCTGTTTTGTCCCACACT
This sequence comes from Calotriton arnoldi, assembly GCA_963921515.1. NCBI lineage: Eukaryota > Metazoa > Chordata > Amphibia > Caudata > Salamandridae > Calotriton > Calotriton arnoldi. Next base: position 1,607,571 of record CAWUFW010003804.1, on the reverse strand, counting down.
ATACCATCCTGTATAGGAACAGCTGTGATGTTCACTGATGACAAGTCTCTTGCTTCACGATGGGAAGATTTATGAGGTCTCAAAAGTACGTTCACGTCTTTTCCTTCAGTGTTCACATGGATGTATCTGCCACTTATAAGCACGCTCACAGTTGTAACCAAAGCTAGCCAGAGCAGGAAAACAAAAAGTCCAGATGTAATCCAGAGTTCAATCCATGGAGAAACCAAATAAGTATTTTTCAGAAAGTGAAGAAAGTCTTGTACTTGCTGCTTGAATTTCAATGATGCTGGCTTCGTTTCAGGTTCACTCGGATCTTCTGAGAACGTATCAAAGTTAATGAAATAGCCAGAAGCAGTTCTATCAATTGTTTGAATTGCATCAGGATTTGTTGAAATCGCTGGAACCAGTTGATCACGTGCTACATTGGTGTAGACAGGTGTATTTGGACGAACTGTTATTTGATTTTCAAGAGGGATGAGTTCCATAGCGTTGTTGCTTAGTCCTTCATCTGTTACAGCTGAATTCTCGATTGTTATCAGTCTTTCAGTCTGAACCTCTTGGATAGTAGCGAGAGGAGTGTGTCTGCTACTAGGTCGGAGTCCACGAGGCCTACTATTTAGTATTGGCCACATACTGTGGTTTGATGAGGTCGATGGACACAAATCTTTTCTCCTTTCTTCCAGCAAGGGGCGGCAGAAGTACTGTTCTTGTTCCTTGAACTGCTAGGACAGGTACTGGTTGTCTGTAAGAAGGTCCAAATTCCTTCTTGTCCGCAATTTTTTCTCTGACTAGATCCCCAACTTTTGGAATCCAGACAGGCCTTGCTGGGACCGCCGGTTTTCCCCAGTGGTGGTTGGCTGCAGGAATACGTTGCTTTGTTTCGTTCTTAACTCATTCAGTTCCTGTAAAACAGCCAAACGATCTTTGATATCAAACGGTTTATTTTCCACCACTGTGCCTACGTGATCGAGATCTGGTACCCACATTCTTGTCCCAAATAGGACCTCATATGGAGTGACCCCCTAGAGAACTTCTTGGCAGATTATTCAATGAGCGTTGGACCCCATTAAGATGTTTGACCCACCCATCACCCGAACCTAATACCCTAGCTGTTATAGACTGCTTTATGTCCCGGTTTTTCCTTTCCACAACCGAATTTCCCTCAGGATGGAATGGAGAGGAGTACCGCAATGCAACGCCCAGACTGGCCATGGCTTCTTTGTAAGCCCGAGAGCTAAACGCAGGGCCCTTGTCAGAATGTAGCGTGCCTATTGCGTATGTGCCGATAAAGACTCGCAAATCTTTTATAACAGTTCGAGCGTCAGCCGAGCGCTGAGGCCATATCCATAGGAACCTAGAGCATGAATCCACTGCAACCATGATATATTTATAGTTACCGTCCCTTTGCAAGGGACCGCAATGGTCCAGGTAAACACAAGCTAATGGTTTGTCTGAAATTAACAGGGGTGTCTGCGCAGGGCGTTTCACTATGGAGACTTTCATCTGTTGGCATATATCACATTCTAAAACATAGTTCTTTGTTTGTTTTCTAATGCCAGGCCACCAATATCTTTGCTTGAGAAAAGATACTGTTGCAGAAACACCTGCATGGGCAGAAGCTATCCCTTCGTGTGCTGCTAGGATTAGTCCTAATGCACAAGTTACTAACTTGTGTAACGATATATCTGTAAGAGACAGTAGTTAGTGACAGATTCCTTACCTTAGAATATCCCCAGGCGTCAGGCTGGATCCGGAAAGTTTTTGCGTAGCAGTACCCTTGCGCGTCGGTAGGCGGCGTCGTGCGGCTCCGCGTCCGTCGTCGTGATCGCCGGGATGACGTCGCGGGCAGTACTTAGACGCCGCCCCTGCGCGCTGACGTCAGTTCTGTACACGACTTTCCGCGCCAGGAACGCAGAGCCATGCAAGAAGCTGACATAGGTGTCTGAAAAATACTAAGGCCTTGAAAGGGATGTCCTTAACCCTAGAAATCAGTTCGCAGAACGGGGAGGATGGGTGGGGCGGTAAGGAATCTGTCACTAACTACTGTCTCTTACAGATATATCGTTACACAAGTCAGTAACTTGTGCATCTGAAAGAGACACGTTAGTGACAGATTCCCTACCTTAGAATAGATACCCCAGCAATACCAACCCCGGTGGTGGGTCTGCGAACAAAGATCAGACAAGGAAGTCCTGGAGGACAGAACGGCCAAAGAAGCCGTCCCTCCGGACCTGACTGTCAAGGCAGTAATGTTTTGTAAACGTGTGCAGCAAGGCCCAAGTAGCTGCCTGACAGATAACCGGCAGCGGAACACCGCGGCCCAAGGCCGTGGTAGCAGCCGTTGCCCTGGTGGAATGGGCACGCAGCCCAACAGGAGGCTCCTTCTTAGCCAAAGAATAGCAGGTCTTGATGCACAAGGTAACCCAGCGGGAGATGGTTCGTTTGTGCACCGCCCGACCTTTTTGGCGCCCACGTAGCCAACAAAGAGCTGGTCATCCACCCGGAAGTGTTTTGTGCGGTCGATATAGAAGGAGAGCGCACGTTTTGGGTCCAGACGGTGGAGCCTCTCTTCCTCTCTGGAAGGATGCGGAGGCGGAAAGAAGGTAGGCAAAGTGATGGTCTGCCCAATGTGGAAGGCAGTAACCACCTTTGGCAAGAAGGACGGACCCGTCCGAAGAACAACCTTGTCTGGATGAACAGACAGAAAGGGAGGTTTGCAAGATAGAGCCTGTAGCTCACTCACCCGCCGAGCGGAGGTGATGGCCACCAGAAAGGCTGTCTTCAGAGAGAGAAGACGAAGAGGACAATTATGTAGAGGCTCAAAGGGAGCGCACATTAAAAAGGTAAGAACCAAGTTCAAGTCCCACTGAGGCATCACAAACGGAACAGGAGGGAAGAGGTGTGTAATGCCTTTTAAGAAACTGTTAACAATAGGGGACTTGAAAAGGGAGGGCTGATCAGGGAGCCTGAGGAAGGCCGAGATAGCACAAAGATAACCCTTGATGGTACCCAGGGCAGAACCCTGTTGGGCCAGAGAAAGAAGGAACAGAAGGACCTCAGAGAGAGGGGCAGAAAGGGGATTCACAGCCTTTGCTGTGCACCATGCCACAAATTTGTTCCACCTGCAGGCGTATACCACCTTAGTGGAGGGACGCCTGGCTGCCAGAATCACATCACAAACTTCGGGAGGCAAGTCGAAAGGAATCAACTGCCGCCGCTCAATCTCCACGCAAGCAGGTGTAGACTGGACAGGTTCGGGTGGAGGACCGTCCCCTGCTGCTGCGACAGAAGATCCTCCCGAAGAGGCAGACGGATCGGGGATCTACGCTCATACTGAGTAGCTCGGGATACCAAACTCTTCGAGCCCAGTCCGGAGCCACAAGAATGACTTGGGCCCGGTCGTGCCGAATCTTCTTCAACACTCTGGGTAGAAGTGGTATAGGCGGAAAGGCGTACAACAGACCGCAACTCCACTCGCGACGAAAGCGTCGCCGAGCGAGTGCCGCCTTGGAAATTCCAACGCGCAGAACTGATGACATTGCGCGTTCTCTTCGGTGGCGAATAGATATAACCAAGGCTCTCCCCATTGTAGAAAGAGTCCTTGCGCCACTTCCGAGTGAAGACGCCATTCGTGATCCATCATGCACCTGCGGCTGAGTTCGTCCGCCCTGGCGTTCAGGGAACCTGCCAGGTGTTGAACCATCAGGAACATGCCCTGATGTTCCAGCCATGTCCAGAGGCGCAAAGCCTCCTGACAGAGGGTCCACGACCCCACCCCACCCTGTTTGTTGCAGTACCACATGGCGGTGGTGTTGTCTGTGAACACCTGCACTACCTTCCCTTTGACAGAGGGAAGGAATGCCTTGAGTGCAAGTCGGATCGCCCGGAGCGCCAGAAGGTTGATATGGAGCCGGGACTCAGCCGGAGACCAGAGGCCTCTGATCTCCGCCTCTCCCATGTGACCGCCCCATCCCAGAAGGGACGCGTCCGTCACAACTGTGTGCTCTGGCTGGGGAAGGGAGAGGGTTCTGCCCATGACCCATTGCCGGTTCGAGAGCCACCACTGCAACTGTTTTGCAGTCCCCTCCGAGATCTGGACGTGATCGGACAGGTTGCCCTGGTGCTGCGCCCACTGGAACTTCAGGTCCCACTGCAGAGCCCGCATATGCCATCTGGCATGATTGACCAGCAGGATGCAGGAGGCCCTGAGGCCCAGCAGCCTCAGGGTCATCCGTACCGAAACCCAGGATAAAGGCTGAAAGATCGGAATCATAGCCTGAATATCCCGGACTCGCCGTTCGGGAGGATAGGCCCGAAACTGCGTCGTGTCCAGAACTGCTCCGATGAAAAGGAGCTGTGGAGAAGGAATCAGATGCGACTTCGGCACATTGATGGAGAACCCCAGCGAGTGCAGGAGTTCGGCCGTAGTCTGGAGGTGGGAGACGACTGCCTGGGACGAGCCCGCCTTCAGCAGCCAGTCGTCGAGGTAGGGGAAGACTGAAACCCCTGCCCGGCGCAGATGAGCTGCGACCACCGCCATCACTTTCGTGAACACCCGAGGGGCACTGGTAAGGCCAAAGGGGAGCACGTTGAACTGAAAATGCTCGAGGCCTACCGTGAACCGTAGGTAACGCCGGTGGGCCGGCAGGACGGGGATGTGGAAATAAGCGTCCTGCAAGTCCAACGCTACCAACCAGTCTCCAGGGTCGAGGGCAGTCAAGACCTGAGCTAGGGTGAGCATCTTGAACTTCTCCTTCCGGAGGAAGCGATTGACGTTCCGGAGGTCCAAGATAGGACGCATGTCCTCCTTGTCCTTTTTGGGCACCAGGAAGTAGTGGGAGTAGCAACCACGTCCTACTTCTGGGGTCGGAACATGCTCGATGGCCCTCTTGGCCAAGAGGGCCGTGACTTCCTTCTGCAGAAGTACCAAGTGATCCCCTGACATGCGGTGGAATTGAGGTGGCATGGCTGGGGGGTGGTCTCGAAGGGGAGGGAGTAGCCCCTTCGGACAATGTCCAAGACCCACCTGTCCGAGGTGATGGGACGCCAGTGGTGAAGGTGATGGCGGACCCTGCCCTCTACTGGCGTGCTGTGCACCTGAAAGGAGGGACTAGGAGGGCTTGGAGGCCGCGGACGGGTTGGAGGTGGTGGCCTGACCCGCACGCTGGTTGCCCGAACCGCCACGGCGGTATCCACGTCCTCGGCCACACGAAGACGCCTGCTGCGCGGGCCGGTGGCTGGGCTGCTGATGTGACTGGGCGCCCCTTCCGTTGCCACGATAGGGGCGAAAAGCAGAAGTTAGTGGAGGGCGTGTAGCAGAAAGGCCCAGGGACTTGGCAGTAGCCCGTGAGTCCTTAAAACGCTCCAACGCATGGTCTGCTTTGGAACCAAAAAGACCGACTCCATCAAAGGGCATGTCCATGAGAGTATTCTGGACATCCCCTGAAAAACCAGTGGTTCTCAGCCAGGCGTGGCGACGCAGCGCCACCGTCGTTGCAATAGACCTGCCCAGCGAGTCGGCGGTATCAAGGCCACATCGTATCGTGTATTTGGCCGCATCCCTTCCTTCCGCAATGGCGCGGGAAAGCAGTGTCTGGACCTCCTCAGAACACTGGGGCAAAACAGTTGCCACCGAATCCCACAAGGAGTGGGTATATCGGCCCAAAAGACAAGCGGTGTTGATGGACCGCAAGCCAGCACTGGAGGAAGAAAAACCCTTCTTCCCAAATTGATCCAGGCCTTTGGATTCCCTATCCGGAGGGGCGGTAGGGAAGGCGGTATGGGAAGCGGAGGCTTGGACAACCAAGCTCTCAGGACTGGGGTGGACAGAGAGAAACAGGGGGTCGCCCGGAGCCGGGCGATGGCGTCGGGACACGTTCCCTATCCACAGGAGCCCCTGTGTTGGGCTTGGACCAGGCGCCCAAAAGAACGTCAGTAAGTGCATCGTTAAACGGCAGCACAGTCTCCAAGGAGGAGGCCGCCGGCTGAAGCACTTCTGTCAAGAGATTAGTCTTGACCGTCACCGTAGGGAGTCGGAGATGTAAGACTCCAGCTGCCCTACGCAACACCGTTGCAAAATTGTCTCCCTCCTCTGTAGCCACGGGAGGAGACAGCATGCCAGTGTCAGGGGAAGTATCTAGACCACTGGCATCCCCTAGTTCCTCTGCCCAGTCCTCATCATACTGACACTGCTGTGCCAGAGGGTCCTCAGACCCCTCCCAGTACTCCTGGTCCTCCTCTGGTTCAAAATAAGGAGGAGGAGGGACATTTGGGACCCAAGGTCCCATCGGTGCCGGAACCGGCGTCGAGCGACGTCGGTCCGGCTCCATGTCCGGAGCCGGAGAGTACATGGGGACGACGACGCCCGGAGCCCCGGAGAAATCGGCGCCGGCGGAAGCGTGGTCAGGTCGACCGGCGTCGATGGGGGTTGCGGTACCACCGGAGCCGGGATCGAGGCCGGGGCCGGAGCCGGGATCGAGGCTGGAGGCACGAGCGACGCCGGGACCAGAGTCGGCGGCGACGCCGGGGCAACCCCATCAGGGCCCGCGGGGGCCGAAGGCGCACCGGAGGGACCTTGAGGCCCGAAGAGGCGGGCCATGGCCGACAGGAATTCCTGTATTTGGGCCGGATCCGCCCCCGAACCCGGGAAGGACGGGTATTGCGGGGGCGACTCCACAGGCATGTCCGGGGCCGCGGGGACGGTGCCGGGAGGGGCCTCAGCCGAGTCGCGAGACCGGCGAGGCGAAGTCCTAGAGCGATGATGCATTTTGGACTTCTTGTGCTTAGACTTACCGGACGACGAAGACTTGGATCCCGACGACCGGTGAGGACTCCGTGACCGACCCCTCGACATCTCACGCGACCGGGGCTTGGAATGGCGCGGAGCCGACTGCCGGGCCTCGAGGAGCTTTCGAGACCGCTCTCGCAAAGCTTTCGGGTTGAGGGCCCGGCAGTCGGAACACGACTTCGTGTCGTGTCCTCGGCCGAGGCAGAAGAGACACTCCAGATGCGGGTTTGTGATGGACATCATCCGAGCACAGGCGTCGCAACGTTTAAAGCCGGGCATCCCTACGACACCTTGGAGTCGATTCGAAGAAACAGTGAAAAAATTCACCAAAAAAGTTAGTCAAAAATGACTAGGGCACTGCTCTTCCCGGATCTGCGCTTGCTGGCGCGGAAAAAGAAGAACTGACGTCAGCGCGCAGGGGCGGCGTCTAAGTACTGCCCGCGACGTCATCCCGGCGATCACGACGCCGACGACGGACGCGGAGCCGCACGACGCCGCCTACCGACGCGCAAGGGTACTGCTACGCAAAAACTTTCCGGATCCAGCCTGACGACTGGGGATATTCTAAGGTAAGGAATCTGTCACTAACGTGTCTCTTTCAGATCTGCGTTCCTTGTTTGGAATTACCCTATCCCCCACTCCAGGGATTCGAGCAAAAGGAACGTTGTTCGCATCAATTACATAAGAGTACTTGAGTGGAAACTTTTTTGGTAACGCTGCACTGCTGCCTTTGCCTGTAGCATTGACAGCCAACATTATCTCACTGTCTATTTTTGTTTTTGAACGAGTGATCGCAGCTACGGAAGCCGTCTGAACAGCCCCCTTTGCGGCTTTGTCAGCCAATGAATTCCCTGCAACGTGAACGCCATCACGTTGATGACTCAGTGTGTGGATCACGTGAGCCTTTGGTAGTTCGTTTTTCAACTGAACTACTTGTTCCCAAAGCATTTTGTGCTTTATTGTGCCACCTTTCGCATCTTTGAAACCATTTTCAAGCCAGTTTTGTATATAGTCATTATACGACTGAACACAGTAAAAGGAATCGCACACTATCAGTGTGGGGAATTCTCGATCTGTACTTTCAAGTGCCAGTTTGAATGCTTGTAGTTCAGCTCGCTGAGCTGTACAATCCCCTAGAGTTTGAGTTTTTGTGACCATAGGTCTGAAGATGCCATCTCGCATGCGACCTTTAACGATTGCACACGCTGCACTGTAAACTTGCTTACTCCCTGTTGCGGGTTGTGCGGATCCGTCAGTGTAAATTATGAATTCGTACTGATCGAGAGGCAGAATTTTAGTAGGCAGAGGACATTCTTGTTCATATTGCAGGAATGCTTGTGTTTTTAAATCAGGATCAAAAACATATTCAACATCTGTTGCAGCAAGAGAATTAACCCATTATATCCATCTTGGATGTAATGCTTTAGCATTTGGAATGCTTGCTTTTGTGACCGCTTCTAAAGCCGGTACTGGGGTTACGACAATAATGCGTTTCCCTTGGGCTAAGGCTCTTTCTTTTGCTACAGCGGTTTGAACTGCTGTTAGAATTTTTTCAGTTGAACTGAAGCGCATTTCCGCTTGTGTACACAAATGAGATTTGTATGCGATTGGTATTTTCTCACCCTCATTGAAGGTTAAGTAGGTGAATCCGCATTGACCCGAAATTATTCGGATCACCAAATTGCGTTGACTTACGCGTGTTTGTAAGTGATTTGTTGCTAACATGTTAGCCTGGAGTGAACGCAAGATTTCTGTGTGTTCGTTTGTCCAATTTTTGATTGAAAAATCAGGTTTGATTAATGCGTAGAGAGGTTTAACCCTTTCTGTGTAATTTTGAATGTATGTTCTGCCAAAGTTTAGGAAACCCAGGATGAATTGTAAGTTTTTTAGCGTTTTTGGAGGTTGGAGCAGCGCACACTTTTCTAAAAGTTAGCTGCCAAGCTCTTGCCTTCACTTGAAAGCTCATATCCTAGAAATAGGACATTGAGGTGGGCAATTCGGGACTTTTAAAGTTGAACTTGTAGCCCTCAGAGGCGAAGCCCAGTATAATGGTGCTTACCCTGTTCAAGTGTTTGTCCAGGTCATCGTCTGTCAGATAGATGTCATCGACATAGGACAATGCCTCATTGTCATAAATTTGTAGTAACTCCGTTACCCTCGCTGAGAATAAACCTGGGCTGTTCTTGAACCCTTGTGGGAGTCGACAAAATTGACGCTGGGTCCCCATTATGGAGAATGCTGTTAAGTACCTGCTTTCAGGTGCTATGTTTTGACAAAAGAAACCATTCGAGATGTCTAATGTTGTTTTGTATTTTTTACGCACAATGTTATTCATTAATGCTGTGCTATGTGCATTTTGCACTGCAAAAGTTTTAGAACAAGTGTTTAGGTGTCTGTAATCCAAAACTAGACGATATGCATTGTCTGGTTTGGAGACAGGAAACAAAGGATTGTTCATTGAGGAGGTGCATGTTTCAATCACCCCTCGGTATTCAAGTTGATCTAAGATCTCCCTGACCTGTTTTTTAGCTTCTTGCTTTATTGGATACTGCCTTTGTGCAGTTGGTTCATGTTTCAGATGTATTTTATGGTGAGGTGAGTCCTCATCCCATCCTACATGATTTTTATATAATGCTGGGGCCTGGGCTACTGCCCATTTCCTGGCATATGTATATTTTAGATGAATTGGAATATGGTTGGAGAAGGCGGGCATAATAATGTCCTTGCCGTGTGGGCACTCCCTGACAAATTGTGGTGGCCAGTCTTTTTCTGCTAGAAGTATGTCATAGCCCCTTGATAGTCTTTCCCAAAAAGTGCTTTCACCTGTCTAGGTTTGTCTCCCTCCATCCGGAGTGTTATTTCATATAACCTTTGTGGAGTACTAACCCTGGTGTCTACAGTTTCAACTGTAATGTACTCATTCAAGTCCACTATCTCCAGAAGTTCCTTCAGGTTCTGGCGAACTATTGTGACTTCTGCTGCACTGTCCAGCATTGTCTGAGCCCATTCTCCGTTCTTGAGTTGTGTTCTCAGTATTCTCGGCATGTCTGATCTTCAGACCTGCTACTTTCTTTTTGGAGAATTGAGGTTTTGTTTTGTTTTTTGGAGCGTGTTTTTCTTTTTTGGATTTCACGCGTTCTTCTCTATGTTCTGATCGTCCTCTTCTTTCCGAAGTCTGTGATGAGATCTGAAAGGGACGAGAGGAACGTGTATCATTATCTTGATACCGGTCAGGTTTTCTCAAATTATCCCTATTCCTGAGGTTATACCTCCTTTCAGAGGGCTCCTTCTGAGGAGACCTACCTCGGGATTGAGAACGTTTCTCGTTTGATTTTTGTTTAGTAGACTCCCACTTCTTTTTAGAAGATGTAGGAGTTTGTTTAATAGAGTCCTTCTCAGGACTTTCAGATAGTTTTGGTTTCACTGGTCTTCCACCCAAACTATCTCTGCCTAATTCTGCATAAGATTGTTCAATTATTCTGGGTAGTTCAGTTTGATGTTCTGTAACATCGAATTCCCTTAATCGTTGGCGGATCGCCACTGCTGCTGCCTCCCTTTAATATTAGATATTATTGTTGAGACCTGGTCGAAATTTTTCAGTAATTTCATACCTAAATTTAGAGCAGGCTCTGCCCCGTATTCATTTTGAATTTGTTTCAGGACATCAGGTATTACCGCAATTGACGGAATGCCATGTGTTTTCGTATAGATGGCAGCAAAGACTGAGCCCCAAGTGGTGCAGTCTTCCAGTTGTGGTGTGATCCCCATCGGTAAACTGATTGTTAGGATTCTGTGTTTCTCATACGGGCTAGTATTTGGAAATACTGCTTCGATTTGAGTAATTTTTGAGCTATCCAGAATGGAATTTGCTCACGTTTTGTGGGCATTTTACCCATGACTGCGTAGAGAGTCTGTGGTGTAATTTTTAGTGTATTCCCCTGTTGGGGAGTTGGATTTGGAAGTGTCAATGGTTGCTGGACTGTGAAAGTCCGCATGACATATTGAACCAATTGTCTGTAGATTTTTATTAACTCTGTAAGTTGAATAAGTAATTCCTCATCTGACATTATATCCAGTTCAGGATGAGGTGTGTAGCCGGCTAGAATCGGCCATGTTGCTCCTGGTCTACCTAGTGGACCGAGCCTGGTAATGTTTTTGTGATGTTTTAGGGCGCCTTTAAACCAGAGCTGATGCTCCTGGTATGTTAGTGGAATTTCAATATCCTCGAAAGGAATATATTCCTCTGGTGGATCATCTTCTTTGTAGAAGTGAAACATGTGTGTTACTGGTTTGGATTCAGGAAATGTTACCCATGAATAGAATACCTCTGTCTGAAAGGATTCGTGTGCCTCTATCACGAAAACTGCTCTACCGCCTCTTGGTGGTAGGCCATGTTTTATGAGTTTTAGAGTGATGGCTCTTCTTAAGTTTGGATGGATGTCTATAACACCCTCCTCGGTTTCAATTAAACCTGTAATGTTAAAAACTGCTGCTTGGGCTGGATCAGCCGCAGCTTCACCGTTTCCGGTTTCAGTCATTTTGTTTTTTGAAAAATGTAGAACAAGTTTCAAGGAAACAAAGATAAGGTGCACAATATTTTGGAACAGTGTATCCTTCAACGTTGAGCAAACCAAACAGCTAATATATAGGGTGTTTCCTATGTAGCCGTGGTGGATACTTAACCCTGCCCACTCCAGATGTCTTTTGGAGTATATGGGTAGGGGTCTCTGAGAGAAAAAGCACGGCTGAGTTACTCAGTATCTAGCGTTAAATTACCGCCTTACCAAACGTTGGGCGCCATGTAGTGTAGCTCCTATTTCCCTAATAGGCTCTGCGCATTGGAATAATATCCCCTATAGGTTTGACATAGGACTACGGTCAGTATGTCCCTATCGAGTATATTAAACTTAATTACTTGTGCCAGCTAGCTCAGAGGCCACTAGAAACTCCTTGACGACAAGAAGGGAGTAGTTTCTGGCAGCCGCAAAACATGACAACTTTGTTTCCCTTTAGAATCAGAACGTGTCCCAGAGTCGTGGAAACAATAGATAACTATTTCACTCAGCTCAGTCGTGCATGCTTAGTTTTCCTCAAAGTTACACAGAAAGAAATAGACGGGCGTTTCAATAAAAGGTTTATTGAACAGTCTTGTTTCTCGTGTAAGTAAAATGTGCTGCTACGATCACAAGACAGTATGCGAGATAAATAATGTACATCGTAAGCAGTAGAAATAAATAATACTGCGATAGCATTATCTTTTAGCAGATATTCATTCACATAAATAACACAGACTAAAAAATGCGAGTACTCATAGGATGCGTTTCTAAGCTAGTTCTACCCCAATGTACCTAACCTAACCTAGGTGTAGGGAGAGGTATGAAGTAGGTGAAGTATTCCTTACTATGGTATACTAAGAGTATGTTAAGTCTAGTATGCCTAGTATGCCAAGTATGCCAAGAGTCCCTCTAGGTTCTAGTCAGCTCCATACCTTTAGAATGAGAGAGGTGGGAATCTCTTTGCCAGACTCGAACTCCAACACCCCGCGAGGGAAGTTAGATCACTGGAAGCTGGACTCTCTGCGTGCAGGGATGACAGCGTCTTCTCAGTGCGTCAGGCCGGGAAACGGGCTCCTCTGAAGTCGAGGTCTCCTCTGGTTTACAAGGGCTAGGGAAGGTATATTTATACCTGAGAGGTACCTCACAATGTTAGCATTGACGTGAATCGGTCAGCGGAAGACGTCATGAATGAACCCCTAAGGTATAATGGTTCATGCATAATAGATGAGTCCTTGAAGAAACCAATAGTCCTGTGCTAGGGAAACTCCCGAAGCCTAAGGGTCTGTTCTTCAAGAACTCATTGTGACGTTAGGGTGGATGGATGTCGGAGACCATGCCTGTATTTGGAGTGCACGGTTTAATGCCTAAATAAGGACTGGGATTTTATGCCTATATAAGGGCAGGGCGAATTGTGCCTATATAAGGACATGATACAGGAAAGCCCGTGTATGGACACCCTAAGAGGAATACAACAAGTGTATATATAAAAATATTTCAATGTATTACACAACAGTCACTAACACATTGGTCTATCTCCTACCCAGAGATATCAACACAAATACACAACAATACTTCAATTGCAAATAGGTAAGTAAGGACAAAATAGAGTGGTCTCCAAGGGGAGACCAAACTATATACTAAAAAAGTGGAATGCGAACTGCGACCGAAGTCGGGACTTGGACCAGGAGACTCAGAGAAGCTGGGAACACAAGGAACCACCCAAGGTAAGTACCCAGGAACCCCACGGAGGCTGTGTGCAGAGTGGAAAAACAGTTGCGTGTCTATTAGAAGTCAATGGGGGAGTCGCGGTTGCAGTTTTTAAGAAGAAGGACCCTCCCAGTGGACCCTGAACAAACCCCTTGGAAGACAGAAGGTTGGAGAGTCACCCCACCCGTGGATACCCCAGGAAACCACCGTAGACCTCAATGGAGGACTGCAGAAAAGCACCGCTGGAGAAGACCCTGCAAGGGTGGATTCTTGTAAAGAAGAACCTGTAAGCAGAGGGGACAGAGTCTATGTCACTCAGAGGTGACCAGGAAGCACGGAAGAGCAATGCCCAACAATGTCGGACAGTTCAGAAGTGTTGACGGTGACCTTGTTGCTGCAGCTGTGAGGACCAGGTGATGCTGAGGAAGACCAGGAGCCATGCACAAGCTGTTGCATGTCAGAAGTCGAGAACCAGGGGGTCGGTGTCCGGCGGAAGCACCAACAAGCCTTGGCAGCTGCAACTTGCGTGGAGAACGAAGAAGGAGCAACGTTGGGACCAGCAAGGTCCAAGGGACTCACCACAAGTCGGAGAGTCAGAGCAGGCCCCGAGCAAGCAGGGAAGCCCACTGGAGCAGAAGAAGACCCTCAAGAGGAACCACAGCCCGAGGGCACAGTAGTCGCAAGAGGACCTCGAGCAGCTCACCAAGAAGGAAGGCCTACAGTGCAGAGGATGCAGTGAAGATGCTGGACTTGGCAGGAAGAGATGCTGGAGGCTGGAGCTTCTTGTAGCCCGAAGGCCTATGGAGTGCAGAGTCAACAAGCCTTGGCAAGGGCAAGTCGACGCAGTGCACAGGGGTTCAGTCTCCGCGGTTCCAACGAGGGATACTGGCCTCAAAGTTGCAGGGAGGACAGGTAAGGCCTCAAGGGAGTTGCAGAACCACCACCTGAGTTGCTGAGCCTTTCGAAGTCCGTGGGACGTCAGGTGCAGCAGACCGGTCAGCATCATTGCGGTGCCTGCACATGCAGGGGAGGGACTCCTTCACTCAAAGGGAGATTACTTTGGGTGCCCTTGATGCCCACAGATCTGGTGAAGATCCTGGAAGAAGCACAGACACAGACGACAAAGAAGACTTGCAGAACAGCAAGACCAGGAGCAGCAGGAGTGTTTTTTGATGCAGTCTTGGTTCCAGGCGAAGTCCAACAAAATCCAAATGTCCAGACGGTCGAAGAGTGACGTGGTTTTAGTCTTGAGTCTTGTCCCACGACGAATCTGAGGAGTCACCCACAGGTAAGCCCTTAAGTACCCTAGGGAAAGGGTTGGAACAGCTCAAGGGTCCCTCCCACAGGAGGGCTGGGCAGAGAGGAGGAAATTCCAGTCCAGTTCCGCACCAGAGCGGGAGCAAAGGGCTCCCCTGAACTGGTTCAAATTGGAGTATGCAATGAGGGCACCAAATGTGCCCTTCAAAGCAGTCTGGTGGCGCTGGCAAGTGCCCCCACCCCAGCCCAATACACGAAGTACTGTCTGAGAGGTGGTCACACCCCCCTGTGACAGGAAATCTATTGTTCTACCTTCCCCTGCTCGAGCTTGGCTCAGCTGCAGGAGGGCAGAATTGTGTCTGTGGTCAGCAGCAGCACTAGCTTGCTGTCAGATCCTGAAAAGCTGTAACCGGGAGTACAGGGGAGTACCCCACTGGAGCCCCCCAGTACATGGAATCATGCTTCCAGCACCGGATCGGTGTTAGGATATGCTTCCAACATGTTTGATACCAAACATGACCAGGATCGGTGCAGCCACTACATAGTTGGACATCTCGTAATGACTGATGTCCACTATTTAGCTTAAAATGACTGGTCGCGCTTACAAAGCCAGGAGAATCGACTCTGGGGTTTGTAGGGGTGTCCTGGTCATACAGAGGAACCCTCACACTTATAACCAAGCACCCAGCCCTCAGGACTGAAGAGCCTGCCATAGGGGTAACTTATAGGTTTTAAGTGCAGTGACCTCAGATATAAGAAAACTTATCTGTTTTGAGAGGTGCAAGCACCAACTCACACAGGCTGCAAAGTCACAGTTTAAGTGGACTCCAATGGGTGGCACAATACATGCTGCAGCCAGTGGGAGATCCCTGGTGTACCTATGCCTTGGGTACCTCAGTACCATATACTAGGGACTTATAAGGGTACACCAGTAGCCAATTGTAGAGGTACCAAAGTACTTACTATAGCCAATTTAGGGGAGAGTGCACAGATGCTGGGGTCCTGATTAGGAGGAACCCAGCAGACTAAGTCAGAAACACACTGACACCAGGGAAAAAGAGGGGGTAACCATGAAAGCAGATCCTACTTTCCTACACATACCAAAAAGATTTATTAGCTTGTAGCAAGGATGTATTAGAATCAACTTAATGTAAATCAGACTAAAAATAGGCTGTAGCTAAGAATGAGTAGAAACATGCAGAGGGATTTGTTCTTCCTGTAATGAACTACAGCATGCAAAAAACAGACATGCTGCCATAAATCTCACATTTGTGCTGATCACTATTCATTATAGAAAAACAGATCATAAGAATGATAAGAGCTTAAACTGCAGCTGCGATAACGCTCTTTGACCTGTCTTTCACCTATGCTGTTGGCTCCGTGAGCATAGCTATCTTTGAAAAGTGACAATGGGGCCTTGATAATCGGAACCAAGCAGGGTAGTGTAGCAAATCCGTTAGAGTTAGGGTTTCAGAACAGAGAACAGATAAGGGCTGCCTGTCATGCCTTGTGGCCCCTACCATAAACAATGGTCTGCCAATCTCAATACAAATGGACATACCAGTCAGCAAACTCATTACCCCATCTTCACTTACATGATGTGGCAGTGCCCACACTGTTACAGCCTCAGGAGCTGGAAATACAGAGTGCACTAGGCCCTAGTAATTCTCACAAAGTAATTCAAATTGCCCCCACATTTCACAGTCATCTAAAAAGAAAAGGACCCCCACAATGATATACTCAGTCCCAACCCTAGCGACTTTCCCGAAGCACTGGTGTCTCTGAGAAATCTACCCTTGTTGAGGCTGTCTTATTGTTCTCATAAATAGCAGTGAATGTGGCTTATGAAAAGGGTGAGGCTGGATGGCAGACTCTTTTAATGCCCACCACAAACGGGATGAAGGGCCTTGGCGGATCTGGCCCTGCCGAACTTTTCCGACGGTTTCACCGCCCACCTACTTGGCAGTCTGCCTGCTCTATTTAGATCTTGGCGGGTCTATGGATGATAATCCGTCTGAGTGCCGCCGTCTCCACCAGAACTTTCTTCCCGCGTTGATGGCATCATAAGAAGAAGTGGCTGTCGGAGGGAGTCCAACTAAGATTACAGCCGGGACATTCACAATGTGCCTTTCTGTCGAGGAAACTGTGGCGTGAATACCTCCAAACTTGAATTGGCGGAATTGAAGAAAATGAGGTAAAAACGTACCTTTTTTCTGTTTCCCACTTCTGTTTCCGTCTCGAACCCCATTGTCCAGATACTTCTTTTGACACTTCTACTTGACCACGACGCTAATCAACTACGTTGTCCCCGGCATCTAAGGTAAGCTTCTTTTTCACTTTTCTTACTATAAATCGTCTCTTAGCATTTGCTTTGGACTCGTGTATTTTTACATCGCTCTTACAAGCAATTTTTTTCTTATGTGTAATGCATTAGTATTCATTTTACAACTTATCTAGGTAAAATGAACACACCTGTATTGACATTGAAAAAAATATTTGTTTGTTGCGGTGACTGCAGGTGTTGTGCTTGTGGTGGCTGTGGGTGTACATTCAATAGTGTATGTATGTTGTTTGTGTGCTATGCTATATGTAAAAAAAGGGGCATAACACATTACCTACATATATTTTTGAAGAAAACACAACACATATGTGTAGTGACACATTAATAAGTAGTACTTACGAGTCTCCACTCCACCAGGGACTCACTACATCAGGAATCTGCCACTGGGACAACACCAGCACAACGGGAAATCTAAATAGGCTTGGCGTAAACCCGTCGGCCTGACGGTGACAGAATATTGTTAGCCAGCAGAGTAGTCTGCCGCCTCAATGGAGGTGCGCTGCTTAAGCAATGGAAAACAGTCTGGTGATGCGGTTCACCCAGCCCACATGTAAATATGGTGGGTGGGTCTCCGTCAGCTCGACGGAGTACTTATAAATTTCACCACGGTGGGGCGACGGGAGTCCCCCGAAGAACTAAATCACTCCCGAAGGCCACAGAGCACACGCTAAAATGGTGCACTGTCTCTTGGTGCTTAAATAACAGAAATCATCCAACTAAACAACACTTGATTATATCAGCCCAGGGAGACAGAGACGTTGTAAAGCATGGGCAAAGTGGGCAATTGCCCAGTGCCCCAAAATATAAGCGCCCCACTAGTAAAGTGAGTGGGAAGTTAAAAGTCCTTCATTGTACAGTGCGCTCCTGCACACTGTGTTGCCATGAGCACAAAGGTGTTATTTGTAAAATTATACCAAAAGGGGCAACTTTCACCATCAGTAAAATAAAAAAATATATATTGTTTTTTTTTTTTAAACTCCAACAGTTCCATATAATACTACCATATTCCACTTAGCTGATTGATACAGTTGGTAGTAACTCACTGAGTGAGCCTGCTGAATAAGGGTTATCTTACTCAAAATGCATGGAGGCAAACAAAATGTTCCGATGACCTGATTGGAATATGATAGTCAATTATGGAACTGTTGCAAAAGTAACTCTATTCGATTCTGTTTTTCCGAGACTGGGAAAGTTGAGCTTTTACTATACATTTGCAAATAAAAAGTTATTGACAAAGTCAAACTCAATAAATTGCACCAAAAATGTTAATTGAAAATGTTGTGAAGCCCATGAGCTCACAGCGGAGCACAGGGCAACACAACGCGCAGGAGCGTACTGTACATGGGTAGACTGTTTACACACAAACCTTGACTGGTGGGTTGTCCATATAGCAAGCAGAAGCTAAAGAGCAGCTCAACCAACAGCAACATCATTATAAACTTACAGGTACTAAGACTAATTAACAGGGTGTGCTTACAAGAGAGCATAGGTTTTCAGAGTCAAACGTCCTGCCAGAATAACGGTCTGCAAAATAACCACATTCTTTTTTAACCTGACAACTTGGCATGTTTAACAGAAACTTAGGGCCTTATTTAGAGTTTAACGGATTGGATACTCCATCACAAATGTGACAGATATCCCGTCCACCCTATTACAACTGCATTATATTCAATGGCGGATGGGATATCCATCACGTTTGTGACTGAGTACCCCCTCAACCAAACTTTAAATTAGCCCCTTAGAGTGCAGGACTGACCTGCCTAACCCTAACTCGCACAGGAAATTAAATCTATGGCAATTCAATAAAAAAAATGATCTTTCTGTGACATGCCTCTCATATTACTCTTTCTCTCACCTTTCTATCACATTTCTCTCCCTGCCTCACATCTATCGCACTGTCTAATCTCTTGGCACCCACAGCTCCTCTCTCAATATCACTTAACTTACCTCTACAATCATTTGCTACCTTATCTGTCCACATCTTTTCTCTCTCTCCCTCTGATTCTACCTCTGTTTCCTCTACTTACCGTCTCATACTACCTTGCTCGATCCCTCTATTTCTCTCCCGCTCCCTCTTTTGTCTATCATTAACTACACACACACACACACACCCACACACACACACACACACACACACACACACACACACACACGTATCCCGCTCTGTGCCTCTGCAGTGTGAACTCATCCCTTCTAGCCCATCTATCTTTCTGTATCTCTCCACTCTGAGTTTATTCATCTCTGTACCCCACCATATCTCTACCTCTAATTCTAATCCACACCTCTCTATCACCACTTGTCTATCAACCTGATCTCTCTTTCTCTACTGCACCTTTGTCCCTCATTTTTGTTTTCATTTCTCTTTCTATCCTTCATCTCTCTCCCAACCTTTCTCTCCCTCACTACTCTCCTTACTTGACCCGTCATTCTATACATCTTTGCATTTTGCCCATGTTCCTACCTCAGTTTTCTTTCTCCCTCTACTTTGCCTCCCTCATTGTATCTCTCAACACCCCAAGTCTCTATACCTGTCTTTCTCTACCTGCCTTTATTTCTCTCTAACTCAACTATCTTTCTTTAAGTAGCTAGAAGTGATGCAGTCCCAGTCTGTGTGTCTACATGTAGCCAACAATGCTGTGGTACTTTGCCAGCTAAATGTAGGTAAACAGACTGGGACTGCATTCTCAATCATTCTCATCTCCCCAACTCCAAAAATACTGGGAAAGAGTTACACCCACTTGGATGTGTTTGCTAAAGATAGGCGTAAAACAGACAACTCATAGACCAAGATGCTCTGGTTCAGCATACAGAAGTTACTTTCCATGGAATTGGCACCATGCCACACTGACACTTTCTTAGGTTGTGCATATTTTTTTTATTTTTTTTTATTTTTTTTATTAAACAGTTTATTAACATGAATTCACAATCTGCGTATACATTCCATATGATTGACTTAACAGTTCAGACATACTATCATTTGACATTGTTCACTGTTGCACCTAATTCTCTACAGATCTTTATTAGCATTATACTTCTTCATCTGAGCTATGGTCTACTATCGGGGTGCACATACATTCCCTCTGTATATATTCCATTTGCCCCATACTTTTCCCCACTTCTTAGGGCAGCCTCTATGTATGAAGGTAGCCTTCTCGGCCACCATGGTCATATCCATGTCTCTGCACCATTCAAGTATTGTTGGGACGTGTACTGACCCCCACTTCTGCGCTATATTCCGTTTGGCTAACATCATTCCGGTCATTGCCCACTGACGTTCAGCGTGGTTAAGGTCTGTTGGTTCCCACACGTTTAGGAGGCAGCACTTAGGGTCGCGTGGGACTGACTTCTCACTGACCGCAGTGATGGTTCTCATCACAGCTTCCCAGTATGGTGTAATTAGGGTGCAGTCCCATATGGTGTGGTAGAATGTACCTAGTTCCCCACATAGACTGAGGCAGTCTGGGACTGGGGTTTTCCCTATTTTATGCAATGTTACCCGTGTGTAATAGACCCGGTGTAGTCTTCCATATCTCCGACCTCTGTCTGCCAACGTGTCCGAAGTCGGGCAAGGGGGTCCACCTGATTATTGATTATTTTCTTATAAGTGAGTGATGTTGCTTTTTTCTCTAAGTAGTCGGTTAGCAATCGGTCCTCTAAGGGGGATGATTCAGGGAGTGTTGCTGCTGGTGGCAGGGCTGCATCTATCACGTGCTTAATCTGCATGTATCGGAACTTTTCTCCAGGAGCCATGTTGTATTGCTCCTGCAGGTGGGTAAAGCTGATTACTTAACCATCTTGCCAGAGGTCCCCTAGTCGGGAGATTCCTATCAGGTCCCACTTCAGGAACCCTTTGCTCTTCCCCAGGGTACCCAGTTTACCTGTATCCCATAGCGGAGTGTGTTGCGTTAGTTTGTTTGCCCAGCCTAGGTGCCTTGTTACTGTATGCCAGATACGAATCGTGTGTGCTGTCGGCTCTACTGGGGCAGGTGTCATTCGTGTGTTATAAAGTGCCTTATAAACACCCCTCCTGCACCCTGAGTCACTCTGTCCAGTCGGTAGGCCGGCTCTGTGTCGGGCCTATGGACCCATTGATTAATGACTATGAGCTGTGAGGCCCAGTAATATGCCCGGATGTCGGGTAGGGCTATTCCGCCCTCGTACCAGCTTCTGGTTAGCTTATTGGCTGCCACTCTTGCCGGTTTGCCATCCCAAAGGAGGGCTGTCACCTCCGAATTCACTGCCTTAAAGTAGGTATCGGGAACTCGATAGGGCGTGTTGTGTAGGGCATATAGAAATATGGGCAGGGCCATCATTTTAAAGAGGGCTGCTCTGCCCACGAGGGTGAGTGGTAACGCTCTCCAGTGTTTGATGTCTCGCTTCAATCGCTGCAGTGGTGGTTGCAAATTAAATGCTAGGAATTCGTCCTGATCGGACGTTACATTGATTCCGAGATACTTGAAACTGTGTGTTGTTATCTGGATCATACACTCTCTGGGTAGCCGTGGGAACGGGCCATTTAGAATGTAGAGCACTGATTTGTCCCAGTTGATTGCGTATCCTGACACCGACCCATATACTTCACAGATATTAAGTAGGGCATGTAAGGACCGTGTGGGTGAGGCTATATATATTAAGACATCATCGGCATAGAGGGAGATCCGATCTTCACAGTCCTCCCTCCATTTTAAACCTCTGATTACTGGACTCCATCTAATCCATGCCGCCAGTGGCTCCAGGACTAATGCGAACAGTAGGGGGGACAGCGGGCAGCCCTGCCGTGTTCCTCTGTTCAGGGCGATCTCACGTGATATGTGCCCATTGGTCACTACATGTGCAATAGGGTCAGTATATAATAAGCGTATCCAGGAGCAATATTTCGGTCCAAACCCTAGGTGTTGGAGGACCGCAAACAGGAACGTCCATTCCACTGAGTCAAAGGCCATTTTGGCGTCAAGTGAGAGGATCGCTGCGTCTTCCCTTATTGTATGTTTCCGACCCAGGACTCCATGTAGGCGTCTGAGATTCAGAGCTGTGTTTCTACCAGGCATGTCTTGTGGTTTGTGGCCTCCTGGTCTGCCTTGCTGTGTTGACTTAGGCCTGGCTGCCATGATGCCTTTTTGCGCACGTTACTTTGTGCTGTTGTTTTTCCGGCCTCTGCTTCTACCCGGCTATTTTAGAACTGTCTGCATATCTGTCTTTCACCTTTTCTCCTGTTCCCTTTGGGCTACGTCTGCACAACATGTACAAGGTCGAAAAACAACGTCCCTTGTTCTTGCTGATCTGGCCAGTCCCTCGCACTTAGACATAACACTATGTACAGCTGCCCTGGAGAATATCGTGTGCTTTTAATATTGTGTTTTTCACGGTTAGAGACACTTGGAGAAAAACCTTTCCAGAGAGAAGAGCTGTGCTTGTCTGATGATGTAAACCTTGCATCTAGATATTGAGGTATGGGGGTTCGCTCGACAAAGCCCAGAGGTCTTCTGTTTTTATAATAAACTAGCTACTAGCACGGGGAGGGTGGTATTGTCATTTAGCCATATATCTGCTGCTTTATGAAATACTTTCCCCGTTTGTGTTCTATGGAGTTGTAACTATGCTGATTATATTATCCTTATGCATTATGCTGATAGTACTGGCACGTGTACTGTATCTTAGAGCACGGTAGTTGAAATAAACATTTTAAACTATACAGTGTCTCTTCTTACGCACGTTGTGGACAGGTATGAGTGACTTATGAAAGGGTGTTCTTGCTCCTGCGAGTCCTGAGAGAGACCGTGTTCTGGGTTGTCAAATCATTGGTAGCATTGTTGCTAATGAGACGCTACTGCTAGTCGGGTTGGGATTGTGGGTACTAAGGTGTATTGTTGGCTCACCACTATACTCCGAGGTCCTATTATCCTGTGCATAGCTCTGTGTATGTGCAGAATGCCTACAACATGGCGCAACCAACGAGTGGGCTGCTTATCTGCGAGACGCTTGAGTAGTATTTGTGCTTGTCCACAACTCCCTTCGCAGACGCTTCCGGAAGCGTGTGTGACGGTGATACCTCCTATATTGACGTTTTTATAGGTTCTTTCAAGCTTGAAGTTGTTAAAAGGTTTTTTAAATAATACCCTCTATTGTGCTGCATCATATTAGGTTGTCGAGAACTTATAGCCTAAAATGGCTGTTCAAATTGCGGCACATAGCTGCGCAGCGCTCCGGGCTCACTTGACAGTGTATGGAGTGCCTGACGCGGGTGTCGATCTGATCTTTGTGGTACAAGCGGATCCAGCTTACCACTTTGAGGTGTTTTACTCTTGGGTCACCTTTCCGGCGGTGGATGGGACTGATAACTTATTCCATGAATTTACAGCCACCGCTGTTCCTAATCACTATAGACCGTATAGGAATCTTGAAGTACTGCTCACGGCTTGGCAACACCGTGTTTGGTTTGATGGCGCCCTCCCCCAACCGGTTACCGCGGTTCGTTTAGGCCCCTTATCAATTGAAGGGGCCACTTGGCCTGTCTTGGCCGGGTATACTCCACATCTGCGTTATATGACGGTGGCAGTCAGTGAACTGCGTAATTTGCATTCGTCTTTAATACGAGTGCATAGAGCCTTAGGACAGTATGTTACAGGCAACATCCAGGGAGCCCCGCCTGGAGTTGCAGCCCATCCAGCTGGAGCAGGCGGTGTCACCATAAGTCCTGTCATGGTTAATTCGGTGATGGGCAAGCGCCCACAAAATAAGGATGATTTTCCTTATTGGCTTGCAGAAAAATTTGACCAGCTGGAGGCAGTTTTTCCAAATACATCTCCCGTGGAAAAACACAGGATTTTGACGATTAGTTTGCCAAAAGACTTAATCCCCGAGTTGGCAGAATGCAACAACTGGGGTAGGGTTTTCGCAGCAGTATATGTGAAGTGTTTCGGCACTCCTTCCATGACGGTTCTCCCCTCTGTAATTAAACGAGTGCAGGATGAGCATGGCCCTGAAGCGGCTGTGGAATTAGGGATGAGACTGGTGGGAGTGTTCGACGTAGTAGCTGATTTGATCCTTGCGAATGTCAAGGGCGATGCAGTTAACTTTCAAGTAGCTAATGCTTTGGCTTTGGTCCCAGATCCGGACAAGCCGCGCGAATTACCGAAAATTATTGCACAGGCTTACAAAACAATTGGCCGCAATAGCCTGGGAGTTAAGCCTTTTGCTAAATCGCAAACACAATCGCAACAACAACCAAAAACTCCGTCTGAGAAGGATGAGAAACCAGTTTTTACTAAAAAGAGCTGGAGGTTGAAAAAACAGGGTAAGCAACAGAAGAAGCCGGGGTCGCGAGGCTTATCCCCGGTTTCCGTCTCTTCTGAACGCACTTATGATTTGCGTGATAGGGCGAGAATTAAATCTCCAGAGAGATTTCAAGTCCCTGATTCGCGTTCTCCTCGTTCTTCACAGGCACCAACAACTTCGCAGGCTGGTGGAGGAGAACGCCAGGATAGAGGAAGGGGTCGAGAGGCTCCACAGGGACGAGACCAACCTCGACAACAGGTCCGAGGGAAAGCAGAAGAATTTCAACGTTCTCGCCCACAGTTTCAGAAGAAGAAAGTTGCCGCTGTAACAGCGAGATATGCCACAGACGGTGAGAACGAGACTCCTGAATTGGACGTGGGCAGTGACACTCCTAGACAGCGCCGCGGAAGTTACCATAGTGCGGGAGGCGCTACGTCCTCATGTGGAGGCGACAGCAACTGAAACATTCATTACTGTCGAGACAGCAGATACCAGAGTGGCACCCCCTGACAGACTATATAATATTGTCATTCAAATTGAAGGTGACATACAGCGTGTTATTAAAGGGATTTTTTTGGAAAATCTGACCTCTTCGTACGACATTTTGTTAGCGGAGGCGGATTGGCTGCCCCCATTCGTACTTACTGCGCGTAAAGGGGAGGAGGTAATCCTTCCGAGCTTTTCTCGTCATGTCCCTAAGGACAAAGATGAGGCTCTTGCAGCTGAATGGGCTGTGTCCCTGGCTCCAGCGTTATACCGCAACCACGTGGGCTGGGATGAAGATTCTCCACCCCATGATATTCCTTTGCGGTCGCTGCCACAGCCACAACCCCAATATCCCATCAAACGGGAAGCAAAAGGCCCCGTTTCCGAAAATCTGACTCAGTTAGAATATCAGGGAGTAATTGAAACATGCGTATCACCAATGAATAATCCCCTTTTCGCGGTTTCTAAACCCGATGGATCGTACCGCTTAGTTTTGGATTACCGACATTTGAACTCACATTGTCGGACCTTTGCGGTGCAAAACACACATAGTTCTGCGCTAGTAGACAGTCTTGTTCGTAAAAAATATAAAACTACACTTGACCTATCCAATGGATTCTACACGCACAACTTGGCCCCGGAGAGTAGCCAATGGAGCGCTTTTACCTCCAGTGGTAAATTATTCAAATTTCTGCGTTTACCTATGGGCTACTAGAACAGTCCAGGCGTATTCGCTGCCCGTGTTGTCTCTTTGTTAGACGGCATAGACCCAGATGCATGTTCGTACGTCGATGATATCTATCTGACAGACGACGAGTTATTCCCGCATCTTTCCCGAGTGGACAGCATTATTCTAGAATTTGCCGTTTTAGGTTATAAGTTTAACTTTGCCAAATCTCACATTGCTGAATTTACCGTGTTGTTTCTGGGCTATGAGCTCAACAATGAATGTAAGGGCTTAGCCCCCCATTTCCTGGAGAAATGTGCACTTTTGTGCCCTCCGACCACTCTGAAGAAACTTCAGTCTTTACTGGGTTTTCTGAACTTCGGGCGTACTTACATTCCCGAATATGCCCAGCGTATCAAGCCACTGTATGCCTTGATACAACCTAACTTTTCGAAGTCATGCTGGCTTCCGGAGCATTCCTCCATTCTGCAGTCTTTGCAGACAGACCTACTTGAATCTAAATTCTTGTTGACTCGTGACAACCACACAAACCTGGTGATTAGAATCATTCCTGGGGCAGTGGGTTTCACATACTTGACCTTTAACGAAGGTGACACAGTCCCGATCGCATACAAGTCACATCTTTACACTTCCGCTGAAATGCGTTTTTCATCTGTGGAGAAAGTTCTGACTGCAGTGCAGATGGCGATTCTAAAAGAACGCGCACTGGCACAGGGAAAACGCATTCTGGTGGTAACACCATATCCTGCCCTAGAGGCAGTGACGAAAGCAAGTGTTCCGAACTCTAAAGCTTTGCACCCCGTTGGATACAATGGGCAACATCTTTGACGTCTCCGGATGTCACTTTTATCTTTGATTCTTCTCTTCAGACTCAGGAGTTTTTACAGTATGAATTCGTTCATCCTCCTCCTCTGTCTTTGCTACCGCTTGAGGAATACGAATGTATTATCTATACCGATGGTTCGGCACAACCGGCCACAGGTTCCAAGCATGCTTATTCAGCAGCATGTGCTATTGTTGCAGGTACCTTTGTGAACGGTAAGTTCAAATCAACTGTAGTGCATACTCAGGCACTAGGAGACAGTACTGCACAATTGGCCGAGCTGCGCGCATTGGTGCTAGCACTTGAGTTCGCTAATCCGGATGTGACCACTCTTATTGTATGCGATTCTTACTACTGTGTTCAGTCTTACAATGACAATCTATTCTTTTGGTCACAAAATGACTATAGAGATGCAAAAGGCAGCACAATTAAGCATAAAATGCTTTGGGTTCGAGTGGCAGATCTACAACAACGTCTGCCTCTCACACAGGTGGTGCACACTCTTGGCCGCCAGCGTGTGGGCGCACACGCTGTCGGTAACGGTTTGGCAGACGAAGCTGCCAAATCAGCAGTAGCCACGTGCTCAGTCGCAGCAGTTACCAGATCCATGTCTAAAATAGATACTGATATTTTAGCAGCTATTGCTGCGACAAAGGAAGGTGCTAATTTCCCTAGGGGTTTCCCTTCAAAATACTCTTATCAATTAGGTCCCGAACAGGCTCCTTACGTACGAATTCCAGACGTTGGTGATCGGCTGATTCCCAACGCGGACCGCAGACTTTCCTTGATAACGGCAGCACACGAAGGCATGGCTTCGGCTCATGCTGGAGTGTATGCGATTGTTTCCATATTGCAGCAGCGTTACTGGTGGCGTGGTTTATACAAACAAACCCGTACTTATGTGCTTTCTTGTGACGTTTGTCAGCAGATTAAGCCTTCCACGGTTACCCGGCCACCACAGACCCCGCTCTGCATTTCGAACAGACCTTTTGGGTGTGTTTACCTGGATCACTGCAGTCCATTCTCTTCAGACACTGCATATAAATATATCTTAGTTGCAGTGGATTCGTGCACACGTTTCATCTGGGTTTGGCCACAACGAAGTGCTGACGCTCGAAATGTCATCAGGGATTTGCGTGTCTTTGTGGGAATTTTTGCCTGTGGCTCCTTCCATTCTGACCATGGTCCAGCGTTCGCCTCTAAGGCCTACAAGGACGCAATGGGGTCACTGGGGGTGTGGGTGAAATTTTCGTCTCCATATCGGCCTGAGGGCAACTCGATTGTTGAACGAATGAACCGTGACTTAAAGCAATCCTTGACAGCTAGAGTCTTAGGTACTGGCAGGAACTGGCTGGCCCACTTGTATACCGTACAACGTGCACTCAATAATCTCCCTAGAAGACCTCTGGGTGGGCGGACCCCATACGAAATGCTCTTTGGCATAAGAATGTTTGTGCCTGACCTTGATGGTCTAGACATGGCGGCGCAATCCGCAATCTTTGATGTAGATAACCATTCTACTATGTTACAGGACTTACAAGAAGCCCGAGACAAACTTGCAATCGAACATTTACCTTCAGCCACAGACGCTGCTCTGCAGATTCCGGTTGCCGGCTGGCTTCCAAAAGTTGGAGACCTGGTCCGAGAGAAGGTGGAGAACAAAAAAGAATTTGGCCCCTCTTATCGTGCACCGGTTCCAGTCCTTGGCTTGAAGGGTACTCGTACAGTCATCTTACCACCGCTTCCTGGTCGCAAGGAAAACAGATTCGTCTCAGTGGAAAATGTCAAGCTACAACATCTGGCCGATCCTGAATAGTGTAACACCAGCGGTCTCTTGTCCAGTCATTTCCAGGACAAATGTTTGTGGTCTTCCAGCCCGAACGGTCACTGATGTAGCCATTGAGATGGTAGATTTGCCTGATCGCTTACTCGACTACCCGGACTCCCCCTGCAACGACGAGTCTGAGTATACATACCCCGCCAACGAGTCGGTGGCACACCTGCCAACAACGCCACTGAGCCCAACCCGTTATTCCTTTGACTCGGATTCCACCTCATCACTTGTCCCGTCCAAATTCAGCATTCTTGTATCCTGGTTCAGAGACAATTTTTTGATTCCACCCTGGACATATATATCTGGTTGGTGCTATTCCTGATTTTTTTGTTCATGTCCATTGGCTTTGTCACAGTGTTTTTTCTACTCATCAATGGTCATTATTTACCAGAACGCTCTGCAGTGAACTGTGTCGCTGGAACTTTGGCTCCACATTCTTCATCTCACATCATGAAGCGGGACCACACATTTGTGAACATTTCAGCTTTTCCAGTCGCTGATGGCATCGTATGGGATGCAGTAAATTTCCAAATTCATGGACCAACCGAGATTATTAATGTACCAAATGTCCTTCGTGTTTCAATGGGTGATGTCGTAAAAAGTAATATTCATCCTGACGATTGGGATGTGCATGCAGTTGAAGCATTATTTACTGATTTGAAATATTATGCTGCTTTTAATGCTGAGGATTTGTACATGAATTCTGCAAGTTATGCTGATTTGTATTGTTACCAGCATTGGGGCAACCACTTTGTCCATAAACCAAGTGCACTGCGTGGTCCTTTTAACTACACCCAATGGGAGCATTGTCCAACCCCTTTGCCAGGTAGCTCCCAAACTCTTAGAAATAAATGTACTTACTTTACAGACTTTGATAGATCGAACCCTGGGTCCTATTATTTTAAATTAAACACTTCATCCACTCAGAAAATCATGTTGACCTTTACCAAATTGCTATATTCAGGTTCCTTTTTAAGCGCCTTAGCTGTGGGTGGTTATGAGTACTGGAAGGACACTGTTGACTTGAAATCAATTTGGGGCTCCAAACCATGGCAGGTGCAAGGCACAGAAGCCTTGCACCGTGCTTGCCTTATCCCGGCCCAAATTCTATTTCTGAATAATACCATCTATCAAACTACGTGTTGGGGGTTGGCTACTTCCAAACAATTGAATGCACCTTCCATTCCTGCATTGTCTTCCACTCCCAACGGGAGCTTGCATTTCAATATGTCCCTTACAAATGTACAAGCACTGTTTCAAAACAATTCGTTTAATATCTCTGCGCTTGTTCAGTCACCCTGGTTGGCTTGGCCCGTAGCGTCTGATGCCTGCCAACTGCGTTTTCATGACTCGCATCCTGGTTACAAACAGGATAGGCCGGATCCAAGGTTTTCTGACTCTCGTACTGTAACAACATATTCTGTTGGTAAATTATGTAAACAGTGGTTGCAGCACTCTTCCCTAGATTCTGTTAAACAACATTTATCCCTCCTATCAGGCAACATTGATCTGTCCGACTTTATTTTGGGGCCTCGTGGTCCGCGACCTAAGAGATTCATTTATGAAAGTTATAATGAACTCTGGAAGCTTTCGCAAATTGAAGCTGCTTCCCGTCTACGGGAAATAGATCAAGCAAATTTGGAAAAGGTGCTTGCTGTTGTTGACAATAGTATTAATACCCTGTCTTCCCACATTTACACGTTAGAGAATATTGTGTCCTCTGTTGTTGATATTGTACAAGATGATGTTTCAGTGTTATATCATGGGCAGAATCAATTGCGTTCAGTTATGCAGTTCGCATGGACTTTGCAGACGCTTAAGTTAGGTAAAGTTCCTTGGCATTTTTCGAACACCTCTGCCTTATTCCTGCCTTTTAATTTAACTGACAAACAGCAGTTCATGTCCATGAAGGATGCAGCATACACTTTGTT
Organism: Calotriton arnoldi; assembly: GCA_963921515.1. Taxonomy (NCBI): domain Eukaryota; kingdom Metazoa; phylum Chordata; class Amphibia; order Caudata; family Salamandridae; genus Calotriton; species Calotriton arnoldi. The sequence continues at coordinate 1,577,886 of CAWUFW010003804.1, read as the reverse complement.
ACATATCGAGAAAACAGAGCCCTTACCATTCTCTGTGGTGGAATTGGATTCTGCAGTGTGGCTCGTTCATGGGGTTATCGCCTTGCCTTTTTCATTGTTTGAATTTAGTTTGTGCATGAAGCATTATCCTGTAGGCCGTTTCCAGCCCTTGGGCAGTGCCTTCCTGCATGAACTTTGGTCCCTGCCTTTCATGTTTAAATGCCTTAGAGACGGAAAGGAGGTTTTTCTCACGGGGAGTCATGCGATTCAACTGTGGGTCATTCCCTTGTTTGCAAACACATTAAATTGCACGGGGCTTGTAACATTTCGGCTCCGAATCTTGCTTGTGTGTTAAAGGGCATTCCTGCTCCTGCTATTTCTCCGACTTTCACTGTGCTTGCAAATGGTAGCTATCTGCTTTTGAATAGCCAGGACTGCTGTGGCATGCTGGCCGGCATACCCTATATTGTTACAATTTCACACAGGGTTGTCTGCTGCAAAAATGTGCTTTTTCCTCCCCCGCACGACATCATAGATAGTTCCGTTTGGCCTTCCATTCCGACTCTGATGGCGGATTTCGATAAATTGAGCAGAATAAAGGCACTATTATTGAACCAGGAGGTTATGCTCACATCCGCCCGGGAGACATTCATTCTCCAGGTGGCGAGTACCCACAGTGAAATACAGGCCCTTTTGAACACTAACCTCCCACAACATTTCGGTGAACTGATTCACCGTGTTTTTAATGCATCACGCACTGAGGGTCTGGTGCACTTTTTTAAAGTTGTGGGCTCTGGCCTTGTGACCTCTTTTCAGACTAATTTTGGTGTAATACCAGCTTTTATTCATTCCATTTTTTCCAGCGTCTTTGGTGGCTTTCCGTTGATCCTCGCCTTAGCGGCTGGTATACTGCTTTTGGTCTGTTTCCTACGCAATGGCTGCACCTCCTTGGGCCCTTCTCGACCCAGGTCGTCTCCAGATGCTCCGTGAGCGCATCCTCGCTGGCTCCGGCATCCTGCCATTGGCGACGCTCAGTGTGTCCTATAGACTTTCTTTTCACTTTGCGTATTTCACTTGCGTGCAACCTGTGATGTCTTGCATCAGATGTCCTTTCTCGTGGTCCTTGGATTATTGCCTCTCCAATACGTCTCTGTCTCGACCGGATTTTGTCCTGCTGGTGGGTCCCTTAGAGGCCCATGAACGGGACTGTTCCGGTGCTGGCTGCATGGCGCGTGCGGCTGCACTGGGGATTTTGGCACAATGGGATATCTGGGCGGCTACTCAGAATCTCCTACAACAAAGTTATATTGAGTACCACGCAAGTTGTCCCGCAATGCTATTCGCTGCTCCCTCTTGCGAGGAACATGACTGCAGCTTTGATTTACTGGACTGGATGGCGTCGCTTTTTTCCGACGATTCCAATGATGTCCTCTTGGAAGGTGTGGCGTTTTTCTGCACTTACACTCTGTTGGATTGACAGGGCCTTCGCTTTCTGCGACCTGCCTCGCTGGATTTTTTTACCTCTGCAGTTCTTTTTTCTTCTCCCATTCGTTGTCCTTCATGGGGACCGCTCCACAACAGACTTTTCTGTTCTGCTCCATCTATTTGAACTCTGTCATCGTCCTATGTCTTGGCCGATGGACTGCCCAGGGGAGGGTGTCTTGTGGTTTGTGGCCTCCTGGTCTGCCTTGCTGTGTTGACTTAGGCCTGGCTGCCATGATGCCTTTTAGCGCACGTTACTTTGTGCCGTTGTTTTTCCGGCCTCTGCTTCTACCCGGCTATTTTAGAACTGTCTGCATATCTGTCTTTCACCTTTTCTCCTGTTCCCTTTGGGCTACGTCTGCACAACATGTACAAGGTCGAAAAACAACGTTCCTTGTTCTTGCGGATCTCGCCGGTCCCTCGCACTTTGACATAACACTATGTACAGCTGCCCTGGAGAATATCGTGTGTTTTTAATATTGTGTTTTTCACGGTTAGAGACACTTGGAGAAAAACCTTTCCAGAGAGAAGAGCTGTGCTTGTCTGATGATGTAAACCTTGCATCTAGATATTGAGGTATGGGGGTTCGCTCGACAAAGCCCAGAGGTCTTCTGTTTTTATAATAAACTAGCTACTAGCACGGGGAGGGTGGTATTGTCATTTAGCCATATATCCGCTGCTTTATGAAATGCTTTCCCCGTTTGTGTTCTATGGAGTTGTAACTATGCTGATTATATTATCCTTATGCATTATGCTGATAGTACTGGCACGTGTACTGTATCTTAGAGCACGGTAGTTGAAATAAACATTTTAAACTATACAGTGTCTCTTCTTACGCACGTTGTGGACAGGTATGAGTGAGTTATGAAAGGGTGTTCTTGCTCCTGCGAGTCCTGAGAGAGAGAGAGACCGTGTTCTGGGTTGTCTAATCATTGGTAGCATTGTTGCTAATGAGACGCTACTGCTAGTCGGGTTGGGATTGTGGGTACTAAGGTGTATTGTTGGCTCACCACTATACTCCGAGGTCCTATTATCCTGTGCATAGCTCTGTGTATGTGCAGAATCCCTTCAACAGGCATGAATCCCGATTGGTCCGGATGAACCAATTTAGTGAGATGAGGTGTCAGTCTGAGCGCTAATATTTTGGCTAAGATCTTGGCCTCCGCATTAATCAGTGAGATTGGCCGGTAGGATGAGCACTCCCTGCGGGTTTGCCTGGTTTGTGGATGGCCACTATAGTGGCTAGTCGCTGGTCTCTGGGGAGCATTCCTTGGACTCTGCTTGCCTCATACATTCTCAACATATAAGGGGCGATTGTTTCTGCCGTGCGTTTGTATAATTCTATTGGGATACCATTGGGGCCGCTAGCTTTGCCTGACTGTATCTTGGAGATGGCCACCTTAATCTCCTCTACAGTAATGTCTACTTCAAGCTCATCTGCCTCGTCAGGCGTGAGCCTGGGCATCCGGATGTCATGAAGGAGTGCAAGTGCTTCCTGGGCTGTAGTTGTATTTGTGGATGTATATATCCTTTCATAGTGTCGTGCTAACGCATTCACTATTTCCTGTGGGTCTGATGTTGTGTCCCCATTTATCGATTGAATCTGTGCTATCCATCTATTTGCCCGCTCCCTCTTGTCTAACCAAGGCAAGCAATTTGCCTGCTTTATCCCCTGTTTCGTATATCTTGTGTTGAACTGCCCCCATACGAGTTTTAGCGTCTGCCCAGAGGTATTCTCGGTATTCTTGTCTTTTAACGCGCAGCTCGTGCGCGTTAGTGTCTGAGGGGTCTCTAGCATGTTGGGACTCCAAAAGCTGTAGCTCTTGTTCCAGGGTTTCTATATCCACTTTCTTTTCTCTCTTGTGCCCTTCAATAAGTGAGGCGGCCTGCCCACGTATAACTGGTTTGTATGCCTCCCACAGGGTTAACGGGGAAGTGACCGATGTCTCGTTTTCTCGGAAGTATTGTGTTGTGGCAGTCAGTAAGCCTTTCTTGATCTTAGAGTTAAGTAGGAATCCGGGGAATATGGGGTACATGCGGCGCTGGGTGGGGCTGTGTGCACGAATTTCAGCCGTCAGTGGGGAGTGGTCAGAGATTCCCCTGGGCAGATGCGTGGCCGTCCCCATCCTTCCCATGTTATCTAGGGCCGTTATTATGTAATCTATACGTGAAAGGCTATTATGTGCCCCTGAGTGGAAAGTGTATTGCCTCTGGTGCGGATTCTGGAATCGCCACACGTCCAATAGACCATGTGCTTCCAGAAATTCCGTTAGGGGTGTGCTAGGACGGTGCTGGGGACGTGCGGGTGTACGATCCAAAGCATCATTTATCGTCATGTTACAGTCACCTCCCAGTATTAGGTCCCCTGCTGGCAGTGTAAGTAGAAATCTGCCTAAGTCGCGAAGTGCTGACGTGTGGAGGGCTGGTGGGATATATGCCGTTACCACGTTGAGTAGGCGGCCTTCCCATTGAATCGAGGCTGCGGCAAATCTGCCCTGTTCGTCTTTAGAAGTATTGTGGACGATGAGGGGGAACTGTTTTCTGACTAGGATTCCCACTCCTCGGGAACCCGAGGTAAATTCTGAGTGTATTATGAGCTTGAACCCCCATCGGTCTAGCGCCTTGCATGTGGAGCCCATTAAGTGCGTTTCTTGCAGCATCGTGACTGCTGGGGCCCTGCGTTTTAGATATTGCAGCACCAGTCCTTGCTTTATCTTATCTTGCAGCCCATTGACATTCCACGAAAGGAATGGTAGCTTAGGTGTTGATATGTGGTGCGCCATTAGAACCGGTAATTCCGTACTAAATGTGGGTCTACATCCCAGATCGAATATCTAAGGTGCAGTGTGAACGTGTCTCTGTCCTGATAGTGTGTCAGTACCCGCAGATTGCTAACTATTAGAACATCAATACATTAAACAATAACATGTCGCAGAGGCACTGCCTCACTAACCGAGTATTCTCTCTCCCAGTCTTTGCGCAATTGATGCAATATTGCTAGCATGGAGACATATTTGACAATCCTATAGAGGCTGGGCAATAGTTCTGCAACTATATCTATCAAACACAACAGCATTACCCTTCCCACCCTTCCCCCAATAACAAATCCCCCACCCTGCATCCCTGCCTAGTAGGTTTAAAACTACCCACATCCCCAATAGCAGAGCGCCTATCATCCCAAAACTGGTTACTAACTGTAGGGTTACGTCGCGCCGGCGCCTAGTATCTCCCCTCCCCCAGGCCTGCAACCCAGCCCTTACGTCATTGAGGGTCAATTTACATTTAAGGTCTATAATTCACTCTGCCTACTGCAGTCCGCTATGCAGAATAATAGAGGAGGGCACGTTACGTTCAGATAGAGGTGTCTCTCCCTCCCACCCACTCTCAAAGAAAGGCAAAGGGAAGGGTAATTACAGACCAATACAAGTATGTAGTCCTTTCATTTCCCGGTGCGTGTCATGTCACTGCCTGGGCTTTCGGAGCGTGAGCTTCTGGACCGTGATGCGGATCGCACTCTTCTTTCACGCCAGTGCTTGGGGTCCTGGGGCCGCTGGTTTACAGTCTCACGGCCTCCATCCTCCCGCCGTCGATGTCCCCGGGGGGAGTCCCTGTCTAGCCACTGTTGGGCTTCTTCTGGTGTCGTGAAGAACCATGACTTGTCGCAGTCTACTACCTTTAGTTTGGCGGGGAAGAACATCATATATCGGAGTCCCTTGTCTCTGAGGGAGCTTTTGATTCCTTCAAAGGAGCACCTTTCTCGCTGCACCTTCAGCGTAAAGTCTGGAAAAAATCGGATCGTCGCGTTTTCATAGAGAAGGTCTCCATTGGTTCTGGCCGCTTGCAGGATAGCGTCCCGGTCACGAAAATTTAGGATACGTGCAATGATGGTTTGGGGTGGTGCCCCATGCTTTGGTTTGGGTATAGGGGCCCTATGTGCCCTTTCAACTGAGAACAGCGGTGATAGTTTCTTGGGCTTGAGGTGGTGTAGGACAAGGTCTTCGAGGAAGAGGTCCATACTGGGGCCTTCTGCCCCCTCAGGCACTCCCACCACTCGGATATTGTTGCGGCAGGCCCATCCTTCTTGATCGTCCAGGTGCAGCGCCAGTTCTTTATGTTGGACTAGTTTTTGAACCTTCTCCTCCAACTTACGCGTCGTTAACTGCAGTTCTCCTATATGTTCCTCCGTCACTGTGACTCTTCTGATGTCTTCCGCATGTCAGCGCGCATGAGGTTCATCTCAATCGTGACTTTGTCGATTTTAGTTTCCAGATTTGTCCCCACCGTCTGTATCGCCGCCATGATTGAGCTGAGAGACGGTTCTTCCGTGGGTGCGTCTTCGCCTCGTGCCCCGTCTCCAGGGGGACTGTAGCGGCGTTGCATATTTGTCCATTTTATTAGTTTGGACCGAAGCCGCGGCCCCCTTCGGTTTCGTCATGGTGCAGCTAGTCCCTACGGGCCATATGTGCGCTCTATGAAGGTATTCTGCTGTACACGACACCTGCTCCCTGTTTTGACCCTGGAGCCCCTCCCTCGCAATGTTGTGGAGCGGATCGACCAGACAGTGTGATGGCAGTAGTAGTCTTGGTATGCTTTAGGATATCCTCTTCCCTCTACCCCTCCGCACCCTTCTTTGCTGCGCAAATTATTGCTGTATGTCTCTGCTTCCCATCACTAGTCCACTCGTGGGCGTGAGGAGTTAAAGACCACCAGTCACCGGCCCGGGCCCTCCTCTGTACGGCTCTTTCATAAACAGATGTTCGCCGTCACTTGACTGCTTCCCCTCGTGGGTCCGCTACGATCTTTCTTTTATCTGGGGCGAGGAGGAGGGGGGGGGGGACAATCAAGGTTGTGCCACAATTGTCAGCCCTGCTGGTTGTTGCTCCTCTTTAGCACCGCGCGGGCCCCAGATCAGAGGCAGCGGGTGCCGTGCGGTGTGTGGTATGGAGCCTCGGGTCACACAGCCTTGTTGCGCGTTAGCACGCTACGCCACACTGCGTCTCTGCCTCCCGCCGCACTCACGAGGGCCCGGGCTCACAGGATCTTCTGTCGTCTAGGTGGGGGGGGTTAAACAACGCCCCGCCGTACCTCTCTGCCTCACCACTGACTATCGCTCTTCTTCCGCAGTGCGAGACCCCCAGGCCCCAAGCAGCAGGCCCTGCGTAATATAAAGCCAAGGCCGGTCGATCTCGTTGTGGGCTGGCTCACCACGCAACTCCGCCCCCTCCTCGCTCGGGAAGTCGCGCCGCTGTCGGAGAAGGTCTCCGGTCTCCGCTACCACTATTCCTCACCACCTGGACCAGAAAACGGTGTCGCAGGTACGGAGCTCCGCCGGGGGTCTATCTCCGTATTTTTCTTCCCTCAGGGTGTAGGATTTATGCCGGATACTGCGGGCTTTGCCACAGGCCCGGACGGAGCCCAGGAGCTACGCCGCCATTGCTCTCTGCGCCAGGCCACGCCCCCTCAGGTTGTGCATAGTTGATGTACATGCACAAGGGGTCTTGAAGAAAGTCCAGAACATGTGTATGGGAAATAATTTGCAGCCTGAAATATGCTGACCTTTTAGCAATGTTGAAGGATTCCTCCGTAATTATAATTTTTAATCCTTGTGTAGCCGGCTAGTAGGTAATTGTTAGAACTGACATCCTAGGGCGTGGTATTCTCCCTGGATTATTTACGTTCACTCCCGGCTTTCTGCTGAACTTGTTTTTGTTGGCATTAGGTCTCTGCACCTTCCCCTTGCTAACCAGTCCCAAAGTGCTTGTGCTGTCTCCTATAAACATGGGAAAACTGCCATACATCACATTGGCACATTTAATTCTCTTGTGAGGCCCTAGTGTATGGTACTACATGTATTCAGGGCATGTAAATTAAATTAAACACTACTATTGAGAATCAGCACTCTGTGCCACCTACTAAAGTAGCCTTTTAAAACATGACTCAGGCCTGCCATTGCAGCCTGTAGTGGAGTTTTAAACTGCCATTTCGCTCCGGCAAAATAAACTTTTTGCCAAGCCTAAATCTTCCTTTTTAAAACATATACATCACCCTAAGGTCTCAGAGTGTAGATGCATGTTATTTAAAAAGTAGGACATGTGAGTTTAAGTTTTACATTTTCTGATAGTAATTAACACCTAAAGTCGTTTTTCACTGTTGTAAGGCTATCTCTCCCAAAGACTAACACTGGGTTAGCCTTGTCGCACTTAATAAGTTCTATCTTCAGTTTGGGACTAAATAGAGAAATGTTGTTTACTCTCAAATGAATTGTAATTTAAAATCCTCTTTAATGGTAAATTCAGATTTTAAGTTACTAACCTCAAAATGCCAATTTTAGAAAGTTGACATCTTTCTGCCCAAACCAACTGTGCCTTTCTGCCTATGTCCTGGGTCAAATTACTGCGAATGGCTTTGCCCTTATGGGTTGTGTATTGCTTCCATACATGGGAACAAAGGCCTAGGTGTGAAGTGAGTCGGTCCTCCTGACAGGATGGCTGGAGAGGAGCTATACCCCACCCTGACTGCACTTCAAAGGGCCCTGTCTGCAGCACACACGAAGGAACCTGACACCACGCCTGCCCTCACCTGTATCACCCTACACAGTTTGGAGGCAGGACCAGGGTAAGAACTGTCCAGAACCAGTTTTAGGGGTTAGTCATGGAATTACCCCACACAAAGGCTTGCACCAGGTATAAAAGTGGCAACTTCAGAACCACTCATCAGAACACTCCTAGACCTGTGGAATATTCAGAAGAAAGACTGCCCTGCTGTCTGAAGAAGGAAGATTGAACCTGCTTGCCTTGAACCCAGGCTTTCCAGAAGTGACTCCAAGGGTCAGTTGGCTGACCTCCTGTTTGAGCTAAAAGGACACAACAAGCTTCCAGAGGCCTCTCTACAACTGACCAGCTGACCAGCACCAACTAGACCTGCCTGGGCCTGTCTGAGCCCTGCTGATGGCCTTTGCTGAAGTGAGTCCTGTTCTCCAAAAGGTACCCCCTAGGTCCTGGACCCTTGGGTGGCATTAGAGCGCACTGCTCCTGAAGAAAATCTAAGGATTCAGAAGTTTTGGGCTCCTCGCAACTGCAAAGTGAAATCTTTCTGCCGAGAAACGACCGCCCATGATGACCGCCAACGCAAAGTTCCAGCAGAGCCTGCTCTCTGCGACAACAGCTATCGGCGACGACCACCAACGTGAAGCTCCAGTGGGACCTGCTCTTCACGCCAACATCAACCGTCCACTACCACCACCAACGCGATGCTCAAGCAGGAAATATTCTTTTCGGCAACAGCCCGCATCGACAGCTAACACGAATCTTCAGCGACGACTGGCTCTTCACACTACAACAGCGACTGTCCGGGACGCCAAACCTGCTCCTAGTGCCGACAATGACCTATTCAAGGCCCCAGCCACAGAGAATGGAACTCTTAGCAAGGATTTGAGAAGGTAACTCTTCAGCAAGCTAACCTATTCCCTGATCCGACCCGCCTGAACTTGTGAATTTCCCCTTCTTCAGCGAGACCAGATAACTGCAAGTAAAGCTGTGTGCTTTTTAACACTTTTTTCACCTAAACCTTTACAAACTCATATTTCCGGTTCTACTGATTGTATTTTTGTGTTTTTTGTGTCATGTTATTTATTAAAATATACTCTATTTTTCCAAATTGTTTTGAGATTTTTGTTGTGTTGTGTTTTCACTTTATTACTGTTTGAGTGTTGCATAAATACTATACACATTGCCTTGAAGTTAAGCCTGGTTGCTTTTGTGCCAAGCTACCAGAGGCTAAAGCACAGGTTTATTTAGTGACTTTTGTGATTCACCTGGACAAGGATTGTGTTTATTATTTTAGTGGAGCTTCCACCCTTCACCACTAATAACCCAATTTCCTACAGTAATTTTAGTTACTGGACACAATTTAGGACTTTCTGGGAAAGACTAGGCCGCAATAACATGCAGCGGGATCGTAGAGTCACAGAGGACCGCCTCATTGACAACAGAGACGGAGTCTTCCACCATGTACCTAACGAAGACAGATCTTGTGGAAAGCCTACATGTCTTCAAGTACGAACTCAGAGAGAAGTGCATGGGGACATTGAAAAGAGCCATGCCAACCAACTTTGGTGCGAAAATACAAAATCTTCGATCTGACGTTGACTTGGTGGGTCAGAGGGTGTTGGATGTGGAGACTAACATTTAGGTGATGGACAACGCACATGCAAGTGATTCCTTGAAGGAAGAAACCATGAATCAGCAGCTGAAGTCACACTTGCCAAAACACAGTGCCTTTAGAAATGCTCCCACAGGGAAAACTTAAGACTCCGGGGTTTCAGAGAAGATGAGGGAGAATCTGACTAGGAAGCCTTTGTGGTGGGGCTGTTCTCCTCCCTTTTGGGGAACGAACACAATGAATTTCGGCTTGACAGAGTTCCCTGCGTGGGCCCCAGGAGATCATGGGATAGGCTGAGACTAAGTCATTTAGCAGTTAAATTTCACTACTTCAAAGGGAAAGACTTAATGCTGAATAAGGCGCATGACAAAGGTGAGACCTCCTTTCAGGAACATACTTGTGCCATCTATCAAGACATCACCCAGACCCCCGTTCAGAGCCGAATGGACTTTAGGCCTATTATTAAAATAACTGAGAAAATATAGCATTCAATTCAACTGCACACATCCCTTTGGTTTTACTTTTGAAAGAGAGGGGAAGCAATTCCAGTTTAAGGGCAAGCTACAGCTGCTCGACTCCTCAACCTCTCTCTCCCTAATGAAGGGTCTGATGGTGGTGTACGAGGGGATAACACGGCCCCAATGGTCAGGAAGACAGCCTTGAATGAGGAGCACCGCCCGAGGGACAGCAGCATTTCTAATTGCAGCTCAGGGTATCACGACTAGCACTGAGGTCAGACGAGGGAACTCTGAAATCAATGGAGAATGCACTTTTCTCTTTCTTCTTTTTCTCTCTTATTCTGATTTCTGACTCTTTGTCTGGAAGCTGGCTGGAATCACATCCTGGTATGAAAGGGCTGGTCAATATATTTTTAGTACCAGCAATATACATGCAGAAGTCAGCTGAGTCAGGACACTTACGTTCCAGCTGCACTTTCTTTCACCTAAGCACCTAATCAGTGCCAGAGTGTTCTATGGACCGAGGCAGTGCTGGTTGGATGCGGGAAGGACCTTTTGCCCCTTGACCTGAGGTGATCAACAGTCACTAGTTAAGCTTGGTATCACCCTGAGTTTTGAGAAAACTGAATTATTCCTGTTTTGTTATGTATTCCTACCTTACAAGTTCTTTAAGGGAGTTGGGGTGAAGGGGGCAACCCTAGAGCATTTAGCAAACCATTTGAGACACCACAATATTTACATGGGCACTGACTGGCAAATACTACTTTGTTGAGGTCAGATGGTTTCCATAACTAACTTGAATGTTTAGTGCTTGAATAGCCCAATTTAAAGAGTGCCCATTTGAAAAAGCATCAAAAATAGGCAGGTGGATAGTCTATACTCGCAGGAGATTCATTTATTGATGAAGGCCCGGTGCAAAATGAGATTCAGATTATATCCTATTGAATTTCCCTCCTCAGCCACTACTGAGCACTATTTCTAAAATGTAATCTTCCACTAAAAGTATCAGAGATCCAAGTAGATAGGGAGGGTTGTTACTTAATCCTGGTGGGCACTCTACACACACATCATATATTGTTGCCACAGTATATGCAAAAAACACTGCTCAGGATGCATTTCTCTTGCAGTTTCTGGAGGTTTTGGTGGGAGCGGCGACAGACGATATAAACCTCACTGGGGCAATGAGGTCTGTGACCCATAAAATGACAGACCGGTCGGGAGACTAGGACACAGCAGAACATTCTCAAAGAAACTTAAAAAGGTGCTTGGCGAATTTTGGGTAACAGGCACATGGTGTGAACTACACAAAATCCATATAGAATACACATATTACTCCCATATTCACTGTACACACTCCAGCATAGATTATATTATGGTTAGTAATGCCCTCCTACCTTAAGTTTGTTCTGTACACATCAGTGCAACAGCGGTACCTGATCATGCCCCAGTCACTGCGGAGATAGCACTGAGCACAAAGAGACGGGGTGGAATGGCAGCTTCTCCCCTCCTTGCTAAAAGACCCACTTGCGAGGGAGGAAATTATTCAAGAAGTAGATGACTATTATAGTTTAAATAAAGGCAGGGAGGTTCTAATTGGGAGAGTGTGGGATGTTTTTTAAGGCAGTACTCTGTGGCAAGTTTATAACCAAAGCTGTCCACTGCATACACTTATGAAACTTGGAGGTCCTTAAGCTTGAGGAGGAAGTCCGCAAGCTTGAGTGCGAAAGAATGACCCACCCATCTCCACAGCTTACCCACAGATTTATAGAAGCTAGAGGCCAGCTCCACATACACTACATCAACAAAGCTGAACTAGCTCTGCTTCACCTATAAAAGAGGGCACGTCACCGGAGACAAAGTGAGGACACAGTCAGCATGGGTTCTGAGGGGTAAATGTTATGAAGAGTACATCAAAAAGATTTGCATCCACACAGGCGAAACCCTGACCAATGATATCAAGAAACTAAAGGAATTTAAACAATTTTATGCCAGCCCATTGCATTCCTCAACATTGACGCCAAGCTCTACACTAAAATCTTGGCTACCCGTCTTGATGAAGTCCTGCCCTCCCTTATTCACTTGGATCAGAGTGGCTTTGTTCAAGGTAGATGGACACAAATTACAGATGCACACAAATACCGGTATTTGTAAAGCGCAAACAATTACCCCTAAGGGTGTCAAGGAGCTGAGGGCCATCGGGAAGATTAAGCGAGCTATTGTCCAGAGTCACATGGTGCTGGACTAACCTGCCGCCGGGGATCGAACCGTGAACCCCGGTGTTCTGGAGTCAGCCACCCTGGCCACTGCGCCACCTGATAAGGTGATGGCAGTGGTATACCTGGTCAAAAAGGCCTCCCTCAATAATATCCCTTTGGTTCCTCTTTCTTTAGACATGGAGAAGGCCTTCAACCTGGTAGATTGCTTGCTCAGGCATCTAACCCTTAAGCGCATGGGGTCCGGATCACATTTTTTTTATTTTTGTCTTCTATAACTATTCTATCCCCACAACAAGAGTTGCCCTTAATGGTTGCAAGTCCAGTGCATTTGAGTTGCAGAGGGGCACCAAGCAAGGGTGTCCCTTTTTGCCGCTTTTATAGAAAATCTGGCCTGCCATATCTGACAATCAGAAGTCATTGCAGGCATAGGGTTTGGATCCTGAAAATACACGGTCACTTTGTATGCTGACAATGTTCTTCTAATGTGCTGAGATCTCCATGCTCCTCTCTTCGGGCTGTGACTGACCTCCTGAAATTATTCGAAATGGTCTCTGGATATACGGTCAACTATGAGAAACTGGAGGCCTTAACCCTAACAGAGGGTGAGGCCAAAGAATTGACAAAGTCCCACCTGTTTCGATGGGCTAACAAGCATACCGAGTACCTCAGGGTCAAAATTATTCGACGTCCAAAAGACTTCTTTAGAGCTAATTACTGCGCCCCAGCCGTCTCTCCCATATCCACCATAAAACCCGATTCGGAAACCTGATGGAAATAGTTTCCTTGATAGGAAGGATCAATTCTATTGAGATGAATGTTCTCCTGAGGCTTTTATATTTGTTTCAGGCCCTCCTGATATGGGTTGACAGGCCCTACTAAAACATATCCAAAATCACATCTCCTGGTTTCTTTGGAGAATCAAAAAAAAAAGATGACCCCAGAACCTTCTTATTCAAGCCAAAGGTGACAGTGCTCTGGCTCTTTCTGGTATCTCCCTGTATTATACAGCAGCCCAATTGAGAATAGCTGTGGAATAGTCCAAGGCGGAATCTGAAACACGCAAAAGGTGATGGGAGGAATGCTTACAATTTGTCTAATCATTGGCAATCGCTCGGGACAGCATCCCAACCCTACATTCATTTGCTCACCATGTCACCTCAGTTTGTACCCAGCCATATGCAAATCAGTCTTGAGCCCACTCCTCATGGGGAAAGTACAGCCCGAACTGCCAGGCCAGGTCCTCCCTAAATCAGAACACAAGCAACCCAGGGACAGTTTCACCCTAGTTATGTGCGAATCAGCCGGGTACAGCTTGGTTCCAGTGACACAGTGAACATGGGACCCACGTCTGGGCATACCCAGGCCACTTAGGTCCGTACATGAAACACACAAAAGGTGATGGGAGGAATGCTTGCAATTTGTCTAACCACTGGCAATCGCTCGGGGTAGCATCCCAATCCAACATTTTGTTTTGCTCACCATGCCACCTCAGTTTGGCAGAATCTGACAAGAACTGGATTCATATGGATCACACAATTGTATGTAGGCCCATCTGGAATTTAGTGTGGGTTGAAAAGAAATATAGTCCCACCCCTGTGCCTACTTGGGCACTTCAGTTAGTACCAACTTGAAGGGGTGTGGGAGGGATATGTGGAGGCCTGTGGAGTGAAGACTTGCCCCTCACCTTACACTCCTATCCACTTTAATGGTGAATTTACTCCTGCTCTAGAAGGACACTCATTTCACCAATTGAGCAGTGAGGGATGCAGAATGATTTCTGACAGATATCGCACTAATTTACATAATACCTTTGATTAACGAAAGGCTGAGTTCCAACTCTCTAAAAGGAGCACCTGAGATATGCAAGGCTAAGATACTGGATTACTCACCTCCACATCCGACAAGCAGCCACTAGAGAGCGGATGCATTTTGAGATCTTTTTTCCCAAAATGACTCGTTCTAAGGGCAGTATTTCCAACCTTTATTGGGTATTTATTATGGCAGACAAACCACAAAATTAGAGGCATAATTGGGGGTGGGAAAGAATCTTAGGCAATCGAATTTCCAGCATATAGTAGAGCACCTGGGAGAAGACATCCACCACTCTTCAACATCTGTAACGGGCAGAGAAATCAATTATAAATGATTGTATTGTTGGTATTATACCCCCATTCATCTTCACCGAATGTTCCCTAATATAAATCCCAACTGTTGGAGGGGATGCGATGCCATGGGAGATATACTGCACATCTGGTGACACTGCCCAAAGATTCACACCTTCTGTGGTGTCCGCCACCCTTAGGGAAATGCTGGGACATCCGATTTTGGCCTCCTCAGATGTGATGCTCCGGGACTTGAAGCCGGACAGTCTTGAAGCAATGACCAAGTGTGAATGTATATGCTTCTTCTGTGTCCATGGGCGACAAAACTAACCAAAGCATTTAATTGGAAGAAAAGATTCACCATTGATCTCTCCGTGACACCACAGAATTTGGACAATCCTGTCAATGAAGCGATTAACTAGCAGCATGAACGGCTGACATCTTTATTTAGAAGCCAAATGGAGGCCCTTATCAAGTACTGTGTGGAGGCCTCCTGAGAGTGCAGTTTCCACCGCAATAGATGGTCCTTGGTCTTTTTGACTGAATGTTACTAATAAGACTTGTCCTGTGGGTTGGGAGTGCCCGAGCTGCAGAGACAACCAGATGTTTTGGGCTAGGGGAGAAGAGAGAGACTAAGTTCAAACTTAATAAATGTGATGATGGGTTGTACTCCTCTTCGGGTGTTGTGAGGAGAGGGATCGGAGTTGGGAATGTTTGTTTGGACATATGTTATATTGTTTAGTATTAAGACCTCTACTTTGATAGAACTACTAAATGCACGTTGTATGTTTTCAAACTTATTCTTGATGGTTGTCCCGTATAGGGGACCGTTCTTTTAAAACTGTTTGTAATACAAAACCTGGATAAACAGATTTCTGCAAAAAAAACAACAACAAAAAAGAATGTCACAATTAACAGAACAATTCTTCATTGTTGCCATTTGCATATGCACCCTGTAGCAAGACCTAAAAATGTTTGAACATAATTGGTAAAGTATCTGGTTCCGTGCTTTTCATACTACATCCCTCTTCACTGACATTCTCTCTGAAAGGAATGAGTATAAACTAGTTTTGAAAATGTATTCAGAGACTGGCTTCTGCCGTTGCACAGTCAAAAGACTGTGACAAATGAAGTGCCTGCCTGCAAAGAGGTGGACTGTAAAGTTGCATTTTGAAATTCAGGCACATAACTAAAATGTGCTCCTTGCAGAGTTTCACTTACCCTGGGAAATAAGATCTTTTCGAAGTAAAGGATACAGAACAGGCTCTACTCCATCCATCTCTTGTATAATAACCGTCTTTCCAAAGCGCACTGCCAGCTCAAGAGCAGTCATAAAGTTGGCATCCTGATAGGAAGGAAAACAAAGCAGATTTTTGCAAAAATGAATCTATTTATTGGATGCTGAATGTTGGGCATTCTAGCAAAATGAATAACCCTTTATATAACATATTTTATACGAAACCTAACATTCAAAAGAAAATTAAAATACAAAACTTACTGTTGTGCCATTACTTTTCTTTAAAAAAATCCAAAGATGAGCCATCGGGTTATTATCAATCAATCAGGGTTGGTAAAGCGCAACTACTCACCCGTGAGGGTCTCAAGGCGCTGGGAGGGAAATGGGGGCGGCTCCGTTGAGTTATGAAGTCATTAATAACCCCATTCTTCCATAATTAAATGTGCCCTTCCATGCATCAATGCCCCACTCAATAATTTAAAACAACTAAACAAATGAAATGGCAGAACATCCAGTATTAAACAGAAGAACAGGTTGTTTACGTTCATAAATGTTCTTTCAGATGGATATTGTTCTTGCTGCAAATTTCTTTAGATGAATAATGCATGGAGCTGGACTGGATCTAGAAATAAATCCACAACAGTGCCTCCACTCTGGTGCTAAATGGCACATTACTGCTTCAGTGCAGACCTGCGAGGAAACATGGTTGAAGCTACTACAAAAATGACAAAGAGCAACAGTGATGTCAGTTCTGTTAATATCCATCTCCAGTATAATAATAAGACCGAACACAGAACCCTTCCTTCAGGAGAAGGGAGGTGGATGGTCATAAGGAATCTGCAGATGAGCAGTATGCATCAAAAAGAAAGATACAAAAGTGAAGTAAATAATTTGTTCTTCTAATGCATACTCTTCTTGCAGTGTCCTTGTGTGAACAACTCCCAAACAATCTAAAAAAGGAGGCCAGCGAGTGAAGCACAAGACCTACACCAGGAAACATAGAAGGACTGCCTCAGCAAACTGAGATTTCTCTTTCAATTGAGCATCCAAAAAATGCTTAGCAGATGAATGCAAAAATAATCAGGTAAAAGCACAAGAAATTGCATCCCCTGATACTGCATAGAGTTAGGCAGATGTTGCAGCCTTCCCTCTTACTGTATGCGCCCTAAAATTCACAGGAGGATCCCTATTCACTAACTCTTAACACAACTTCACCACTGAAGAAATCCACCTAGAAACAGTTTGCTACCTTACAAACTTAACATTGTACGAAAAGTTTATAATTTGCCCTAAACTTCTTGGTACAGTACAGATAATGGCTCCAGGCCCCACTTAGATGGAGCCTATGCAACCTGTCATCTTCGCCTGGAAAATAAGAAGGGAGATAAAATGATGGCCAAGGAACTAAGCCATATGAAAGTCTAAAACAACCTTCGGCAAAAAAAAAGATTTCGCTCTCAAGGACACCCTACCCTTACCCTTGGAGCACAAGTTACTAACTTGTGTAACGATATATCTGTAAGAGACAGTAGTTAGTGACAGATTCCTTACCTTAGAATATCCCCAGGCGTCAGGCTGGATCCGGAAAGTTTTTTGCGTAGCAGTACCCTTGCGCGTCGGTAGGCGGCGTCGTGCGGCTCCGCGTCCGTCGTCGGCGTCGTGATCGCCGGGATGACGTCGCGGGCAGTACTTAGGCGCCGCCCTGCGCGCTGACGTCAGTTCTGTACACGACTTTCCGCGCCAGGAACGCAGAGCCATGCAAGAAGCTGACATAGGTGTCTGAAAAATACTAGGGCCCTGAAAGGGATGTCCTTAACCCTAGAAATCAGTTCGCAGAACGGGGAGGATGGGTGGGCGGTAAGGAATCTGTCACTAACTACTGTCTCTTACAGATATATCGTTACACAAGTTAGTAACTTGTGCATCTGAAAGAGACACGTTAGTGACAGATTCCTTACCTTAGAATAGATACCCCAGCAATACCAACCCCGGTGGTGGGTCTGCGAACAAAGATCAGATAAGGAAGTCCTGGAGGACAGAACGGCCAAAGAAGCCGTCCCTCCGGACCTGACTGTCAAGGCAGTAATGCTTTGTAAACATGTGCAGCGAGGCCCACGTAGCTGCCTGACAGATAACCGGCAGCGGAACACCGTGGCCCAAGGCCGTGGTAGCAGCCGTTGCCCTGGTGGAATGGGCACGCAGCCCAACAGGAGGCTCCTTCTTAGCCAAAGAATAGCAGGTCTTGATGCACAAGGTAACCCAGCGGGAGATGGTCCTCTTGTGCACCGCCCGACCTTTTTGGCGCCCACGTAGCCAACAAAGAGCTGGTCATCCACCCGGAAGTGTTTTGTGCGGTCAATATAGAAGGAGAGCGCACGTTTTGGGTCCAGACGGTGGAGCCTCTCTTCCTCTCTGGAAGGATGCGGAGGCGGAAAGAAGGTGGGCAAAGTGATGGTCTGCCCAATGTGGAAAGCAGTAACCACCTTTGGCAAGAAGGACGGACGCGTCCGAAGAACAACCTTGTCTGGATGAACAGACAGAAAGGGAGGTTTGCAAGATAGAGCCTGGAGCTCACTCACCCGCCGAGCGGAGGTGATGGCCACCAGAAAGGCTGTCTTCAGAGTCAGAAGACGAAGAGGACAGTTATGTAGAGGCTCAAAGGGAGCGCACATTAAAAAGGTAAGAACCAAGTTCAAGTCCCACTGAGGCATCACAAACGGAACAGGAGGGAAGAGGTGAGTAATGCCTTTTAAGAACCTGTTAACAACAGGGGACTTGAAAAGGGAGGGCTGATCAGGGAGCCTGAGGAAGGCCGAGATAGCACAAAGATAACCCTTGATGGTACCCAGGGCAGAACCCTGTTGGGCCAGAGAGAGAAGGAACAGAAGGACCTCAGAAAGAGGGGCAGAAAGGGGATTCACAGCCTTTGCTGTGCACCATGCCACAAATTTGTTCCACCTGCAGGCGTATACCACCTTAGTGGAGGGACGCCTGGCTGCCAGAATCACATCACAAACTTCGGGAGGCAAGTCGAAAGGAATCAACTGCCGCCGCTCAATCTCCACGCAAGCAGGTGTAGACTGGACAGGTTCGGGTGGAGGACCGTCCCCTGCTGCTGCGACAGAAGATCCTCCCGAAGAGGCAGACGGATCGGGGGATCTAAGCTCATATTGAGTAGCTTGGGATACCAAACTCTTCGAGCCCAGTCCGGAGCCACAAGAATGACTTGGGCCCGGTCGTGCCGAATCTTCTTCAACACTCTGGGTAGAAGTGGTATAGGCTGAAAGGCGTACAATAGACCGCAACTCCACTCGTGACGAAAAGCGTCGCCGAGCGAGCGCCGCCTTGGAAATTCCAACGCGCAGAACTGATGACATTGCGCGTTCTCTTCGGTGGCGAATAGATCTAACCAAGGCTCTCCCCACTGTAGAAAGAGTCCTTGCGCCACTTCCGAGTGAAGACGCCATTCGTGATCCATCATGCACCTGCGGCTGAGTTCGTCCGCCCTGGCGTTCAGGGAACCTGCCAGGTGTTGAACCATCAGGAACATGCCCTGATGTTCCAGCCATGTCCAGAGGCGCAGAGCCTCCTGACAAAGGGTCCACGACCCCACCCCGCCTTGTTTGTTGCAGTACCACATGGCGGTGGTGTTGTCTGTGAACACCTGCACTACCTTCCCTTTGACAGAGGGAAGGAATGCCTTGAGTGCAAGTCGGATCGCCCGGAGCTCCAGAAGGTTGATATGGAGCCGGGACTCCGCCGGAGACCAGAGGCCTCTGATCTCCGCCTCTCCCATGTGACCGCCCCATCCCAGAAGGGACGCGTCCGTCACAACTGTGTGCTCTGGCTGGGGAAGGGAGAGGGATCTGCCCATGACCCATTGACGGTTCGAGAGCCACCACTGCAACTGTTTTGCAGTCCCCTCCGAGATCTGGACGTGATCGGACAGGTTGCCCTGGTGCTGCGCCCACTGGAACTTCAGGTCCCACTGCAGAGCCCGCATATGCCATCTGGCATGATTGACCAGCAGGATGCAGGAGGCCATGAGGCCCAGCAGCCTCAGGGTCATCCTTACCGAAACCCAGGATAAAGGCTGAAAGATCGGAATCATAGCCTGAATATCCCGGACTCGCCGTTCGGGAGGATAGGCCCGAAACTGCGTCGTGTCCAGAACTGCTCCGATGAAAAGGAGCTGTGGAGAAGGAATCAGATGCGACTTCGGCACATTGATGGAGAACCCCAGCGAGTGCAGGAGTTCGGCCGTAGTCTGGAGGTGGGAGACAACTGCCTGGGACGAGCCCGCCTTCAGCAGCCAGTCGTCGAGGTAGGGGAAGACTGAAACCCCTGCCCGGCGCAGATGAGCTGCGACCACCGCCAACACTTTCGTGAACACCCGAGGGGCACTGGTAAGGCCAAAGGGGAGCACGGTGAACTGAAAATGCTCGGGGCCTACCGTGAACCGAAGGTAACGCCGGTGGGCCGGCAGGACGGGGATGTGGAAATATGCGTCCTGCAAGTCCAACGCTACCAACCAGTCTCCAGGGTCGAGGGCAGTCAAGACCTGAGCTAGGGTGAGCATCTTGAACTTCTCCTTCCGGAGGAAGCGATTGACGTTCCGGAGGTCCAAGATAGGACGCATGTCCTCCTTGTCCTTTTGGGCACCAGGAAGTAGTGGGAGTAGCAACCACGCCCTACTTCTGGGGTCGGAACATGCTCGATGGCCCTCTTGGCCAAGAGGGCCGTGACTTCCTTCTGCAGAAGTACCAAGTGATCCCCTGACATGCGGTGGAATTGAGGTGGCATGGCTGGGGGGTGGACTCGAAGGGGAGGGAGTAGCCCCTTCGGACAATGTCCAAGACCCACCTGTCCAAGGTGATGGTACGCCAGTGGGGAAGGTGATGGCGGACCCTGCCCCCTACTGGCGTGCTGTGCACCTGAAAGGAGGGACTAGGAGGGTTTGGAGGCCGCGGACGGGTTGGAGGTGGTGGCCTGACCCGCACGCTGGTTGCCCGATCCGCCACGGCGGAATCCACGTCCTCGGCCACGCGAAGACGCCTGCTGCGCGGGCCGGTGGCTGGACTGCTGACGTGAAGGGCGCCCCTACCGTGGCCACGATAGGGGCGAAAAGCAGAAGTCAGCGGAGGGCGTGTAGCAGAAAGGCCCAGGGACTTGGCAGTAGCCTGTGAGTCCTTAAAGCGCTCCAACGCATGGTCTGCTTTGGACCCAAAAGACCGACTCCATCAAAGGGCATGTCCATGAGAGTATTCTGGACATCCCCTGAAAAACCAGTGGATCTCAGCCAGGCGTGGCGTCGCAGCGCCACCGTCGTTGCAATAGACCTGCCCAGCGAGTCGGCGGTATCAAGGCCACATCGAATCGTGTATTTGGCCGCATCCCTTCCTTCCGCAATGGCGCGGGAAAGCAGTGTCTGGACCTCCTCAGAACACTGGGGCAAAACATTCGCCACCGAATCCCACAAGGAGTGGGTATATCGGCCCAAAAGACAAGCGGTGTTGATGGACCGCAAGCCAGCACTGGAGGAAGAAAAACCTTTCTTCCCAAATTGATCCAGGCGTTTGGATTCCCTATCCGGAGGGGCGGTAGGGAAGGCGGTTTGGGAAGCGGAGGCTTGGACAACCAAGCTCTCAGGAGTGGGGTGGACAGAGAGAAACAGGGGGTCGCCCGGAGCTGGGCGATGGCGTCGGGACACGTTCCTATCCACAGGAGCCCCTGTGTTGGGCTTGGACCAGGCGCCCAAAGAACGTCAGTGAGGGCGTCGTTAAACAGCAGCACAGTCTCCGTAGAGGAGGCTGCCGGCTGAAGCACCTCTGTCAAGAGATTAGTCTTGACCGCCACAGTAGGGAGTTGGAGATGTAAGGCTCCAGCCGCCCTACGCAACACCGTTGCAAAATTGGCTCCCTCCTCCGTAGCCACGGGAGGAGACAGCATGCCAGTGTCAGGGGAAGTATCTAGACCACTGGCATCCCCTAGACCCTCTGTCCAGTCCTCATCGTACTGACACTGTAGTGCCAGAGGGTCATCAGACCCCTCCCAGTCCTCCTGGTCCTCCTCTGGTTCAAAATAAGGGGGAGGAGGGACATTTGGGACCCAAGGTCTCATCGGCGCCGGAACCGGCGTCGAGCGACGTCGTTCCGGGTCCATGTCCGGAGCCGGAAGGAACTGAGGACGACGCCGCCCGGAGCCCCAGGCGGCGTCGAGAACGGCACCGGAGACATCGGCGCCGGCGGAGGTGTCGTTAGGTCGACCGGCGTCGATGGGGGTTGCGGAGCCGGGATCGAGGCCGGGGCCGAAGCCGGGATCGAGGCTGGAGGCACGGGCGGGGCCGGAGCCGTCGGCGACGCCGGAGCAACCCTATCAGGGCCCGCGGGGCCCGAAGGGGCACCGGAGGGGCCTGGAGGCCCGAAGAGGCGGGCCATGGCCGACAGGAATTCCTGTACTTGGGCCGGATCCGCCCCCGAACCCGGAAAGGACGGGTATTGCGGGGGCGACTCCACAGGCATGTCCGGGGCCGCGGGGACGGTGCCGGGAGGGGCCTCAGCCGAGTCGCGAGACCGGCGAGGCGAAGTCCTAGAGCGACGATGCTTTTGGACTTTTATGTTTGGACTTACCGGACGAAGAAGACTTCGATGCCGACGACCGGTGTGGACTCCGCGATTGACCCCTGGACCTCTCACGCGACCGGGGCTTGCGCGGAGCCGAATGCCGGGCCTCCAGGAGCTTTCGAGACCGCTCTCGCAAAGCTTTCGGGTTGAGGGCCCTGCAGTCGGAACAAGACTCCGTGTCGTGGCCTCGGCCGAGGCAGAAGAGACACTCCCGATGCGGGTCTGTGATGGACATCATCCGAGCACAGGCGCCGCAACGTTTAAACCCGGGCATCCCTACGACACCTTGAAGTCGATGAAAGAAAAACAGTGAAAAATTCACCAAAAAAGATTGGTAAAAAAATGACCAGGGCACTGCTCTTCCCGGATCTGCGCTTGCTGGCGCGGAAAAAGAAGAACTGACGTCAGCGCGCAGGGCGGCGCCTAAGTACTGCCCGCGACGTCATCCCGGCGATCACGACGCCGACGACGGACACGGAGCCGCACGACGCCGCCTACCGACGCGCAAGGGTACTGCTACGCAAAAAACTTTCCGGATCCAGCCTGACGCCTGGGGATATTCTAAGGTAAGGAATCTGTCACTAACGTGTCTCTTTCAGATGTAATCAGTTAAAGTGGGAGAGTCCGAAAACCTCCAACAATGTCATAGCAAGTAGCTTAAGGAGGGGAGTCTGAGGTTTTGAGGCAGCCTAGTCACCGGGAAAATGGAGGGGATAGGATCTGCTGCTTTTTTTAGCGATTCGATCTTTTCCTGTCCTGAAAGGAACAGGACATTTGTTGGGACGTCTGGATTAGCTCAGAAGGTTACCTCTATTATGAGTGTTGTGTCTGGAAATAGCCTTGACATTTCCTGCACTTTTAGTTGAAATTTTCTGTACTTTTGGTTGAACTGTTTCATTGGGAGGTAAGGACCAGCAAGCAAGCCACAGTTCTACTGTTCTTGAAGTGATCAAGGGAGACAGTGACAGCTGTTTCCATGGATTTGTTTTCAATTAGCGGAGGAGGCTTCAACCAACAGAGTTTCAGTTGAAGGGTGTGACGACAAGAACTTCGGATTACTCAGGGCAGGTCAGTGCCGTCTAGCTAAGTGTCTATAAACTACCAGGCCTAAGAATGGTTTTTCTCAAGCAACCAGGAGAGGCTCTCATATTGCCTCACTGTAAGACAGCAGAAGCTCCAAAACAGTAGATTCTAGCTTTTGCGCCTGTAGACGATAGAGTCAGATCCAAAGCTACGGCTATATTTCACACAACCCTACAGAAAGAAGACTCTTTGTCTGAAGAATGGCCTGTGGGGTAAGGGATATCCGCTACTGGAGAGGTATCCAAACCACTTGTACTTTGGAAATCAAGGTAAAGGCCAGTGCCAAAGCTGTAAGAGAGGAGGAGATTATTAGGCTCATCAAAGTCAGGCAAAAGAGTTCTTACATCTAGGCAAATCTCTGTGCCTTCGGATAAGGCTGCACAAAGGGCTCATCATCAAAACAGGCCTTAACTTTGGCTTTTTCCACTGAAACGATTTCAGCCAACTTCAAGTGCAGCACCAAAATCGGCTCTGAAGAAAGTGTCGCTGCCAGTGATGGAGCCGACGAACACAGAGGGTATGTCAGCTTGGAGGGCACTGACTTCTTTGGTGGCACTGAGGCTTGAGCCTGTGGAGACAGAGTCAGGTGGCATCAGGGTCAGAGCCCCAAAGCTGTCAAACCAGCAAGAAGAGCCCCACCCTTAGTGAGTTGCCCAGGGGGTAACAAAGACATTGAGAAGAAATCCAGGGTAGCTATCCCAAAGATCTCAACCTCTGCAGATCAGCCAATGGAGTCAGAAATTTCAACTTGATCTGTATTAATATTGAAATCAGCTCTGCCAGTGAGGAAGAGCCCAGCATGGGGGGAAGGCATTAGGATTCCAATAATCCCAGGACTGAGACTTTTTCCTTGAAGAGAAGGATTTCTTCTTCCTAAGGCATTTTTCATGGGACAATCTTGTCAGAGAACGTTCCCTATCTGAGAACTTATCTGAAGGAGAAGTAGAACATTTTGGTGTGTTCCTGCAGTCTTTGGCCAAAAATGACTTGTTCTCTCGCTCCTTGATGGCCTTCAGGTGTATTAAGGAATAGGAGATACAGACCTAAGAAGCAGGTGTCATGTGGTCCAACAGGGTCATGCTCTTGTGGCATCTGCAACAGAGTTTATACCCTGAAAAATTAATCATACATTTGACCTAGTTGCTGTCAAAAAGCTGAGAAATGTAATCGGTGAAGCACCAAGAACAGCTCCAGATGTGCGTTGATGAGGTGTGGAAAAATAGGACCTAATGCAAGTGTGCCGTTTGGTGCCTTATAAATTCTGAAGAAATTACATTTAGGGTGGGCAGTCCGGTGAGGCTGCATGGCCCTTCCTAGTAGCTGGTGACGCTGGAAAGCTATTGCTGACAAAAGGTTTTCAGATCCAGTCTGGCACCTAGCGAATTTTCATAAGGTGTGGAATCTGTGGCATTCATAGTCTTCAGAGTAAAGGTTTCACAGAGGAGGACAAGTTACGTACCTTAGGTAACACCTTATCTGGTAGAGACAGGACTTAGCCGCAGACTCCTTATCTCAGAATCCTCCCCAGGCACCAGACTGGATACAGAACTTTTTTCAGCAGTACCACTGTGCGTCGGTAGAGGACGTTGAGCGACTCAATAGCGACGTCATCTACCGAATGTGACGTCAATGGAGTCCATATAAGACCTCCTCCGACGCGCTGACGCCAGTTTCTGTTGTGACTATTTTTGTGCCAACAAAAAGGAGCCCCTTAGACAAACAGTCTCTGGAAACAGTGTGCCAAAAAGGGAAAAACCTTGTATCAGCAAGTGTACAGATTGAAAGAACTGTAGTAGTATGCAAAGAGAGGATGGTGGAGACAACAGTGCCCTTAGTTCGCAGAGCAGGAAGAACGGGTGGGTGGAGAAGGAATCTGCAGATGGATCTTGTCTCTACCAGATAAGGCATTACCGAAAATAAGTAACTTTTCCATCTGATAGAGAAATCTAGCTGCAGATTCCTTTTCTTAGAATCAGATACCCAGCAATACCATCCTTGGAGGAGGGGCAGCGAACTGACCTCACCAAAGATCCCCAAGTAGTAGAAGCCGGTCTAAAAGTTAGAAAGGGAACAGCCTTTCCAAAAATGATAGGTGAAGCAAAGATGCTCACTGAAAGGACCAATCTCCAAGAAGGACTATGGGAAGCCTGTAGGGAGTAGGAAGCTATAAGACCGTGAGAAGCACGGTATAGAACCAGTAAAAGAGGCAGACCCAAAAGGGGATGTAGCCTAAGATTGGGGAATGCAAAGGGACCAAGGACAAGAGTCCAGGCACAAAACCAAATGGAAGGAGCATACACAGATTGCTCAGCCGCAGCAAACACATACAACGAATAAAGAGCACCCACCGATCGCCGGGGGAACTATTCTGAGAAACAGATTTCGAAAAAATAGACCTCCAAAGATAGAATGATGGAGAAAAGAGAAAGAGAGAACACTGAATGTTAAAAAGCATTGCTAGGAAAACAAGAACGGTAAAAAGAAACGCTCTTATACTAAGAACCTTGAAGATATATAAGACATCCTCCAGAATGATGTAACGGAGATGCTCACTGAAGAGAAGGAAGGACACAGACGAGTACAACTAAGAAGGTTGAACCAGGTCACCAAGAATGGTGTAGGTAAAATAGAGCACCGTACACCGTATAGAAGGCCAGACGACCATTTATGCAACACACACATAGAGATAGGTGTATACATGCAGAGATATACACATCCAAGGATAAATGTATATAAGGATAAATATACATATAAAAAACATAGAAATTCTCGTAGACACATAAGTCATACAGGGTACAGCAAAAGTATATCCACTCTACTGAAGGTCACCCACGTCCTGCGCCAGTGAGCTGGAGGGTGAGAAGTGGAGGACGGAGGATGCTCCAAGAACAGAGGTAACCAAGGAAGGACAGAGATAATACATCCTACTGTCGTAAAAGAAGAAGTTACGTCAGTAACTGAGGTGGAGGCATAAAGACAAGGCTGAAAAACACAATGCCACATAAGAGTAGGAAGTGGAAAGCATTGCCCACTACAGGAAAACCACCACCGACTGAGGAAGGGTGCCAGGAGGCGGTAACAGGTGAAACGAAGATTAAACAGCATTTGAAAAGTCCAACAGAAAGAAGAAGGCCGCCAGGGTGAAACAAAAGGGCTGGTGGAATCTAAGGGCTCTACTCTACTGAAGGTCACCCACGTCCTCCGCCAGTGAGCTGGAGGACTAGAAGTGGAGGACGGAGGATGCTCCAAGAACAAAGGTAACCAAGGAAGGACAGAGATAATACATCCTACTGTCGTAAAAGAAGAAGTTACGTCAGTAACTGAGGTGGAGGCATAAAGACAAGGCTGAAAAACACAATGCCACATAAGAGTAGGAAGTGGAAACCATTGCCCACTACAGGAAAACCACCACCGTCTGAGGAAGGGTGCCAGGAGGCGGTAACAGGTAAAACGGAGAATAAACAGCATTTGGAAAGTCCAACAGGAAGAAGAAGACCGCCAGGGTGAAACAAAAGGGCTGGTGGAATCTAAGGGCAACACATAGTCGATTTTGACAATCACACATTGTTCAACCCATGGAAGCTTGAGAAACAGGCAAGAAACCTGACCAACACTTCATAGAAATTTTGAGAAACGGGTAATAAACCTAACCAAAGTTTAGCCGAAAACTGGGGAACGAGCCCCGGGAAGGAGAAGAAAGCCCCCAACATTGGATGACAGTGCAAAAGCAACAGAAATACACAGTTGGACAGAAGATAGGATATGACCAAAGAAAAAGTAATGAAATACGCCCACCAAAAGGGGGGGGGGGGTAAACGGAACCTCTCCCAAAGGAAGGAGGGGAAAAAGAGAAAGTAGTCTGCCACAGAGAAAAAACGACGCCACGAAAGGAGAGAGTGGCATACAGAGATGTGAGGGAGAGAACAGTATCTCCACCTACGAGGAGGAGGAAGACACAGGAAAGAAAGGGAAACCTAGCCTCCTGTGAAATAAGGATACCAAGAAATGGATCCAAACAATCAAAGGGACTGGTGTCCCAGGGGAACAGAACCAAAATGAGCAGCAGGCACAACAGCTACCCCACGGGTGCAATGGCAGATATGTATAAACAAAAAACAGGAAGCAACAGCAGTGGCTGTAACCCAATTAGTTGGGTAAGAACACCTAAAAGGTAAAAACAAATACAAAGAACACAAAACTGCTGAAGATCAACATTATCAGGAGCACGATAAAGTAGAAAAAGGGATTACACAAATAAGCGGTACCCAGGCCAAAGAGTCTGCCTGCTGGTGGTATCATTATCGCCCATATGGACATAAGGAGAAGAGAAAAGATGAAGTTATAGTCCCTATAAGGGAAACTAAATGTATAGGTAACTCATAAAATGCCCCTAAGGCACACAAAAAAAGGTCCCTGAAAAATAGAGAACAAGGCTATAGTGCATACGCACAACATAACAGAATACTCAACACTCAGGTAGAAAAAAACAAGTGGCAAAAAGAAGCTGTAAGAACAGGGACCCATGAGGCCGAAAAGAAAGTAAGATATGTTCCAGATGGTTGGCAACTAAACCTGTCACTGACAGCATAAATTAGAAGAAAATCTCCTGCAGCTTGCAGGAACATCACACCTGGTGTAACCCTAGACGGGAGAGAAGTACTCCGCCCTATGAAGGATGACAAGAACCTAAACAAGGGGAAACAAATATTTCCGACAAACCTAGTACAATGACAGAGTTAAGACACAGCATCACCATGACTATCTCTGAACTGGCGTAAAGTCAAGTCAGCATGCCCACCAAAAAGAGAGGCGCCATCAAAGGGCATGTCAATCAAAGTAGTTTGCACAGCCTCCAAAAACCTGGAAGTACGCAACCATGCATGCCGACGTAGAACTACGGTAGAGGTCATAGTCCCGACCAACAGAATCAGTGGTATCCATACCACAGCGGGTGCTAAGTTTGGCAGCTTGATGCCCATCTTGTACCAATGGGACAAGAGCATTCCAGGCTTCCTCCGGAAGAGAGGGCAAGAGGCACTCCACTGAGTCCCACAAGGTGTGGGAGAAGCGGGAAAGGACACAAGAACTGTTTAGAGATTGCGTGGCAGAGCTAGATGAAGAGGAAATAAGCCTACCACAAGCGTCAAGTTCCCAGGCCTCCTGAGGGACAGGAGGGATAAAATCAATATTTTGGGTAGCTAAAGCAGCCTGTACCACAAAGCTCTGATTAGATGGATGTCTAAGAAGACCGGACAGATCGTCCGGGGCTGGGCGATGCCTGTGAGAAATAGAGCGATCCACATGGAGCCCTGTTTCAGGTTTAGCCCAAGCATCCAACAGGATATCAAAAAGACATACAGTAAAAGGAAGGACAGGCTCTACGTTATACCGGTCAGGATGTAGAATGCCAAGTAAAGGGTCTCTTGACAATTTCACAGAAGGAAGTTGAAAATCCAATACAACCGAAACTCAATTTCTCATGTCTGCCAGAGTGGAACTCGCCTCCGTAGCCAAACCAGGAGGAGGCAGGAGGCTGGAGAGATTCTAAGCCAGTGGCGTCACCCAAGTGAAGTAACCAGCTAGACTGCATAGGGGGAGGAACCGTGTCCGAAATGGGATGGGGACACACCACACCTTCATTAGTACCTCCACAACCATGGTCCTCAGAAGGATAAACCGGAGGAAAGGCTCCAGAGAGCAGAGGAAAAGAGTCAGAGAAAGGCGACTCCATTGGCACGGCATCCGACACAGTAACTGAAGCTGGTCGAGTCCAAGAAGACGACGCCTCAACATCGGAAGGAGCGTTGAGTGGCGTCGATGGCACCACCATCGGAACCAGCAGACAAGAGCCTGCTGCCAACATCGGAGTCGGCAGACCAGTAGCAGGAGCCGAAGGTGGTAGCCTCAATGGGCTGTGCAATGGCATTGCTATGGTGTTAGAAACCAGAAGCCATCCTGAAGCCGTGGAAGAACCCGCCAGCGGGGACACAGGCACGACCTCATGCACCTCAATGGGGCCCAAGGGCGCTCCAGAGGAAGGTGATGAGCCAAAAATAGAATGAAGGGATTGATATTATGTTCTCATCTGGGTCAAAGTCGAACCTGGCCCCAGGATAGGTGGGGAGGCACGGGGCAGACTCATGACCCGACACTTCAACAGAAGAGCCGAGACCAGCAGTAGCCGATGAAGGCGGGAGGTGCCAGATAATGACGCCCACGTGAACGGCTCCTAGAGCAGACGAGCAGTTAGTCTGTACAGTCTGTAGGGGACCGAGGACGACAAGAGGCTTCAATGACTGTGACATCCGCGCTGCAAGAAGCTTCATGCGATGTTCTCTTCACGCCTTCAGTTGGAGCTGACGACAAGAGTCGCACTTGTCGGAGTCATGGTGCTCACCTAGACCCCAGATGCAAACTGAGTGAGGGTCCGTGGGGGACATTTGTCATCCACAGGACTCACAAGGCTTGAACCTCGAGGACATTGAAAAAGGGTAGAAAAAAGGCCACTGCCCCGTCAACGAAAAAACGTCAAGAAGGCCAAAAAATAGCCAGAGGGACTGGAGAGCGGATCCGCGTTGCTTAGCGTGGAAAAGAAGGAACCAAAGTCAGCGCGTCGCGGGAGGGCTTATATGGACTCCGTTGCCGTCACATTTGGGAGACTACGTCGCTACGGAGTCACTCAATGCCCTCTACCGACGCGTAGAGGTACTGCTGCCAACATTTCCGGAACCAGTATGGCACCTGGAGAGGATTCTAAGATAAGGAATCTACAGCCAGATGTCTCTATTAGATCAAGTTCATTACTTGCAATGTTTTATCCCAAGCCCTATGTCCTGCTGGCAGAGATGCACTACAGCCAGGACGCGGACACTGGACTTCTGAATGGCCAGTTTTTGCAGGAACTATAGTCTGAAATACCTTACAGAAATTACATTAATTCCATGGATTCTTTTAGAAAACCTGTTGTTACATTATCTCTCATGTTTAATTCTTTGTGTCTTTCCCATTCCCCTGTCCCTTTAATTACTTTGTATATTTTCAAGTATCAGCACATGCCCTGCTGTTGGTTGTGACTTCATATAGAATTATTCTGAATGTCATTCTGCTTTGGATTTCTCAGCGAGCAGTACTGTGCCCAATCCATTAAACTGCTTCAACTTTACTTTGGATTTATTGGACTTATTTACTTCAGAATTTTAGATTGGCGACAAATTTTGCTTCAAAGATGGAACCATTGAGAGAGTTGATGAGGAAAAATGCTGAGTTTGTCTGGGGTAAAAAACAACAAGAAGCATTTGAAAATATCAAATCTGAAATGTTGGCTGCTCCTACTTTGAAACCATATTGTATAGGAAAAACTTGTGTGCTTACTGTGGATGCCAGTCTGTATGGTCTGGGATGTGTGTTGTCTCAGTGTGCAAGAAAAGACGAATGGAATGTTGCTTTTGCCTCCCGCACGCTTAACATCACTGAGAGACGTTATGCAGTAATAGAAAGAGAATTAGTTGGCCTCCTAAGAATGAAGTTTCCGTGGAACTTTTTCCTTTTTGGAAAATTTCCAGTGAACTGGTAATAGAAGGTGATTTTATATTTAGGAAGGGTAAATGTATTCCACCCTTATCTCTTCGCGGTCAAATTTTGTCCATGAGTCATGAAAGTCACTTGGGAATGTCCTCCATGAAGAGACTCATAAGATCAATATTTTGGTGGCCAGGATTAGATAGATTTGTTGACAGAATAGTCAGAGAATGTCCTGAATGTGTGAGTAGTGAGAGAATGCTCAAATGTGATCCTGCACCTCTTATTCCTGTCAAATTGCTGGATTTTCCATGGCAGAAGATAGGCCTAGACATTGCAGGAAAAATATACTGCTTCATTGTTTGGGGTCCGAGGGACAAGCAGTTTTCAGAACTCTACCTATTGTACCGGGGGAACTGAGTACTTTTGATGAAGCCTTGTTGCGTATGGAAACACGTTTTAAACCCACTACTAGTATAGCGTTGAATAGATACAAGTTTTACACTAGATCTCAGAGGGATTCTGAATCGTTCGATGAT
Organism: Calotriton arnoldi; assembly: GCA_963921515.1. Classification (NCBI taxonomy): domain Eukaryota; kingdom Metazoa; phylum Chordata; class Amphibia; order Caudata; family Salamandridae; genus Calotriton; species Calotriton arnoldi. The sequence goes on along the minus strand of CAWUFW010003804.1, from coordinate 1,546,489 downwards.
TTTTTAACTGCGCTTAGAACGCTTGTAGTTTCTTGTAATTTTGGTGTCATGGCTGACGAAATGATAATCGATCAGATAATTGTGAATGTTAAAAGTAAAAAAAACAGGAACAGTTGTGGGTTTTAGGGAATCCAAATTTACATGATACTATAGCCACTGCAAAAGCATTTGAACAATACGAGAAATGGATGAAGACTATTGAAAATGTTAATGCCAAAGGTGATAGGAGCAATAAGTGCGTAGATGAAGTTTGTACTGTAAACAATCCTTCTATGAATTCTTATCAAAGTACCAAAAATGATAAGTCAATTGTATGTTTTAGGTGCGGTAGTACCAACCATGTAGCATCGTTTAAATTTTGTCCTGCCATAGGTAAGGAGTGTATTAAGTGTGGAAGAGTAGGGCATTTTGCCAAAGCTTGCAGAGATGACCGCAAAAGGACGATTAATAAAGGGAAAAGCGTTCCGAATAGTTCCAGTGGAATATCTTCCATAAGGGATGTTCAGTCAATAGAAAATGATTCCGTGAATGAACGAGAAATTGTTGTATCTGTAGTAGATGTATGTTCTCTCGGAGAAACTTTAAGTTCACCTAAGTGTGTTGTCAATTTTCTTAATGTGGATTTGGAGTTGATGGCTGACTCTGGATCACCTTGGTCCATCATCACGGAGGATTACTTTTGTAAGAAATTCTCTGAGATTGTGTCCATGAAGGATTTATCTCCTCCAGACATCATAGCTCAAAGTTTTGATGGTTCCACCATTGAGATGTTAGGATACATGGCTTCTGATGTTCTTTTCAACGAAAGATCTGCGTTCATCAAGGTATATGTAGCAAAAAAAGGTGTCAATGTATTGGGTTGGAGGGACCAGTGGAGGTTGGGAATCATACTTAACCCGCGTTGTAAGGAACCGGTTATGGTAGTGGAAGAAATTCAAACTAGTTGTGACATTGAGAGAGAGTTCCCTGAAGTATTTTCTGATAACCTGGGAAGGCTTAAAGGATTCACACATGTCATTAAACTGAAACAAGGGGCTCTTCCTGTCAGACAGAAACTCAGGAATGTGCCGATTAATGTAAGGGAAGAACTTAGTGAAGTTTTAAAGGGAATGTTAATTGAGGGAGTTATTGAGGAAGTAGAATCGTCTGAATGGGTATCTCCGGTTGTCTTAGCACGGAAACCTGACAAGTCCTTGAGGTTGTGCATTGACCTCAGGGCTCTCAATGCTAATATTTTAATTGATTGCCATCCTTTGCCGAATATAAATGAAGTTGTGAGCATGTTAGGTGATGCCACTGTTTTCTCCACTTTAGACCTTAGGTCGGCATATCACCAAATTGAGTTAGCCGAAGAGTCACGTCACATGACTTCCTTCATCACTCCCCAAGGTCTGTTCCAATTCAAAAGGATGCCATTTGGATTGGCATCTGCGGCTTCCGTTTTTCAGAGATCTATGTGCCATATTTTCAAGATCATGCAGTCGTGTGTGAAATGTTTCCAGGATGATATCCTTATTTACTCACCTGATAAAGGAAGTCATGCAAAGCATTTGAGGGAAGTTTGTTCCGTTCTCAAGAAGTATGGGCTAACTCTTAAAAAGAACAAGTGTAAAGTTTTTTGAGATTCAGTTGAGTATCTTGGACACACTCTTTCCAAAGAGGGTGTTGTTCCAAAAAAATCTCTGGTTGATGCAATTCTTAAGGCTCCAGCTCCCATTTCTAAGGACAAGTTACTGTCATTCTCAGGTCTCTGTGAGTATTATAGTAAATTTATTATGAATTTTGCTTCAAAGATGGAACCATTGAGAGAGTTGATGAGGAAAAATGCTGAGTTTGTCTGGGGTAAAAAACAACAAGAAGCATTTGAAAATATCAAATCTGAAATGTTGGCTGCTCCTACTTTGAAACCATATTGTATAGGAAAAACTTGTGTGCTTACTGTGGATTCCAGTCTGTATGGTCTGGGATGTGTGTTGTCTCAGTGTGCAAGAAAAAACGAATGGAATGTTGCTTTTGCCTCCCGCACGCTTAACATCACTGAGAGACGTTATGCAGTAATAGAAAGAGAATTGTTGGCGTGTGTATGGGGGGTAGAACATTTTAGGAACTATATCTGGGGAGCGAGATTTGTTTTAAGAACAGATCATAAGCCTTTAGTGTCTATTCTGTCTCCTGGTGGTGGTTTCAATGCCACAGCCCGTATTGCAAGATTGATGTCTCGACTACAAGAATACAGTTTTACTGTTGAGTATGTCCCAGGGAAGTCCAATGTTACGGCAGATTGTTTGTCCAGACTTCCATGTGATGCAGATGTGGTATGTGATGATGAGGAGGAGGTTGTTGCTGATATTTCTGAAGTCATGTCAGAGAAATTCAGTTCCATTTCTCAAGAATTGTGGAAAAAAGGCATGGATGATGATGCACTTTTAGGTCAAGTTGTTAATTATACGAGAATTGGTTGGCCTCCTAAGAATGAAGTTTCCGTGGAACTTTTTCCTTTTTGGAAAATTTCCGATGAACTGGTAATAGAAGGTGATTTTATATTTAGGAAGGGTAAATGTATTCCACCCTTGTCTCTTCGCGGTCAAATTTTGTCCATGAGTCATGAAAGTCACTTGGGAATGTCCTCCATGAAGAGACTCATAAGATCAATATTTTGGTGGCCAGGATTAGATAGATTTGTTGACAGAATAGTCAGAGAATGTCCTGAATGTGTGAGTAGTGAGAGAATGCTCAAATGTGATCCTGCACCTCTTATTCCTGTCAAATGGCCGGATTTTCCATGGCAGAAGATAGGCCTAGACATTGCAGGGCCTTTTAGTTTTTTGCCTCAAGATTGCAGGTTTGCCTTAGTAATGGTAGATTACCATTCTAAATGGCCTGAGGTAAAGTTGGTTCCACACGCCACCACCGAAAGTGTAATTACATTTTTAAAGGAAGTTTTTGCCAGGAGGGGTTCCCTGAGGTACTGATTTCGGATAATGGGGTACAATTGAAATCTCGTGAGATGACTGATTTCCTTAATGTTTGTAATAACAGCATTATATGAACCCCAAGGGAACGGCCAAGTTGAAAGGTACAATAGAGTGCTTAAACAAGACATTTTATGGGCACGGAATTTTGGTTCAACTTGGAAGGATAAATTGAGAGAGAAATTATGGTTATACCGTATAACTCCCCACTCGACTACTGAAGTTTCTCCCTTCCGTTTACTCAAAGGTAGAGAACCTGTATCAAAATTCTGTCCATGGTGGTTCAAAAAGGTCATGAAAACCCATTCTGCAGAAATTAATCAAGAAGATGTTGCTCACACAGTGAAACAAAAACAAGATAGAGGTAAATTATACTATGATTTACGCATGAAGGTTAAAGTACCTCGTTTTGTGGTTGGAGAGTGGGTGAGAATTAGGAGACCTGGTTTGGTTCCTAAAGGTGAGATGAAATTTGGAAAACCCATCAAGATTGTTAAGGTCAATCGCAGCAGTGTGGTTACCCAAGATGGGAAAGTTTGGAATGTTAAACGTGTTTCTAAATGTATTAGATTGTCTGCATAATTTTCCAAGGGGGAGATGTGTTACATTATCTCTCATGTTTAATTCTTTGTGTCTTTCCCATTCCCCTGTCCCTTTAATTACTTTGTATATTTTCAAGTATCAGCACATGCCCTGCTGTTGGTTGTGACTTCATATAGAATTATTCTGAATGTCATTCTGCTTTGGATTTCTCAGCGAGCAGTACTGTGCCCAATCCATTAAACTGCTTCAACTTTACTTTGGATTTATTGGACTTATTTACTTCAGAATTTTACACCTGTGTTTAAAAAATATCAACAACCCATGTCTGGCAGTTATGAGACATGAGAAAGAGAATTTGTAACTTAATTACACTGGGGGCACCTGCCATATTTTTTAGATGAATGCTTAGTGTTTTGGGGGCTCCATGTAGCAGTAAAGGTTTGTGGAATGCATAATAAGAAGCTGAAAAGCAAGGAGATGTCAGAGATTTCTTTTTAGTTTTAAGGTCCAATAACTGTAGTATAATAAAAACTGTTTCTCGCCCTGGAGGGTATTTCAAGAAGGAACAAGGTTTAAATCATCAAGGAAAAGGGTAGAAATCTGCAAGAAAATAGAGCTGTGAACATGTGGATGGATGATTCTTTTGCAAATCCTTTCATGTTCTGAAGTACTGTCAGGGAATGTTAGGAAAGGATCTCTGTCCAGTAGTGGCACCCGGAAAATAGCTGCACATGGCTGATAATGTCATGTAACAATATAAATTATGTCAATTTAAGAAAGGCAGAGCTACTGGCTTTGTTAATGGCTCAGAACACCAAATTATAAAAAGCTGGCCTATAGGCTTTATCAAATGGTAAGCACATGAATATATATTAAGCAGACAGATTGGCGTTATAAAAAATTCACCAATATGTTATGTGTTTGTTATATGCAAAAATCCCAATAAATACTACTGAACCATAAAACTTCACCAATAACTATAATCAAATGTATATTTTATAAATTCACATATAGCAATTTATAATAATAGCTATTGTCACAACTTATTTTCAGTATTGCATTTTTTCGGAAAAACACTGACGTGAGTCTTTTTTTAAAAACATTTTTCAGGCCACAAAGCGCAGTCATAGGACCACTGAACCAACCACAAGGGGTGCTTGCACCCCAGCTGAAGAGCATATAGAATAGAGTGCTTGAAAAAAACTGTACTGTCTCCTAGGATCAGGGATTCAATAATCCATGAGACTTACTGCATTTTGTATTAAATCTTGTTAGGGGCTGCTGTGCTCCCTGCAGCCCCCCCACATTTTTTTTTTTTTTAAATGTTGTGGCACCCCTACCCCTTCTATGGGCACCATCAGCATCAAACAATATTGAATAAAAAAGCTCTTGCAAAGGCATGATGGGGCACTCCCCAGCTGGGCCAGTGAATGCGAAATAAACGACTACTCTTCTCATTGTACATTCACTGCTTAAAAAAAAAATATATATATATATATATATATATATATATATATATTTGGGAAGGGTTCCCACCTCCAAGAGCCTTGGAAGGGCCCTGGGGACCTCATTCCCCAGGACCAAATCTTCTTTGTGCAGTGGGGGTATGGGGTCGCCCTCCCAGAGTCACTTGACTAGCCAGGAAGCAATCCCTGTTTTTGAAATGGCACTGCCTTTGTGTGGTTTAGCGTAAGCGACAAATAACTGTTTCGTTTTACAAAAAGATTTTGTCCTGTCATTGTAGCACATGAAGGCCCTTTTGATATCTATTGTGGGAAGGGCTCTCTCTGCTACTGAATATGGGTTTGGAAATAACACCTTGAGTTCAATTGTCTGATTAATGTAGAAAGGGGAGACCATCTTGGGCAGAAACTTTGGGTTAGACTCTAAGACTACTTTGCCAGCGTGAATGTTAAAAAAAATGTTTTCCAGCATGAGAGCTTGGATTTCACTCACGCCAGAGGGAAGTGAATGAGAGTAGAAACGCTACCTTCCAGGACAGAAACTAGAGAGGGTCAAAAGGGGATCCCATGAGCCTATTGAGTACAACATTGAGGTTCGAGGATGGGGCTGAGGGTAACCTGGGGTGGATAACAATCGTAAGTCCCTTCATAAAGGCTTTACTGATGGAGACTCTGAATAATGAGGGGTGTTAGACTTGGCATCTTTTGGCGTGTTTCCCCTGACTTTTTGCTTTCTGACCTCCCGGTTTTGACTCTGTTTTTGCTGGTGTAATGATTCTGCGCACTTTCCTCACTTCTGTCCAGTGGGAAAGTGCAAGTGCTCCTGTATAAAATGCGTTATGGATTGGTGTTTCCATGATTGGCCTATTTGGTTTATGTGTCAGTCCCTTGTAAAGTGCACTGCGAGTGCCAGGGCCTATAGACCAAATGCTGTTGGTGGGCTGCAGCACTGGATTGTGCCACCCACGCAAACAGCCCGTAAAGTGTAACTCGGGCCTGCCACCGCAGAGCCTGTGCGCAGCCTGGGGCTGCCATGTCGACTTGGCAAGTGCACACACTTGCAAGTCCCTAAACCTTCCCTTTGCTACATGTTAGTCACCCCTAAGGTAGGCCCAAGGTACCCCTGTGGGCAGGGTGCGTTGTATGCGAAAGGTAGGACATGCCCGGGTGTGTGCGGCATGTCCTGATAGTGAATTACGGCCTAGTTCGGTTTTCACTATTGCAAGGCTACCTGTTCCCCTAGGCCAGAACGGGCAGTTTTGATTATTACAGCTTATAATCCTAACTGACCCCGGGAACATGGTAGAAATTCGAGTTTAGTATGCCTGGACTCAGAATGATAAAATGCATCTTTTAGTGAAGTTGGTTTTAACATTCTGTGTTTCAAAATACCACTTTTAGAAAGTGGGTATTTTCTTGTCTAACCATCCAAGCCTGCCTCTGCGAGGTTGTGTATTCCTTGTCTGGAGGGTGAGTGACAGGGGCTGGGGGATGCCAGGAGACAGGGTGAGTCAGCACAGGGCTGAATAGCAAGATCTACATGTAGATGGGTGGGAGGGGTCGCACCTGGGCCCTGAATAGGACAGTGCCTTCCCTCCACAATGCTGGCTCCACCTCCTGTGGTGCGTCTGATGTCCCTGGCCTACTCACTGAAAGAAGGGACGGAGACTTGTCAACAAAGTGCTCCAGAACTGGTTTGGACTAGGCAAAGGCCTCTCTGCCTTCAAAGAACAAAGGAATTTGGGATATAAATATTGGGGCCCTGACCCCATGAATTTAGATCTCGCTGGAATCAAGGAACCTGCCAAGACGAAGAGCTGGAAGAGCTGCCAGGAGGAGTACTGCCCCTTTGCTGTGTTGTTGCTTTGTTGGGTTGGCCTGCAGCTGCTGCTTCTGCCTTGGGCAGTGAAAGGACTGAACTTTCTACAAACTTGTGCTGAGTATCTCCAAGGGCCTGAAACCGAGCTGGCCTCCTGTTAAGAAGTCTCAGGGACTACAAAGACTTCACAAGCCTCTGGGTACCGCTTCTGGAACGCTGTTTCAGTTGCCACAGAGGAAGGGAACTGCAACCGACTCCGTCAACCGAATCCATCCCTGGCCGGTGACCTGTTTGCACCGCAGACCGCATCGCCCCGCTTCACATCGCAACCCTGGTCTCACCGTGGGCGACGTCCAACGCCGCCAACATCGAGCCGCTGCTTGTACCGTGACCTGTGGGCACCGCAGTTCGCATCGCATCGCTTCACTGAACCAGCCGGACCCGACCGACGCGGTCGCTGCAACTGGCTCAAGAGTCGTGACCGCACCGCAGTTGGGGCACCGCTCGCACGTCTGCGACGCACCGCTCCGACTCGCACCGCTGTCCGACGCCAGCTCCCGCACTCCGGCTTGGTCGCCTGCATCGCAACCTGTCAGCACCGCATCGAGCATCGTCTCACCCTGCATCGCACGCCTTGGACTCACCGACTCCGTCTGCACGACGCTCATCGAGCCGCTGCCTGCACCGCATCGAGGGACACCGCACCTTGCATCGCTCCGTCTTGCCCCGCAACCGCGACGAACGCCGACCGGCTCGTACACTCCGTACCAGCCACAACGAGAAAGGTACTGTAACTGAGTCTGTTCATGACTCTGCTGGCCCGTATCGACGCGGTCGGCCGGAACTGTTAGACTCTGTGGTTTTCAGCATCGCGGTAGGCTCGGACGGAGCTACCGACTCGTACGAACTTTGCTTTTGTGCTATTCCTGCAAAGAAGAAGTTACCTTCTCAAGTATTCGTTTTTAAAGTATAGTATTGTGGATTTTTGTCGTAATTGGTCTGGTCTTGAGTATATAAAATATTGGTTATTTTTCTAAACTGGTGTGGTGTCCGTTTGTAGTGCTTACAATGTATTACTGTTGGTTATGTGCAAATGCTTTACACACTGCCTCTGAATTAAGCCTGACTGCTCGTGCCAAGCTACCACGAGGGTGAGCAGGGGTTACTTCACGAGTGTAACATCCTTACCCTGACTAGGAAGAAGGGTCCCTACTTGGACAAAGGTGCGAGCCCTTGCCAACTAGAGATCCCATTTCTAACAAGGGGTGTTCCCTGCTCTGTAAGCAAGCTGCCATTGCAGCCAAATGCAAACAAATGGAAGTGCAAGCTAGGATTGTTAGTTATAAGTGAAAAAGGTAGCAGGCAATGTCTTGAGCTGCTGGCGCGAGTGGATCGATGTGTTTGGGTAGGCAGTAGTGGACATACCACTTCCACTTTGCCGCATAGCAGGCTTGAGTGGTGGGACAGTGAGCCTCTTGTAGGATGGACATATACTCAGCGGGGAGCGTGATTGTTTTGTGCCAACGGGGGTAAAAGCACCAGAAGGCCCCGACGAGGAGTGCCACGTGCTGTCGACTCGGAGCTTCAGCAACACACCTCCAAATCCGACGGCGGAAGAAAACAATCTAACGATGGAGCTGATGCCCATGTGCATTACCAGTCATAGGAGGAGTCACTAAACCTGGTGACTCGAAAAACTTCTTCGAAGAAAAACAAGTTGTATACATCCGAGCCCAACACTAGGTGGCAGGAGTATACACAGCGTGTGTATCTACAGCAACACATGCCACAAACATATATATATATATATATATATATATATATATATATATATATATATATATATATATATATATATATATATATATATATATCTATATCTATATATATATATATGTCTGTCTCAGCCTTGCCTAAATCACGAACGAAACAGAGCACTCGCAGAGGTGAGTCCCAACCAAGATTTATTTCATGGACTGAGTTACACAGACGCGTTCAGCAGTCGCCTTTTCGATGGTTACCATCGAAAAGGCGACTGCCGAAACGCGTCTGGTGTAACCGAGTCCATGAAATAAATCTTGGTTGGGACTCAACCCTGCAAGTGCTCTGTTTTGTTCGTGATTTGGGCAAGGCTGGAAGCAGACATAGTAGCCGACGCACCTTCCGCGGAGGAGCACCCGTTTGAGAGTGCACAGAGTTGGTGCAATTTTGGAGCCGATATATATATATACATATACACAATAAGTATGCTTGGAAGGCAATAGCATGAGTCATGATTTACGATTCATATATTTCAAGATTTTTAGCCTTCGTAATTTCTTGTGCTAACATGACAAATTGTTAGATTGATAGTCTGTTTTCCCTGTTTGTGGTCACATGACACGGAACCCGAGAGGGAGGGGGGTGTGCACTCAGCAACATTTAAAAACAAACATGGATGACTGTTCTCCGTATGTGATCAAGGGCTGTCTGAGCCCGAAACGCGTCATCGTTTTGTGAGGAGAAGGTCGCAATAAAAACATCTTGCCTGATACCCTGTGGTCCGTCTCTCCCTCATCGCCGTTTGGAGGTTGCGGGAGGTTGTGAATCTCTTGGATACCATTACGGAAGTTTGTTGCTTCCGTGGACGGACCCCCTCCCTGTAAGCCGGCAGCCGCCCTCAACCGAAGCTTGTGTACGTCCATGGTGGAACTTTGGCGGCCGCCCCCTACTGCAGCCAGTATACTTTCACCAACAGGAGGACGTGAAACGACTGGGTCGGAGGACTTGTTGAGGATCTGAATCAGGTGGTGAGTTACACGGCATAAGGCGTAGGTGGGGAGGTCTAGTGGAAGGCACTTACATTGCTAGTTCTTAGGACCAATTACGGAAAGAAACACCTCACGATGTCTGCGGAAACAGTCCGTGAACGAGAGGCAGCAGCAGATGAGGTATTTGGCAATCTGCCCACGATATCCACAAATCAATCACATCCACACAGCAGTGGAGTTAACAAAGAAACTGACACAAAAATACTGTTGAAGAATTTGGAAAGAAATATGAGAGCAGAAATCACTAAATGGTGGGAGCATAAGTCATTAACCAAATATGCGGAAGTGGGGAGAGTCCTGCGAGGATTGAGAATTTTACTTGCCCCAAGTTTTGATAAACCCAACCCGTGTATGCTGAAAGAATGGGGGAAAGTAATCTTGCCGCCTCAATGAACCTTGTCCATATCTTAATCAAATACGCTGAAATAGACCGCCTGGCAATCCTAGATGAAATCAATAAGATTGATGAGGAGCTTAATAAACTGGAAGAGATGGAATACATCAAAAAAACTAGGGAAGCCATCAAGGAAAGATTGCGCAAGCACGAAGAAAAGATTAAATCTAGAAAAGCTCATAAATTTGTGCGCGATCAAGCGGACTATGACAATGGGCAAATTTTTACGTTCGCGCGCAAGTTCGACAACGCTAAAAGGCAACAATACAGTAATAAAAGCAAGAGCGGCGCAGTAAATACAACTTCAAATGTAGTCGCAGATCCCAATGATGAAGTCTCCAGTGCTGACACAATATCAGTAACTAGTGATTCGAGCCTGGAACCGGATTCCATACAAACACCGACAATGAAACTGAGTTTGGGGGAGGAATTGGATTTTTTAGTGGAAGAGAGACTACAGACCCTGAGGCCGAGGCAACAAAGGAGGCCAAACGAAAAAGAAAAAATGCAAGAAGGCGTGACAGGAGAAAAAGGCGCAAACAAAAATCAAAAGAAAAAACCACAATGGCAGAGGAAACGATAACAAAAAAAGACAATACTATAATTAATCTTTCATCCATAACATTGTCAAAAGCCGAAGAACAACTGTTGGCACTTGGTTTGAATTTCTGCCCAGGACAAAGTTTTGATTATGCAACCACTCGCATTGATGTATTCGGTTTCATTAGGAAACTTAAACTTAGGAAGTTTTTTGCCATTAAACCGGGAAAAAGCACAATAAACATGGCAGTGGACAGTGATGATGGCGTAGGTCGGGCACTTGCTGTGTCTGACATCCCCACTCTTTTAACGTTGCATGACCTCAATGAAGAAACTGGATTACAGCCCTCAGTTTCTGATATAGATGCAGCAACGCAAACTAGATTACGCAAGATCAACTTGGTACAGAAGGGGGCTGGGATCAGCCCTTTTAAACCCAAATCATGTTTTATTCCACTAATGCCCAAAGACGCAGTGGACATTTTTCATGATAGAGTCATTGAGGACATCAAAAACTACATCACCAAGTAAAAGGAAAGAAGAAAGACACGCAATATAAAAAATATGAATATGTCAAATTAATGGAAAAGTTGGGAGAAAATAATGAGATAATAATAAAAAAATCAGATAAAGGAGGCAACCTAGTGATATGGCCTAAAAGTGACTATATTTAGGAGGCCATAAGACAACTTGATAACCCTGATTGTTATGAGAGAACTACAATAAAAGAATACAACAAGGCAAAGGAGATTTTACAGAAACAATTGGCACAATGGAGACGGGAAGGGCTCATATCCACTGATGAATACAAATTTATGTATAAAGAGTTTCTAGTCCTTCCCGTATTATATTTAATTCCCAAGTGCATAAAAACACTATGCCGATCCCAGGAAGGCCCATCATTTCGGCTATCAACAGCATGGGAGAACAAGTAGGACAATACATCGATTTTTTTCCTACAAGATATAGTAAAGGAACTACCCAGCTATGTCAAGGATACAGGGGACTTCCTTATGAAAACCAAAGACATAATATGGACAGATGATTTACTTTTGATCACCCTAGATATAGAGTCTCTCTATACGAGCATAGATCACAATATGGGTTTACGAGCAGTTAAATATTTTCTTGACAGGAGAACATGTGATTTATATGAACACAATAAGGTGGTTTTGGATCTTATTGCATGGTGCCTTAATAACAACTTTTTTTTTTCGGTAAAGACATGTTCAAGCAAGTGAGAGGAGTCGCGATGGGAGCCTGTTTCTCCCCCAGCTAAGCGTGTTTGCACGTTGGCTGGTGGGAGGAACAGGTTCTGAAACGTGAACAATGTGAAGTGTTTGATCAACATGTGATATGTTATTTGAGATATATTGATGATGTTTTCATACTATGGAAAGGTGAGGAAAGGGAAGCTCATGAATTTATTGAAGTTATTAACACCAATTCAATGAATCTGAAATTTACTTCCCATATGAATAAGACCAACATTGAATTTTTGGATGTTAAAGTCTATATCAAGGATGGCAAGTTTGAAACAACTTTATTTAGAAAGCCAACATTGGGTAATGTCACACTTCATGCAAGCAGTGCCCATCCCAAGCACCTCATAGCGAGTATACCCTATGGGGAGGTTTTAAGAGTTAAACGGATTTGTAGTCTAGAATCTGATTTTATTAATTGCCTGCAGGAAACTATGAGTAGACTCAGAGTAAGAGGGTACAGTGACAGAATTTTAAATGAAGCTATGGGAAAGGCAAATTCCAGACCTAGATTGAGTCTTTTTAAGAGTAGTGTGAGTGTCACACATGACTCACCCACTGTATCTGAAACCCCACATAAGGATAATGAAGGCCCTAGATTAATCACCACGTACAGCAATGAGGAAAGAAAAATCAGATCGATAATCAAAAAGAATTGGCCAATTGTCCTTACTGATGGAGTGTTGCGCACTAGATTACCTGCAACTCCCATGATTACTTTCAGGAGAGCGAGGTGCATGGGCTCCGTCTTGGATAAAAGTTGCCCTGAGACCAGACAGTCTACAACTTGGCTTAAACCAGCTCAAGGGTTTAGAAAATGTACTACCTGCAGGGCCTGCAAGTTTGGTACCAGTAAGACTCATTATGTGACCCCATTCAGTAGAAAAGAAATAGCCATTGTGGGCAGCTTTAATTGTAAAACTGATTACGCAGTGTATGTTCTGACATGCACTTGTGGCCTCAACTACATCGGTAGTACCAAGCTACAGGTGCATGTCAGAATTTTGCAACATCTACGGGCTATCTTACACAGCGATCCAGCATATCCAGTAGCGAGGCATTTCAAAAGAATACATGACAATGATGTGAATTGCCTCACATATTTTATGATTGGTTCTGTTCCCAAATCTAGGCGTGGAGGGAATAGGGAACGGCAGCTAAGGCAGCTGGAGACAAAAATGATCCTTGAGCTCGATAGCAAGTGGCCCAATGGCTTAAACAATACTGAAGACATGCACAATTTTCTCTAAATTTGAAAGATTAGGTTGGTTTTTGGTAGAGAAAAATTTTATATCTTTGATGCATTGACTTACGGTAGCTGGAGCAGTTTCTGTATTAATTAACAATATTTGCACACTGTTTTGAACTTTTATGATTTCAAATAATTGGACTAGGGCAGATTGTTTTTAATCAATTTTTAATCATGATGTAATGATTATAGTGCCTCTTCTGTTGGAGCAATTAATTTTATAATGATGAAAGAATTTTTAGTATGATGTTTTTTAGCAAGGTTATTTATATGATTTTAGCAGTATTGACCAGGATGATGTTTTTACTGTTATTAATATATGTAAGATTTGCACACACCATACTATTAACTTTTATTGGATATATTCCACATAGTTTGCACTTTAGTACCCTTTTTGCACTTTTGTCTTTTGCTGCTATGCACTTTAGGATCTTTTTTTAAATAAATACCAAACAGGAATCTTTGCAATATTAACTTACAATGAACAATAGATATTTTTGATAAATATGGATTCATCCGGGAAAAGGGTGACATCTGCACAGCATATTGTACATTTATTTTATTATTTTTTTATATTTGGTCAACTTCATAAGACTTCACGACATATGGTTTGTAAACCAAGGTATTAGCACCGACATAATGATAACTGTTTGGTTATTTTAGTACCAGCCGATGATAGATTCTATGTCCAAACATGAGGCTTGCCAGATAGGATATACTTGTATAATTACTTAAGTACTTGCTGATAATAGATGTGTTTAAAAAGAATAATTGATCTAAATATAAAATAATATATATATATTTTTAATGCATTTATACAGATATACAATAAGTATGCTTGGAAGGCAATAGCATGAGTCATGATTTACGATTCATATATTTCAAGATTTTTAGCCTTCGTAATTTCTTGTGCTAACATGACAAATTGTTAGATTGATAAGTCTGTTTTCCCTGTTTGTGGTCACATGACACGGAACCCGAGAGGGAGGGGGGTGTGCACTCAGCAACATTTAAAAACAAACATGGATGACTGTTCTCCGTATGTGATCAAGGGCTGTCTGAGCCCGAAACGCGTCATCGTTTTGTGAGGAGAAGGTCACAATAAAAACATCTTGCCTGATACCCTGTGGTCCGTCTCTCCCTCATCGCCGTTTGGAGGTTGTGAATCTCTTGGATATATATATATATATATATATTCACTGAAAAAACCATAGGTTTCAGGCACGTTATAGTTAGAAATTTGCATTTAAAAAACCTTAGAAATTCACTGAAAAAACCATAAGGTTTTAGGGACAGTTATAGTTAGTTGGACATTGCACTCGTACAAAACCCGTGAAATTCCCCGTTATAGTTAGTTCAGGTAACTATAACTCGCGCCCCGCAATGCACTGCTGATGACGTCACATATTACATCACTCATGACATGGTCAGTGACATCACTGATGACATCACTGATTACATCATCCAGTGACTGTGTGTTTGTGTAAAGTTTAAATATGTTTAATATATATAGGGAAAGGCGTATTGAAGAATGAGTGGGTGTATAAGTGTCTGAATGGATGATTTAGTAGGTGCGTGACTGAGTCTATAAGTGAGTGATTAAACGTATCTTACTGGATGCATGGGTGAGTGACTAAACTGTGTGAATGTCTGTATCCGTCTGTCTGTTGTTGTGTAAGCAGCTGCATGGGTTTCTGACTAGCTAAATGAGTGTCTATATGGGTTATGGATTGGTTCTCTGAGTATCTGTATGGGTGCCTCCGTGTTTGTGTGGGTGGGGTGAGTGTGACTCTGTGCATAGATGTGTGAGTGGGTGATTCACTGGGTGCATGGTTTCAAGAGTGCGTCTGTGATGGACTGTATGGGTGGGTGAGTGTGTGTATGGGTGTGTTAGTGATTGAATGTATATCTCAGTGGTACATGTGTGAGTAACTACATATGTGAAAGGCAGTATATATGTGTGTTGGAGTATATAAATGGCTATAAGTGAGAGTGTGTGATTGTGAGAGTGGCTATATGGATGAGTGTGTGCTTGCATCAGTGATTGCATAGGAGCGTAAGAATGTGCTAGTATTTTTATGAGTAAGTGAGCTGGTGTGTATAACTGTATAGGTGAGTAAATTGGAGTGTGATTAATTATTTGCATGACTGACTAGGTGTGTGAGTACCTCTATGGATGAGTTGCGTTGTGTGAGTGTTTATATAGGTGTATGAGTGCATATGATAGTCCTGCACTGAGTGACTGTAACTATGAGTGACTGTACGGGTGAGTGAGTAGATGTGTGTGTGTAGACCTAAGAATCAGTGAGTGGGTATGTACTTATTGGTATTGGAGTGTGTATGGTTTTGAGAATGGCAGTCTGTAATTTAGAGTGGGTGTTTCAAAACTTATATTAGGGTGTGAGAAGATGCATTAAATTCTCACATGGATGATGTCATCAGTGATGTCATCAGTGATGTCATTTGAGATGTCATCAGTGATGTCATCAGTGATGTCACTGACCATGTCATGAGTGATGTAATATGTGACGTCATCAGCAGTGCATTGTGGGGCGCGAGTTATAGTTACCTGAACTAACTATAACGGGGAATTTCACGGGTTTTGTACGAGTGCAATGTCCAACTAACTATAACTGTACCTAAAACCTTATGGTTTTTTCAGTGAATTTCTAAGGTTTTTTAAATGCAAATTTCTAACTATAACGTGCCTGAAACCTATGGTTTTTTCAGTGAATTTCAAAGGTTTTTTAAATGCTAATTTCTAACTATAACGTGTCTGAAACCTATGGTTTTTTCAGTGAATTTCAAAGGTTTTTTAAATGCTAATTCCTAACTATAACATGTCTTAAACCTACGGTTTTTTCAGTGAATTTCAAAGGTTTTGTAAATGACAATTTTTAAATGTATTAATTGTTATATTTATTTTTTTCATACTGATTTACTACATTTTTAGAAATATTTTTTTTTACATATTTTATTTTTTAAATTACATTGTAATTACATTATACATTACAAAAAATACTTTCTCAGAATGAATTACTTTAGTTTAAATACTTTGCACATAGGCAATAGACTTTTAAGTACAGTAGTTACAGTTGTTGCAATGGGCAACACATTTTCAAACACAATGCAACATTCAGCTCAATGTGAATTTCTAGTTAAATGCAATTAGTTACTTTATGGATTACTTTTCTAACCACAGGACTGGATCCTAGATTCAGTCCTGGGACATCTCCTGTAAACAGTTGAGTAAAAGCGTTTTGGTTACAGTAGTGATTTTTAAGGAATATTATTGTATTTTAAAAGTTGACACTTAGAAACTTTTTCTCATAGAATCACCAATGTTATCCTATGGAAAGAAATTCACTTAGCAGGTAAAAACTGTTATCGTTACTTTTTCTTACTCAGTGTTGGATCCTGGATCCAGCACTGGTGCATCTCCTGTAAACAGTTGAAAGAATGCGTTTAAGTCATACAGGCGATTTTTAAGGAATATTTGTAGTTTGTGAAAATCGACACTTTGAAACTTTTCAGCTGAAAACCAGACAATGGATTCCTATGGAAGAAAATATAAGTTACTGGTAAGTACGGTTAAAATTACTTTTCAGGGTCAGTGCTGGGCTAAAAGATGCAGCACTGAGGTCTCTCCTGATAACAGGTGAGTAAATCGGAATTCGTATTTCGGCTGATTTTAGAGGAATATTTTAAAGTTCCAAAACTCCACACTTAGAAGAATTTCCAAGTGAAACCAGTCAATGTTAGCCTATGGAAGGAAATTCAAGTTACTGGTAAGTACGGTTAAAATTACTTTTCAGGACCAGTACTGGGCTGAAAGATACAGCACTGAGGTCTCTCCTGATAACAGGTGAGTAAATCGGAATTCGTATTTCGGCTGATTTTAGAGGAATATTTGCACAATGGTGAAGGGAGGGGGCGGGGCCTGAGGTGACATCTGTGCAAACGCGCCCCGTGGCGCGTTTTAAGTTGGGGGATTAAGTCCCCTTGAATCATGAGGGTCCCTAGGGGCCAACTAGCCCACCAGGAACCTCCAGTATGCGCCAGGGGCTGCGTTGCAGAGACGTGTAGAGAGGCCACACCCCTTTTACACCTCTCTGCAACGCAGCTCTGTGGCGCTTTCTGGATGTACCTGTTGGGCTAGTTGGCCCTCAGGGACCCTCAGGATTGAAGGGATTTAATTCCCCATCTTAAACGCGCCACGGGGCCTGTTTGCACACATGTCACCTGAAGCCCCGCCCCCTCCCTTCACCACTGTGCAAACGCGCCCTGTGGCGCATTTTAAGTCGGGGGATTAACTCCCCTTGAATCCTGAGGGTCCCTGGGGTGCAACTAGCCCACCAACTACCTCCATTAAGCGCCACAGAGCTGCGTTGCAGAGAGGTGTAAAAGGGCGTGGCCTCTGTACACCTCTCTGCAAGGCAGCCCCTTAGCGCATACTGGAGGTTCCTGGTGGGCTAGTTGGCCCCCAGGGACCCCAGTATTGAAGGGGAATTACTTCTCATCTGCAAACGCGCCAGGGGCGCGTTTGCAGAGTGGTGAAGGAAGGGGCGTGGCCTGCGGGCCCGATCGTTTTTGTTTTTTTTTTTCTGAAGGGGGCTGTGTGGCCCCCTTCCTTTTTCCTATTTTTGGGCCCTGGGGACCCCATCCCCCAGGGCCTTACCCCCTTTTATTTTTATTTTTTAATTAAACGGGAAGGGGGCCGCGTGGCTCCCCTCCCGTGGCCGAATCCTGCCCCGGGACCCCATCCCCCGGGCATGGCCACACTTTTAAATTAATTTTTAAGGAGGGGGCTGCGTGGCCCCCCTCCTCAGGCCTCCTTTTGCCCCGGGGACCCCATCCCCGGGGCAGGCCTTTTTTTTTTTTAATAATTATTTCTGGGGAGGGGGGCCGCGTGGCCCCCTCCCGGGCCACTTATGGCCCCGGGGACCCCATCCCCCGGGGCCTGGCCTCTTGTTGGGGGACTGTGGGGGTCCCCAAACCCCCACAGTCCCGCCGGCTCCCGTGTCCTAAAGGAGCCGGCATTGCTTTTCCACATGGGGAGCAGCTAACATGCTGCTCCCCATGTGGAAAGCAATTGTCTTTGGATATTGGAGCGAGAGCAGATTTCCTGCTCTCTCTTCCAATATCCAAGCAGTTTGCAATGACAGGACGGGAGCCGCGAGGCTCCCGTCCTGTCATTGCAAACAGCAGTGTCCCGGGGAAGGCACCCGGGACACTGCAGGAGCCGGCCCTGGGGGGTGGCGGTCCCCAGGGCCACCACAGGCTCCAGGAGGGGGCCGCGCGGCCCCCTCCCCACATCAGCACAGCCCCGGGGAGGTGGTGGTCCCGGGGCTTCGGGGTCCAAAACGGACCCCCATTTTAAATGTGTTAGTGCCCGGGGAGGTGGCGGTCCCCGGGCGTGTGTGGGGGCTCGAGCCCCCACACAGGAAATTTTTCTTAAAAAAAAAAGAAGCCCCGGGAGGTGGTGGTCCCTGGGGCTGCGGGAGGGCCGAGTGCCCTCCCGCACCATTTTAAAATGAAAGCCCCGGGGGTGGCGGTCCCCGGGGCTTGGGGGCCCTTTGAGGCCCCCCATACATAAATTTAACCCCCACCATGCCCCCGGGACTTGGGCCACCCGGGGCAACATACAATCGAAGCGCGGAGACCGCCCTTCGATTATTTTTTCGTCAGGATCCGCGCACCCTGAGCGCATCCTGCCGATTAAAAAAAAAATGCTTTTTTCTGCCCAGGGGGTCCTTGTGGGACCCCCTGAGCAGACCTAGGGGGTCAGGGTGTTTCTACCCTGCCCCCTTTGTGCGTTTTGCGCACTTTTTTTACTGCTTTCTTGTTCCTCGGTTCTACCGAGGAACAAGATGGCTGCCAACACTTCCTGGTTTGGAGTGTTGACAGCCAATTAGCAGACAGCTCGTGATCGGGAGGGTGCGCGAATCCGACGCGGCCATAGATATATATGTAGTTTTACTTTTGATTTTCTCAGCAACTACTGAACGGACTTACACCATTTAACAAACAGGGTTCTTTCTGAACCAAGAACTACCTCTTTGCCAAATTTGGTGTAATTCCGTTCAGCAGTTCGGGCTGTAGCCGTGTCTAAAGTTTCCTATGGGAAATTGATTTTTTGACTCTTATTTTTTAATTTCTCCGCAACTACTGAACGGATTTACACCATTTAACAAACAGGGTTCTTTCTGAACCAAGAACTACCTCTTTGCCAAATTTGGTGTAATTCCGTTCAGCAGTTCGGGCTGTAGCCGTGTCTAAAGTTTCCTATGGGAAAATGAATGGGGAAAACACGTTTTGGGACCCCCTTTTTCTCGGCCCCGCTTGACGAATCACCCTGAGACTTTCAGGGTAGGAGCGGACCGGAGCGGGCCATAAAGTTTGAAAATTTCGCGAAGATTCGTCAACCGACGCAAGAGTTATTTCAAATAGAATGTCGCGGATTTCCTATGGAAAATAGGTCCTAACTATAACTATCTACTGGCGACCGCCAGTAGATAATATATATATATATATATATCTGCTTCCAGCCTTGCCCAAATCACGAACGAAACAGAGCACTCGCAGGGGTGAGTCCCAACCAAGATTTATTTCATGGACTCGGTTACACCAGACGCGTTTCGGCAGTCGCCTTTTTCGATGGTAATTACCATCGAAAAAGGCGACTGCCGAAACGCGTCTGGTGTAACCGAGTCCATGAAATAAATCTTGGTTGGGACTCAACCCTGCAAGTGCTCTGTTTTGTTCGTGATTTGGGCAAGGCTGGAAGCAGACATAGTAGCTGACGCACCTTCCGCGGAGGAGCACCCGTTTGAGAGTGCACAGAGTTGGTGCAATTTTGGAGCCGAAATATATATATATATATATATATATATATACACATATATATAGATAAATAGATAGATATAGAAATCAATATAGATATATCTATATCTATATATATACCCCAGTCACCGAATTAGGAGCATCCCTTACGGTGAATTTCTCCGTATAAAAAGGATTTGTAGTTCTGAGGCGGATTTAAAAATATGTCAGAATGAATCATTTCAGAGATTTCAAGCCCGAGGCTATAAATCAATCGATCTTAAAAAAGCATTGTTAAAAGCTAGCAATTGTGAGAACACGTCAGATACACTAAATTCAGATAATACATATATGAGGAGGGGCCAGGATACCGTGCAGCGCTACTGTTGAGCGCTTTCAGTTTTCCCGTGGCGCGGGACGCGGCTGGATGAAGCTGGGGTGGGCCACCCCCTAATGACTAACCTCCAGCTGGGGAAGCGGCAGAGGGAACCTGTCAAGAAATACGTGAAGCTCCTGCAGGCGGCGAATTCTGAAAGAAATCTGGGGACAGTGAGGAGAACCGATCCTAATAGGAAATCTTTATGGTCATTGGAAATTTTCCAGACAGTCTATGTTGATTGTGTTTTTTAAGACCCTATTTTGCCCTGATGAAGTTCCTAGTATGGGAATGAAACGCGTTGGCTGGAGTTGTTTTGTCAGATGATTTATATCTGAAATTGAATAAAGAATATACATTTGGAACTGCTGAATTGGACTTTTTTTGAGTTGTGCACCCCCATTTGAAAAAATAATATATATATACACATATATATAGATAAATAGATAGATATAGAAATCAATATAGATATATCTATATCTATATATATACCCCAGTCACCAAATTAGGAGCATCCCTTACGGTGAATTTCTCCGTATAAAAAGGATTTGTAGTTCTGAGGCGGATTTAAAAATATGTCAGAATGAATCATTTCAGAGATTTCAAGCCCGAGGCTATAAATCAATCGATCTTAAAAAAGCATTGTTAAAAGCTAGCAATTGTGAGAACACGTCAGATACACTAAATTCAGATAATACATATAGTGAGATTCTGCCTACTACTCCAGCAGTTTCCCCTGTGGTATTAGAACCAATTCGGTTAATAATTACTTACAGCGGACAGCACAAACAGATAAGAGGGATTATAAACAAAAACTGTCCCATCATTAAAACAGATCTAACATTATCTCAAATAGTGCCAGAAGTCCCTTCAATCACATTCAGAAGAGCACCTTCAATGAGAGATGCGTTGGTTAAATCAAGTCCAGAAGTAAGCACTACTACTAATTGGTTATCTAGTAGAAAAGGGTTTCGTAAGTGCTCTACATGTAGGGCTTGTAAATTTGGCATTAATGCACAAGTTACTAACTTGTGTAACGATATATCTGTAAGAGACAGTAGTTAGTGACAGATTCCTTACCTTAGAATATCCCCAGGCGTCAGGCTGGATCCGGAAAGTTTTTGCGTAGCAGTACCCTTGCGCGTCGGTAGGCGGCGTCGTGCGGCTCCGCGTCCGTCGTCGGCGTCGTGATCGCCGGGATGACGTCGCGGGCAGTACTTAGACGCCGCACCTGCGCGCTGACGTCAGTTCTGTACACGACTTTCCGCGCCAGGAACGCAGAGCCATGCAAAAAGCTGACATAGGTGTCTGAAAAATACTAGGGCCCTGAAAGGGATGTCCTTAACCCTAGAAATCAGTTCGCAGAACGGGAGGATGGTGGGCGGTAGGAATCTGTCACTAACTACTGTCTCTTACAGATATATCGTTACACAAGTTAGTAACTTGTGCATCTGAAAGAGACACGTTAGTGACAGATTCCTTACCTTAGAATAGATACCCCAGCAATACCAACGCCGGTGGTGGGTCTGCGAACAAAGATCAGACAAGGAAGTCCCGGAGGACAGAACGGCCAAAGAAGCCGTCCCTCCGGACCTGACTGTCAAGGCAGTAATGCTTTGTAAATGTGTGCAGCGAGGCCCACGTAGCTGCCTGACAGATATCCTGCAGCGGAACACCGCGGCCTAAAGCTGTGGTAGCAGCCGTTGCCCTGGTGGAATGGGCACGCAGCCCAACAGGAGGCTCCTTCTTAGCCAAAGAATAGCAGGCTTTGATACACAAGGTTACCCAGCGGGAGATGGTTCTCTTGTGCACCGCCCGACCTTTTGGCGCCCACGTAGCCAACAAAGAGCTGGTCATCCACCCGGAAGTGTTGTGTGCGGTTGATATAAAAGGAAAGAGCACGTTTTGGGTCCAGACGGTGGAGCCTCTCTTCCTCTCTGGAAGGAGGCGGAAAGAAGGTGGGCAAAGTGATGGTCTGCCCAATGTGGAAGGCAGTAACCACCTTTGGCAAGAAGGACGGACGCGTCCTAAGAACAACCTTGTCTGGATGGACAGACAGAAAGGGAGGTTTGCATGATAGAGCCTGGAGCTCACTCACCCGCCGAGCGGAGGTGATGGCCACCAGAAAGGCTGTCTTCAGAGTCAGAAGACGAAGAGGACAGTTATGTAGAGGCTCAAAGGGAGCACACATGAGAAAGGTAAGAACCAAGTTCAAGTCCCACTGAGGCATCACAAACGGAACAGGAGGGAAGAGGTGTGTAATGCCTTTTAGGAACCTGTTAACAACAGGGGACTTGAAAAGGGAGGGCTGATCAGGAAGCCTGAGGAAGGCCGAGATGGCACAAAGATAGCCCTTGATGGTACCCAGGGCAGAACCCTGTTGGGCCAGGGAAAGAAGGAACAGAAGAACCTCAGAAAGAGGGGCAGAGAGGGGATTCACAGCCTTTGCTGTGCACCATGCCACAAACTTGTTCCACCTGCAGGCGTATACCACCTTAGTGGAGGGACGCCTGGCTGCCAGAATTACATCACAAACTTCGGGAGGCAAGTCGAAAGGAATCAACTGCCGCCGCTCAATCTCCACGCAAGCAGGTGGAGGCTGGACAGGTTCGGGTGGAGGACCGTCCCCTGCTGCTGCGACATAAGATCCTCCCGAAGAGGCAGACGGATCGGGGGATCGACGCTCATACTGAGTAGCTCGGGATACCAAACTCTTCGAGCCCAGTCCGGAGCCACAAGGATGACTTGGGGCCGGTCGCGCCGAATCTTCTTCAACACTCTGGGTAGAAGTGGTATAGGCGGAAAGGCGTACAACAGACCGCAACTCCACTCACGACGAAAAGCGTCGCCGAGCGAGTGCCGCCTTGGAAATGCCAACGCTCAGAACTGATGACATTGCGCGTTCTCTTCGGTGGCGAATAGATCTAACCAAGGCTCTCCCCACTGCAGAAAGAGTCCTTGCGCCACTTCCGAGTGAAGACGCCATTCGTGATCCATCATGCACCTGCGGCTGAGTTCGTCCGCCCTGGCGTTCAGGGAACCTGCCAGGTGTTGAACCATCAGGAACATGCCCTGATGTTCCAGCCATGTCCAGAGGCGCAGAGCCTCCTGACAGAGGGTCAACGACCCCACCCCGCCTTGTTTGTTGCAGTACCACACGGCGGTGGTGTTGTCTGTGAACACCTGCACTACCTTCCCTTTGACAGAGGGAAGGAATGCCTTGAGTGCAAGTCGGATCGCCCGGAGCTCCAGAATGTTGATATGGAGCCGGGACTCCGCCGGAGACCAGAGGCCTCTGATCTCCGCCTCTCCCATGTGACCGCCCCATCCCAGAAGGGACGCGTCCGTCACAACTGTGTGCTCTGGCTGGGGAAGGAGAGAGATCTGCCCATGACCCATTGCCGGTTCGAGAGCCACCACTGCAACTGTTTTGCAGTCCCCTCCGAGATCTGGACGTGATCGGACAGGTTGCCCTGGTGCTGCGCCCACTGGAACTTCAGGTCCCACTGCAGAGCCCGCATATGCCATCTGGCATGATTGACCAGCAGGATGCAGGAGGCTATGAGGCCCAGCAGCCTCAGGGTCATCCGTACCGAAACCCAGGATAAAGGCTGAAAGATCGGAATCATAGCCTGAATATCCCGGACTCGCCGTTCGGGAGGATAGGCCCGAAACTGCGTCGTGTCCAGAACTGCTCCGATGAAAAGGAGCTGTGGAGAAGGAATCAGATGCGACTTCGGCACATTGATGGAGAACCCCAGCGAGTGCAGGAGTTCGGCCGTAGTCTGGAGGTGGGAGACGACTGCCTGGGACGAGCCCGCCTTCAGCAGTCAGTCGTCGAGGTAGGGAAGACTGGAACCCCTGCCCGGCGCAGATGAGCTGCGACCACCGCCATCACTTTCGTGAACACCCGAGGGGCACTTGTAAGGCCAAAGGGGAGCACGGTGAACTGAAAACGCTCGAGGCCTACCGTGAACCGCAGGTAACGCCGGTGGGCCGGCAGGACGGGGATGTGAAAATAAGCGTCCTGCAAGTCCAACGCTACCAACCAGTCTCCAGGGTCGAGGGCAGTCAAGACCTGAGCTAGAGTGAGCATCTTGAACTTCTCCTTCCGGAGGAAGCGATTGACGTTCCGGAGGTCTAAGATAGGACGCATGTCCTCCTTGTCCTTTTTGGGCACCAGAAAGTAGTGGGAGTAGCAACCACGTCCTACTTCTGGGGTCGGAACATGCTCGATGGCCCTCTTGGCCAAGAGGGCCGTGACTTCCTTCTGCAGAAGCACCAAGTGATCCCCTGACATGCGGTGGAATTGAGGTGGCATGGCTGGGGGGTGGTCTCGAAGGGGAGGGAGTAGCCCCTTCGGACAATGTCCAAGACCCACCTGTCCGAGGTGATGGCACGCCAGTGGTGAAGGTGATGGCGGACCCTGCCCCTACTGGCGTGCTGTTCACCTGAAAGGAAGGACTAGGAGGGCTTGGAGGCCGCGGACGGGGCGGAGTTGGTGGCCTGACCCGCACGCTGGTTGCCCGACCCGCCACGGCGGAAGCCACGTCCTCGGCCACGCGAAGACGCTTGCTGCGCGGGCCGGTGGCTGGGCAGCGGACTTGACTGGGCGCCCTTCCGTGGCCACGAAAGGGGCGAAAAGCAGAGGTTAGCGGAGGGCGCACAGCAGAAAGGCCCAGGGACTTGGCAGTAGCCCGTGAGTCCTTAAAACGCTCCAGCGCATGGTCTGCTTTGGAACCAAAAGACCGACTCCATCAAAGGGCATGTCCATGAGTGTATTCTGGACATCACCCGAGAAACCAGTTGTTCTCAGCCAGGCGTGGCGACGCAGCGCCACCGTCGTTGCAAGCGATCTGCCCAGCGAGTCGGCGGTATCAAGGCCACAACGTATGATGTACTTTGCCGCATCCCTACCTTCCGCAATGGTGCGGGTAAGCAGTGTCTGGACCTCCTCAGAACACTGGGGCAAACGGCCGCCACCGAATCCCACAGAGAGTGGGAATATCGGCCCAAAAGGCAAGCGGTGTTGACGGACCGCAAGCCAGCACTGGAGGAAGAAAAGGCCTTCTTCCCAAATTGGTCCAGGCGTTTGGATTCCCTATCCGGAGGGGCGGTAGGGAAGGCGGTTTGGGAGGCAGAGGCTTGGACAACCAAGCTCTCGGGGTGGGATGTTGAGAGAGAAACAAGGGGTCGCCCGGAGCAGGGCGATGGCGTCGGGCCATGTTCCTATCCACAGGAGCCCCTGTGGTGGGCTTGGACCAGGTGCCCAAAAGAACGTCAGACAGTGCATCATTAAACGGCAGCAATGGCTCCGAGGAGGTAGCTGACGGCTGAAGCACTTCCGTCAGGAGGTTAGTCCTGACAGCCACAGTAGGCAATTGGAGGTGCAAGGCTCCAGCTGCTCTACGCAACACCGTTGCGAAATTTGCTCCCTCCTCCGTAGCCACGGGAGGAGACAGCATGCCAGTGTCAGGGGAAGTGTCTAGACCACTGGCATCCCCAAGTTCCTCTGTCCAGTCCTGATCATACTCACACTGCTGTGTGAGAGGGTCTTCCGACCCCTCCCAGCTCTCCTGGTCCTCCTCTGGCTCAAAATATGGAGGAGGAGGGACATCTGGGACCCAAGGTCTCATCGGCGCCGGGGCCGGCGTCGAGCGACGTCGGTCCGGCTCCATGTCCGGAACCGGAGAGAACCGGGGAACGAGCCCCGGGCGGCGTCAGGAACGGCGCCGGCGGAGGCGTGGTTAGGTCAACCGGCGTCGATCGGGGTTGCGGTACCACCGGAGCCGGGATCGAGGCCGTGGCCGGAGCCGAGGCCGGGATCAAGGCTGGCGGGACGGGCGACGCCGGGACCGGAGTCGTCGGCGACGCCGGAGCAACCCCATCAGGGCCCGCGGGGCCCGAAGGCGCACCAGAGGGACCTTGAGGCCCGAAGAGGCGGGCCATGGCCGACAGGAATTCCTGTATTTGGGCCGGAGTCGCCCCCGAACCCGGAAAGGACGGGTAATGCGGGGGCGGCTCCACAGGCACGTACGGGGCCGCGGGGACGGTGCCGACAGGGGCCTCAGCCGAGTCGCGAGACCGGCGAGGCGAAGTCTTAGAGCGATGATGCTTCTTAGACTTTTTGTGCTTCGACTTACCCGAGGAGTGCGAAGACTTGGACTCCGACGACCGGCGGGGGCTCCGCGACCGGCCCCTCGACCTCTCACGGGACCGGGGCTTGGTGCGGCGCGGAACCGACTGCCGGACCTCGAGGAGCTTTCGAGACCGCTCTCGCAAAGCCTTCGGGTGTAAGGCCCGGCAGTCAGGGCATGACTTCGTGTCGTGGTCTCGGCCGAGACAGTAGAGACACTCTAAGTGCGGGTCTGTGATCGACATCATTCGACCACAGACGTCGCATGGCTTGAAGCCGGGCATCCCTACCGACACCTAGGAGTCGAGATGACTCGAAAAGAAACAGTGAAAAAATCACCAAAAATGTAGTCAAAAATTGACTAGGGCACTGCTCTTCCCGGATCTGCGCTTACTGGCGCGGAAAAAAGAAGAACTGACGTCAGCTCGCAGGGGCGGCGTCTAAGTACTGCCCGCGACGTCATCCCGGCGATCACGACGCCGACGACGGACGCGGAGCCGCACGACGCCGCCTACCGACGCACAAGGGTACTGCTACGCAAAAACTTTCCGGATCCAGCCTGACGCCTGGGGATATTCTAAGGTAAGGAATCTGTCACTAACGTGTCTCTTTCAGATACCATTGAATATACCAGCGCTTTTGATTCTAAATCTACAAAAATTAAAGGGTTATTTACCTGTCGTACAGAATATGCTGTCTACATACTACAATGTTCATGCCACCTGAGTTATGTAGGCAGCACCAAGCTGCAAGTATATAATCGTATTTTACAGCATTTACGTGCAATAGTTAATTCTGACCCTAGTTACCCTGTTGCTCGTCATTTTAAACTTGTGCACAATAATAATCTCAATGATTTAAAATACTATGTTATTGATGCTGTATCCAAATCACCTAGGGGAGGAAATCGTGAAAAGAAACTCCGTCAACTCGAATCTCAGTATATTCTGATCCTCGATACTAAGATGCCAAATGGGCTTAATACGGGAGAGGATCTTCACAACTTTTTATGAATGTAATTATCTGTACAGTATATTATTCGGAATTTCATGATTCATTTTTCTAGTCTCTATTGTTAGTTTTTACTCTAGGACGTATAGTTGTTATCTTGATTTTTCAGCCCGGTAATGGGACTTGTGCGACTTAGTGTGCCTGGTTTTTACCTGGTTTTATCCAGTTTTTGGATTTTAGCTGGGTTTTACTTGGTTTTACTGGGTTTTACGAGGTCTCATGAGGGTTGGGGTCTGGATTTTAACTATCTTTATGATTACTGGTTTACGTATTCTTAGCCATGTTGATAATAGCTGGATAAAAATCCCTTAGATATTTGAATGACAATTTAGACCTGGAATGACATATTTATAATTTTGGTAAACTTTTGTCTAGGTATTTCTCTTTTTACACTAATGTCTACTGTATATTATAGTTATTATGGGTCGTTGTGAAGGTGGGGTGTATTTGAGGCTCTTGTATCCCCATCGACCATTTTTAGGTGTATGTATTATAAGTGCACTTGCACTTTATTACATCCTAATTAGGAAAGTATGTAACTATTATACTATGGTACTATACATATGGGTTATCCCTTTTGAATTCGTACTGTATTTTGCACTTGCACTTTATGTATAATTATTAGTAAGCATCTTGGCCTCCATGAATTTTAAATTGATTGTCGGCTATGATTTTAATAGTCGGCATCACAGTTTTATCATCAAGCACTAGCACTTTTTATGATTCAACGTCCTCTCCTCAATCTATGTGTTTAGTTTATGTCTACACGTGCTCTTTAAGTATTGGGAATTTTTTCCATGTTTTATCTGTATAGTTTTAATATATTATACTAGATTTATTGTTTATTTTAAACAATAGGCTATATAAAATAGAAAGAGTCACATTTTTTACCATGTTGATCTTATAGGAGTTGTTATGTGTAAGTAATATGTGAATTGTAGTATGTTTTCGCTGTTTATTAGAGGGGAGGAGTTGGATCTGCACTGTGTCACTTTAAAAATGTTCAATGCGGTTCAGCGGGTCGTGTGATCAAGCTTGCGGGAGCGCAGGCGAAACGCGTTATGCTGGGCACTTGCCAACAATATTGATGCACTGTTTTCACCGAATAAAAAGCACTTTTTTCTGGATTTGCCCCGTGTGGTCCGTACCTGCTGTGCTGTTACTGAGTAGCTGGCGCTTCAAGGATTTTGGTTTTTCCATATATATATATATATATATATATATATATATATATATATATATATATATATATATATACACACATATACATATATATACATACATAGAGCGATATACATATAGCGAACACGGACACTGAAGGATGTCCAAGACAAGGACAATAATCAGTAAGAAGTCCTCACAGTACAATGTAATCTATATTTTAGGTAATCTCTCCCCACCCTCCAAACTGCCAGACTTCCTAAAGCAGGAGAACGAACAAAGTGAGTAGAAGGTGTCTTCTTAACTACCTAGTCAAGCGAAGAAAGGCAGGACCAGGTCTGGACAACAGAAAAAGAATAACAGGAGTGTCTCATACTGAAGACGTTGCTGAGATGTTGCCCTTCTGTGGCTGTGTCACTTTTAATTCACACCTTTCTAGTTACTAACTGGTTTAGGTGTGTTAGCTCCGGTTTGTATGAACGAGGGGAGCGGAGATACACCATTGATCTGCAGTCCAGAAATTGATCTTACAAGCCACCAGCTTGCTACCAGCTTCAACCTCCCTGAATGGTGTAGAAACACCAGGGAGCCCTTTCGGTATGGAATGCCACCCACTATAATGTCTACTGTCTTGTGTGTGAGTACACCTGCTGCCTGAAAAAGGGTGTCCGGCAGTCAGGACGAGTGTGACGGTGCACTAGCCTAACATAATGTATTTCCATGGAGGATCTAAAATTCTTTAAACTAAAAAGCAGACGATTACAGCCACCATCAACATACATTTTAATGCGTTTATATAAACAAATGTATTTCCCGGGAAAACATGAGGGGATGCTGTATGTGAAAAAAACATCTACCTGTTGATTGATGACCTCCAAGCGTGATTCCCTTAAGTGTGTCTTAAGCCATTCTGTAGCTTGTGAAGACGGATCAACTAGAAAAGGACACACTTGGCTCTGGCGAAAAAAAAAAAAAACATATTACACAATCCAGTAGAAAAACCTTTAGCATATTGGATCCCTAGACCACAAACCTTGTTTCTCACTTTCAGCCATGACAAAATACAAATATCTGGCCTCAGATAGTACCTCGGCCATCAACAGCAAAGCATTTCTATGGAGTAAGACACTCTCAAGAAACTTGGTCATAAAGGGCCCAATTCACGTAGGTGTGTGAGTACATGAGGGTAACTTAGAAGAGAATAGAATGAATTTTACAATTCTAAATTCCAAATTTGCTACTTACAACAGCTGAAAACACACCAATGTAAGTTTATGGTTATATGGGGTATAGAAAGTGTCAGGTGGTAGAGGGTCGCTGCAAAATGCATGGTGGTAGACAAAAACATTGTAAATGGCCACTGTCACCCTCGAATTACTTGCAAAGTTTTTCCCAAAACAGTTGGTGAAACTAGTTTCAGGGAGTGAATGGGAAGTGAGCCAACCCCATAATTTATTGGGTGCATTGGAAGCAGTCTTGCCATGGGCAGAAAATGGTATGCATGTCATAGTTAATAAGGAACACACTGCTGTTAAGCACACAATTACAAAAGTTAGATGTGCAAATGCAGATTTCGACCATACTTTGTCAGTTAAATTGTCCGCTTTGTGGACACTGCCTGATTAAGGGCCAGATTACGTTCTTGGCAGACTGGGTTACTCCGTCACGGTGACGGATATTCCATCCGCCAAATTACAATTCCATAATATCCTATGGATCTTGTAATTTGGCGGACGGGATATCCGCCATGTTTGTGATGGAGTATCACATCCGCCAAGATCATAATCAGGCCCTAAGTTAACAGGAGAAGGAATACGCCTGGAATTTTTATGAACCACACAGTATCAGCGATCTACTTCAATTGTAGTAAGCGGCCAAAAAGAGTAGATATCTTACTTTTTTTTTAAATTACTTTGCAAATTAACATCTTGTAAGACATCTTACCGCTCTCAAGGCCAGGTGCACACGATATACCTGTTGAAGAGTACATCAGAAAGCATAAAAGTCACAAGGCATAGTAGAAGCCAAAAGGTACCACTGGTATAGAGAGACCAAAGGAAACACTGCACCACCCATTGGGTTCAAGGAAGGATGGACAGCAGAAGATGCAAGGAAAGAGATGCAAGACTGGAGTCCCCGCATGGAGCAGTGATTTGCAGATCATGAGGGTCACCAGCTCCTGAACAAAAGCCACTTAAATAACCTGTACACCCAGTTTGGAAAGAAAGTTGTTATGGAGAGTCGCTGCCAAGCATCACAGGGCAGCGCACCAACTAAGCCCCCCTCGTTATGCCTCCTGTGATTAAAACGTATTTCAAACAACCAGCTTCTTCTGACTTCATGCTGCAGGTCAGAGTGCAGCCTTATGGCAGAAGAAGCATGGAAAGTATGAGACAAGACACACACACCCAGGAGGTTCGAGAAGGGTTCATCGGTGGCTGCCACCTGCGAGAAGACAGCCGGAAAATCAGAAAGCAACAACATAGGGTCACTTGGTAGCAGCACCGTGCTAGGTGTATTCTTCCGTAACTAGGCCAATTGCGGAAACAATGAAGTTTTCATATTTTTAGATCATTTAAAACACAGGCCCTGATTAGGGGTGCCTCGTAAAATTCCTACACCCGTGCAAACCTCTCTCTGCACGCGTGCCAGAATTATTCATTTTTCGTCACAACCCAACACTCGTATTTTAACTGATACATTTCGCGTAAGACAATGTTTGGTACGCTAAGCACCAAAAATCATCTGTTTCCATCATACGCATAACTGGTGTGACTTACTGCCGCCGGTAAATGCCGATACCCAGCATATCGTTATTTACCGGGTGCGAGTACACCCCTAACCAAGGCCCCAGGCTGCAAGAGTAAAATAATACTTGAACTGTTATGGCGGGGCATTAAATGAACAGAAGTCCAGTTAAAAAAGAAAAGAAAGTCGAAAACAAAATATCAAATTTAGACCTCTCTTACCGAAAATTTCAAATCATAGATCTAAGGCAGCGTCAAAATGAAAAGCAAACAGAAATTAAAAGTCAACAACGCAAGGAAATGCAAACATGGATACAATCATAGACATAAACAATGACAATTAATGAAGGGAGACATTTGTGAAACTAAACATTAACAAACATATGCACATACACTAAACAGAGCAGAGCTTCCAGAAACTCAAAGGAGTTTCAATGTTTAAAAGAAATCTCTCAGATGTGGGTGTCGAACCCACAACTCACAAAAACTGCTAACACGATTGTAAGTGAATGTATCTAGTTGGCGAATTGTCATTCACTTTAATACAACAACGCTCAAAATGGGCTTTTCAGTCAGTGCTTAATTTGTAAAAAAAAAAAAAAAAAAACATGAAGTGCCTGGCCCCTGCAGTTTGCACCACCCATTGCTCCCACTACCGATGCAAATGACAGTACTATCACTACTAGGCAATCACACACATAGAAGTGTGACAATTCAGACTTTAAATATACATTAAAATGACTAATACATGCCGCCCAAGCTATTGGTGACAGGTATTAGTGATTTTAATGTACATTTAATTTTTAAACAATAGCTATCCTCAAAAAATAAGACAAACGGCGACACCAGGTGACAGGCTGTCATAAGTATCAGTGTTGACAGTAAAGTGCTGGTGCCGAGCAACAGAAACCACCAGCTCAAATTAAGCACTGGCATTTCTTTTTACTGAAGCTGGAGAAACTTGTCTAAAGAGATCTCCTGTATGTGAGCAGAGGTAAGCGAGTTCTGCTTTTTTTCAGGGAACCAGTTCAGGTTGTGCTTTTGTCCTGCTAGGGGCGAATAGGAGGTCATTGGTCCTAGTATAGGTACATCAAGAGGTTTTAGTACAAGCGCAATCTCAATTAGCAAGGGTCATTTTGTGATGCTCTTTCTGGTGGATACTCTCCCTAACCAGAGATTCCTCACCTTTAGAATATTCCCCAACTGCCAAACTGGATCCAGAAATTGTCTTAGCAGTGATCCCTAGCTCCGTTCTATGCCGGAAGTGACAGAGCAGAGCTGTGTGTAAGCACTATTTCTCCCAATTGATGTAATTTTCATGCTCGACTTATTTCACACCCTCACACCTGTAGCACAACAGAATCAGAGCTACCAGTGAGCAGATCTCTAAATTGGAAACTTTTTAGATGTTAGATAAAGGCAACTCCAAAGAACGGGGAGGTGAAACGGCATAGAGGAATCTGCAATTAGATAGAGTACCAGAAAGAACGTTACCGAAGGAAAATAACTTGTTCTTTTGACAGATACTTCTATCCGCAGATTCCTCCCATTTAGGATAGACACCAAAGAAGTATCTCTGAAAAGATGGAGGAGTCTGATGAGTGGACTTCATACTAGGATATCTTGCAGGACAAGTAGAAAAAAAAATGGCCCTCCCTGCGGATCTGCGAGTTAAGGCAGTAATGGCTGGTGAATGTCAGGACATACAATCATGTGTAGCTGCTTGGCAGATGTCCAGCTCCGAAACACCCCTCGCTAAGGCCATAATGATGGCTTTAGCTCTGGTAGAATGAGCAAAAGGCCCTCAGGAGGGTCCTTCTTGGCCAAGGCTGAGCACATTTTTACTCAGAGAATGCCTTAACATTCTGGATACAATATCTTTCTGCCTATCCTTCCCTTCATACCATCTGTGAACCCCACAAAAACTTGGTCATCAACCAAAGTGCTCCTTAGTCCAATTGATATAAAAGCTAAAGACTCTTATAGGAACCCCATCTACTCTTTAGAAGGATGTGGTAGAGAGAAGGAGGGGTGGAGCGTGATGAATTGCCCCATATAGAAGGGCAATATCACCTTTGATATAAAGGATGCCCTTGTACAAAGCACCAGCTTGTCCAGAACGAAAGTGGTTTATGGTGTTTACTGGCAGTACCTGCAGTTCACTGACACAGCTCACGCAAGTAATCGCAATGAGGAAGGCATCATGTGTGTCAGTCGCAGAGCACATTAAGAAAGAAAGAACAAAATTAAAGTGCCACTGCGGCATAATAACTAATGTAGGATAAAACATGTCTATAAGCCCTTTCAAAAGCGCGTAAGGTGGGCTTATCAGGCATATGTAGAAAGGCTGAGAGGCCGACAAATAACCTTTAAGGTCTGCCCACAGCAAGGCCTTGTCAGGATAAAGATTGGACAAACAGAAGGAGGTTTGGCCTGCAATGGATCGACCTGACGTTCCTTGCAAAAGCCCATAAATTTTGCTGAGCGAGCAGAATAGAATGATGGGTATTGAGCACCAAGATGGCATTAACAACCTACTTAGACACATTGAATCCGCTCAGCTGGTTCACGCAATTAGGATGCATGGAGGTGTAGGTTGTGGAGGTTCGGGTCTAGTACCCTGCCCTGTGGTTGGCAGAGCAGGTCCTCCCAAAGAGGTAGACAGGGGTGGTACTGAGGCAGGAACTCAGAATGAGCAGGTCAGAGTAACAGAACCTTCACTCCCGGCCCCAGGCTATCAGGATGGGCCAAGCCTGGTTCCTGCTAACCTTCTGCAAAAGCCAGGGAACCAGCGGCTGGAAAAGACTGGAGTCCCATGGAAGGGGGAACAACTCTTCCAGTGAACCCTGAAGCGAAAACTCAAGAGCACAAAAGGCTGGAGAACTATCTCTGGCTGCAAACGTCTCTCGTGGTCAGCTATATTGTGTCTACTGACCTTCCCTGTCCTGGTGTTTAAGGGCATTGCTAGATGGTTAACAGTCAGAGAAATCCCCTTGGACGTCCAGCCAGCGTCACAGTGTTAGTGCTTCTTGGCACATCACAGGTGAGCGCACACCACCCTGTTTGTTGCACTACCACATAGAGATTGTGGTGTCCGTCAGAACTTGTACAGGACTGCCCTTGTTGCAAGGCAAAAAAGACTTGAGAGCCAGCCAGATGGCACACAGCACCAAAAAGCGGATGTGGTTCTTCTGCTGCACGCAGACCAGAGGCCTCTGATCACCACCTAGTCCTTCTGGCCTTCCTAGCCCAGAGGCAACATATCCATCACTACTATGAACACTGGATTGGGTAGAGAGAACAGGCTGCTGCAAATCAAGTTGGTATCCTTCATCCACCAATGAAGGTCCTGGGCCACCTTGGCCAGCACAAGGAAGTTGTTAAGAAGCACCCTAAAAGCTCAGCCCACTGAAGGTGAAAGGTCCACTGCAGACCCCCAAGTGCCAACAGGCATGAGGCACCAACATGATACACAAGGCCATGACTCCAAGAAGCCTCAGAACTGTCCGGAACACACAACCAAGCTTGAAACGTCAGGATCATATCCTGAATGGTTCAGACTCACTGCGGGGGCGGAAAAGCTTTGAAATGAACCGTGCCCAGAAGAGCACTGATAAAGAAAATCCTCCACACCGACTGAAGGTGGAATTTCATCTCATTGACAGAGAACCTCAGGAAAGACCATAGGCAGATGGTTGTCCGCAGGTGGTCCAAGGCGGACTATGACAAGCCCACTGTAAAAAAAGAGTCATAGAGCTACTGGAATATGGGTAATCATGACCATTCAAGATATGTTAAAACCACCGCCATCACCTTTGTAAATACCGGGATTGTGGGGGGTGGGGAGGGGGACAGAGTAGCCAAACTGCATGAGTGAAATGGAAGTGTTCAGACCCCCACAATGAAGTGGGGGATTCCTATGGGACTGCAGGACTGTTATATGAAAATATGATTCATAAAAGTCAAAGGACACCATCCAATCCCCAAAATGCAGGGCTGAGAGGATCTAGGCCAGAGTCAGAACGGAAGGTCGAAAATCGGTCTGAGCCCACCATCTTTCTTGAGCACTAGGAAGTAATGGGAGCAACACCCTTTGCACCTCTTCTTCTTGGGGACTTTCCTGATTGCCACTTTGGCCACCAATGACTGATCTTCTTCGCCAAAGATAGAGAGCTTTTCTGTCAACGTCTGAGTAAAAATAGGAGGAACTCAGTGTGATGGGGAGGAATTGACACAAAAGGAAGAGCATACCTATGATGGATAACCTAAACACCACACTGGCCAGAGATAACTGCATGACAGCTGGGCAGGTAAAAACATATTCTTCCCTGAGCTGGCCACAGATGTCTCCCAAATGGGGAATCATAGAAACATGTTGGCTACGGCTGCAAGGAAAGAGGAAGATGAGGACTGGCCATGTTGTTGGTGGCTCTGTGCTTTGCCACAGCCATGCCCCTTGCAGCTTCGAAAGGGCTAAGCGGGTCTCTGAACAGGCTAAGACGACTGCCTCTGGTGGTAAGCCAGGCCCCGGCAGTAAACTCTGAATTTATGGTATTGTTGATGGAAGTGGCAGGCTGTTGAGAGCAAGTCTAAGGAGCACGCAGTAGAACAGCAATCTTTGAACCACTGAATCTGCCTTGTTTCTAAACAGCCTTCATGTCCCTGGATAAACCTGTGGTGCACATCCAAGCATGATGGTGAATCACCACATTAGTGCCCATACAAAGCCCCCACAGTCTGTATTGTCTGGGCCCCGTAAAGTGTACTGTGCCACATCCTGTCAGTTGTGGGAAGATTGAGCAAAGATATTTTGCAACTCATCAAGGAGGGCAGGCAAGATCTTGCTCTACATATTGCAGAGGGCATTATTACATCTCTCCAACAAGGAGACAGCAATTAGAGACCACAATCAGAGACCACAAGCAAAGGAGAACACACTCTTGCCAAGCACAGCCATGCACTATGATTCTCTGTCAGGTGGAGCAATACGAAGGCTTTCTGGTTCACACTGATGGCTGAAGACTAAACCACAAGATTCTGGTGCAGGGTGCTGTGTCAAAAAGCATCCTACACCAGAGCAGGCCTATGATGCTTAGCGATGGGGTGACTTATCAGTGACACTCAACATGGTTTTGGCTATGCCGGCATCAGGGCTTCTGTCAAGGTTTCATTGAAAGGTAGCAAAGACTCTGAATTTGAAGGGCCAGGTTTCAAGATTTCTGTAAGCAAACTAGCTTAGGTTTCCACAACTAGGAACTGTAGTTCCAACACCTCTGAGCTGTATGGACCACTACCGCAAAGGAGGTGCTTTCCTTGGTTGGGAGCCCCAATGGGGAGTCCAAATCCTTCACCGATGAGGTATAAAGGCCACTAATATTTTGAAAGGCCAACAAACAGACCAGCAGCAGTATAATGAGGGAGTAAACAAAGTAATTTCCTCCTCCGTATTGTCCTCATCATGTCAGATCATTCTGAAGGTCCTGTGTTGCATCTGCATCTAAACTGAACAAGGCACTGCCAGAGAATCCTCCCATGCCATGGGCTGTACCTTAGTGACTTGTAATGAGACATTGCCTGAGCGGAAGCTGAAGTGGGCTCCAGATGCAAGGTCGACATCAGATCTGGAACCGGTGCCTCTGGGGCTAGGGTGAGCATTAGACCAGCCGGAACTGGTGAGGCCTTTGGTGCCCTGATACATTTTCAAGAAGGTTTAAACCTGTCTCTTTAGGAGGTAAAATTTGACCTATGCTGATGACGTCAAAAGCTTTAGAGAAACTCAGTAGCAACCAAAAGAGAGCTTCTGACCTGCGTCGGTTAGGCATAGGGAAACAGAAACTGATGCACGCACACCAGGCAGTGCCATTTATAGTCCGATGTGGTCATGCCTGGGGGCGGTCAGAGCTAAGACAGGTGATATTGGTTAAGTTTTCCATGTTAGGATATTCATAAGGTGAGAAGTCTGCAGGAAGTATCCCTCAGAAATTTGGAGTACACTTCAGTAAGCTATTCTGATCTTTACAGTCCTCTTTGGGTGTAGCACTTGCACCTCTTTTGAAGGAGGACCTTTGGTTTGCGCATACTAATAACCCAAGACAGTATATGTTTGCTTTCCTGAATACAACTTGTTTGATAGCATTGTTACCCTTCAGTTAAATGACTTTAGCAAACAGAGGGCTTTAAAGCCACTTGATATATATATTTGTACTCAAAATAGAAGGAAACCAAAGTATCCATGTGTCTGGCAACAGACTGTAAGGTGCCAAAACTGAGCCGAAGATGTGTCTAAATGCCTCCAGATATTTTGCACATTAGTTTTTTGAACCTAACAACAGCTATTTGAGAGCAAAACAAATTGACCACGGGCATGCTGTAAATGCACATTACCAATGCATAGAGAGAAGAGGAGTCTGCAGTTACACGGTCACCAAAAAAACAAAGCCCACGAAATGACAGACTTACAAGCAGAAAATAAACTTATAAACATAATAACTTTACAATGGTCAAAATTATGCAACAACTAGACAAAACAGGTGATCTTAAGACACAGGACAAATATATTTGTGGCTGTTCTCTTTAAAGGGGTAATGTCCTAAACTAAATCAGTGAGGTTTCTATGACAGCTTCAATCATGTCTGTTTAGAACAACATTTGTGGTGTAATTGGGGGTTGCATAACTCTAGTGAAAACATTATTTTACGAAACCTAACAGTTGTTCAAGTACACAACGACACATTCCCATCGATGTTCAATTTCAACAGATTGCAGGCATTTTTACAGGACTGAAGTCGAGTGCACCATTGAGCGAAGAAACCAATGAATTATATTCACGCTTACCTGCAAAATAACAAGGGCATTTTCAATTGAAAGGTCATCTGAAGGTAAGCCTTCGCTCTTCCAAATCAGCTGTTCGCTTTCAGTTGATAGAAACCGTCTCAAATCGAAGGCTGTCAAAAGAAATGAAAAAAGAACTAGTATAATGGCCCAAAACAGGGCACCATATTTCCAATCCGTTCACATGGTGTTGTGTGGAGCAATATAAAAAAATGATTCTGGCGTAGCTCATTAGTGGTTCTATTTTAGTTGTTTGAGTAATCTACCAGTGCAGCGCAGGTCAAAAAGTAACCCAGCCTCAATATCCATGGCATTCTTGAAGATGTCCTCAGTTCCTCAACATTTACTATCTACAGCTGTTGGGATATGATAGTATAGGCCTGGGAGGATTCCTCCTCTCGCCTGCCAGCACACACAGCCATCCAGAGGAGAGCTGGGAGGGAATCACCTCGTTGAGCACAAATGGGCCTGTAGAGACACCACCTTGTGCAACTCATCCACATGCCGTTGTTTCCCTCCCTCCTTCACACACCAACCAAACATACACTGGCTACGTGTGTCTACTTCCCTAAGGTGTGTGACCTTCCACTATCGGAAACAGAACAGAACCAGTTTTTGTCTCTAGAAGTAACAGGTGAGATCTATTTCCTTGGGGAACATCTGCACCTCGGCTGGCAGTACCTTCTGCCATCATGGCTGCAGCCTTGTATCGCCATGCAGTAAGCCTGCCTACAGCGTGTAATGCACACAGCCAACTTGTTTCTGGACATTCAGACCTGCCTGCTAACGGGTAGCGTGAAGAAGCACTGTTGGATTTGGTAGCTTAGTAGACTAATGCAGCCACTGCGACCTCATGGTCACAGGTTCAAGTCCCGGCGGGTTCACTCAGCCTCTCATCCTTTCCGAGGTCGATAAAATGAGTACCATTGAGTTGGGTAACAAACATCTGTTATTCAGTGCCAAGATACGCTGAATATGCGCTTTACAAATACACGTTATGCTAAGCACAAATTGCAGTTAGTAATCTATTGTCACCTGTGTGCGGCAAAGACTAATTGCAAGAAATTCTTCAAAAAAGCACGATGTGGGGGGGATGAGACAGGGCAAAGGATTGAATATATGTTATTGTATAGCTCTCCCAGCAACCTAAATGAGGGGGACTATACTGCGGCAACCAGAGGTCTCCCAAAGGTATCCTCTGGCCCACGTTTTGGTGGGGCAGGCCGAGCACAAGACTTATATGCTCATTCAGGGTTTGGCGTAAGCAGGATATCAACCGTAAACAGGATAACCCGTTTTATGAATACTGTGGGTCCCGGGCCCATTTAGAGGTGAGGGACCCTTAAGTTTTCTGACAGTGGAGCTTTGACCTATTCCGCTGTCAGGAAACTTTAGTCAGAGGTCCAAGTGCCACAGAGCCTCTGTTTTTTTGTGTGTGTCAATGTCTGCCCACTGCCCTATTTAGGGCAGGCCTTCAGACGTTGATTCTTTCTGCCCAGGTCTGCCGTGCAAAGCCTGGTGGGCCTGGGCAGAAAAAGAATCAATGGTCCATGCACACAAGATAAAATCTCCCTGCGCTTCACAGCGGCTTGTTTCTGAAACAGAAAAAACTGCCAACCTTCCGGCAGGACATGGGGCCAACTTGCATCACAAAACTGCCACCCTGATAGTGGGAGCCTTTGGTGGAAAAAGATTCCCACTGAGCGGGTCGGTATCTCAAGGTGAGACCTACATATTTTCAGAGATATGAGGGCGAGAGTAAACACGCCAAGGCATCTTAAATATTAGGTGGTTAAATACAGTCATAATAGCGAGGTGATATCATTCTGCCGTTGAAATTAGAAATGCCTACCTAGCTTGGGGTTAGAATTTTACTGCCAATATCAAAGGTGTCAAAAGGTTTGCATTATTGGAACATGAATGCTAAATACAAAACACAAAGAGCATATTTACTTTCCAGCCCAGTTGATTTTTTCCATTCCTCTAAGCTGGCTTTGCGCTGATCTTCGGGAGCTGCAGAGATGTATGTGATGAAAGCTGCGGCAAGCTGAGCTCTCTTCGGCAGCGTGTCAAGTTCGCTTGCCATCTCTGCCATCTGATAAAATACATGTGAACACAAATTATGAAACAGGCAACACCATAGATTCTCAACCATTTCACTGTATGTATCGTCTTACTGTATGTACCCATGTGCTTGACACCACATCGACAGCCATACACTGGAAGAACAGATCATGCAACAGAGCAACCGGGCGATAAGGCCTTTAAGTTGTTACTTGAGTGAAAAACAAGCCATATACTGTGGCTGTTCTAAAGGGATCTCTTGAAGGGCTCTGACTTAAGATAACTTGATAAAGGTGAGGTGGGAGTCTAGGCACTGGGTCAAGAGGGGGTCAGACGTTGTGAATGCATGCACGACCCATGGATTGGGTTCAGATTCATGGTCAGGAACCGGTCAGACAGCAGCAAGAAAGCAAAACTCTGACAGGAACTTGAGGTTTGAATAAAGTGGGAAGGCCTGAAAGCAACGCAGCTGGGGTAGTACCATCAGCAAGTTCCAGAAAAAGGGAAGTCAGTTCTTATTTACAAACCACTCGAGTGGACAACAAAGATTGCCCCTCTTCTACAGACAGCAGCTGTCAAGCCTACAGGCATCACATAGGGAATCCATGTGGAACTCAAAGATGCAAACGGCATTAAACGTGTTCCAAGGTGGGAACCACACTTAACGACATCACCAATTGTTAGTGGACTATGAAAAAACCAGCTTCGAGGTTATTTCAGAGAAACAGGTTTTGCAAATGGCAACCAACAAGAAAGCCACTGGGAATTTAGGGCATGTAAGAAGCTGTGGAAGGAGAAATTTTTGAGAGCTCTGTTTTGGACATGGCTGATGAGAATCAATGATGGGAGGGGACACAATACATCTCAATCAGGATAGAGTACTCCTAAACATACTCAGGGCCGGACTGGCTACCGGGCGTTTTGCTGTGCTGCCGAGCTGGGGGCTGATTTCGTTGATGGGGACCTGCGTGTGCTTAAAAACATTCGTTTTGAAATGTTTATTTAAAAGCACACGCAGGTCCCCATCAACGAAATCAGCCCCCACCGCAGCGAAATCAGCCCCCAGCTGTGCAGCACAGCAAAACGCCCGGTAGCCAGTCCGGCCCTGAACATACTGAAACAAGCATCTGCAATGCAATAGGTCGAGTTTGAGCTATTGGCATTGTAAATGACAATGCCTTTTTATTTATGTTTTGGTTTTTAACCCCTTGAGTGCTTATGACGGCACCACGCCGTCATGAGTCACGGGCGGCGTGTGCTCATGACGGCGTGGTTCCGTCATGCAGCAGCCGCTCCGCCCACGCGGCATTAATTCCCCGCGAATTAATGAGCGGGCGTGGTCATGACGGAACCACGCCGTCATGAGCACATGCCGCCCGTGACTCATGACGGCGTGGTGCCGAAATGAGCACCGAAGCGCCGCGCTCACCCCTACCCCCGCGCCGCGGCGGAATTCGCGCCGCCACGAAGGGGTTAAAACATAATTAAAAGGCATTGTCATTTTCAATGCCAATAGCTTAAACTCTCGCAAATGCAAGACCTATTGCATTCCAAATGCTTGTTTAAAAGTGTGTGTGTGTGGGGGGGGGGTTGCAAGCAGAAGGTAGCAGAAAGAACACAGACGGGGAGGGTGTGTGGAAGCAAAACTGAGGGTGCAGGTGTGGGGAAGCAAAAATGATGGCACGGTGGGAGAAGGGGCAAGGAGGGCATAAGGAAGCAAACTATCGACAGAGCAACGTGTTGGGCAGGGGGAGAAAAGCAAATGAGCGAGAACAACGTTAAGCTGGGGGTGAAAGAACACCCTTTAAAGGTAATCTGAGCCGGGGCAAAGCGCAGTGAGCTGCCACTTTGGAACTAGAGAACTGCTCAGTAAAGCGCTCCAATACCTTCCGGTAGGGTTCGCGGTTGCGGGAGTGTGTGTCCAAAGAGACATTTGAAGCCAAAGAGTTTCTTTCTTTTTTGGATCCATTTCACAGAGGAACAAATTGAGAAAAGAGGGTAAGAGCCCTTTGTTGAAGTCGTGGTTTTCAGCAAGTGAGCGGAGGAGCAAACCTAAAGCATATTCATGTTTAACATAGATGTTCATTCAGAAAATAAACAAGCCAGATCTAGCGGAATTTACATCACGCACCTTTGACCTCACTAAAGACATCGCTGAGATGCCCCCTCTTGTCTCCCATGGCCCCTGAAGAACTCCCCGTTTGCTACGAGTTACACAAACCGGTGGTCACAACTGCGCATGAGAGACCCTCCTGCAGTAAGAGAAGCTCATTAAAGAAAATAGTGTTTACAGACTAAAGACGACGTACAGTGTAACAACCGAAGTAAAAGGGCCAATCCTCATGGGAGGTTACGAATGAAGACAAGGCGGTACCAAGGAGGGACTAACAAGCCTAATAACGAATCAGAAGCCAGCATTTACGACTGACAATGACACAAGCCAATGACAAATATGGGCGGAGAGTGGGTGGGGCTTCAAGTACATACTCCAATACAGCATGGCTCGCAGAGCAACGCATGCGCTGCCCAGGCTCAACCTAGAAATCACAACTGTGATATTCAAGGAAAAAGTGTTAACAGATGTAAAAATAGGTCAATGAGCTTCAAGGGATACTCTTATACATTCTGTCAGCCACACCCTGCCACGCAGGCAGGCTCTAAAGAACATCACAGTGAAATTACTACAGGAGCCCATCCGTTACCATTGCACTTTCCATCATAAGGAGAAACGAAGGCAAAGAACGCCAGTAGCAGGTCTGTAATAGTCTGTGGCTGCTAAGAGAGCAAGCAATGGGTCCCATTATCTCGAAGATTAGAGACAAACTAATCACAAGACAAGTGCAGAGGACAGGGGAGATAGTTGAAGTACAGGACGAAAGGTCCATGCAAATGATCACCTACTCGATGCAACAATGATGGGGTGGTGTCTCTACACATAGGACAGAATCCAGCAGAATTTCTGTTCACCAGTTTGTCTAAAGCAGCAATGCTAGGCGTAGTGATGGAAAAATCTCTAAAAGCAGAACACCAATATTCTGTGTAGCAGAAATATGGACCAAAATTCAATATTGGAGTGTAAATGAAGTGCGTGGGGTAAGTTAACTCCTGGGAATTTGTACATACCAAAACTTGTATAGGTTTCATCCTAAATGGTTAATATTTTAGCATTAATTGTGAAAGACCTACATTCCTGAATAAAAGAGCAAAAATAAGGAAATCGCATGCAGGTACTGCATGCTTTCAAGACACACACCTATCATCAGGTCTGGTAACATTTTAAATTAAAAGGTTAACAGCAAATCTACAGACCAAAAGCCTAATATGAAATGTAATGCTCCAAAATAACACAATATTTACTCTTAAGAACATGAAAAACATAAAGAAGGTAGATATGCTTTAATCAAACAGGATCATGAGAAAAAGCTGTCACCTGATTATCAAAAATGTAGTAGATCCCTAAGAAGACATGTCAGTGGGATAGCAAACAGTAATAGGGATACCATCCAGGGTTTTGAATCAATGAAGAAAATCTAGGTCTAAAGCATGCATGGAGAAAAGCAAACCAAGGGAAAAGAAACCTCATTTTTAGGTCTCGCGCCTAGCGTTGCAGTGCGCAGCCCTGCTCGCGCAGCGCGAGACCTCTAGAAAGGGCTTCTGAAAACGACCCACACGCTCGTGCGTGTGGTTTTGTTTTCGGAAGCCCACATTGGCTGGAGCGTGCGTTTTTTTGATGTGGACGGCACGCGATTGGTCAAAGGCGGGCGCATGTCCCGCCTTTGCCGCGCCCATTCCCGACGGTGGCCAGAACGCGCAGCAGCGCGCGTTCGTCTGCTGCCGCTGCCGCTCCCTCCCCCCCCCCGCTCCTCTGTAAACAAGCATCGTAAGCGCAGTGTTGATGAGTTAAAGTCTTCCGATAGGTAAGTTTTACCGCTAGTCTACATGTCACCTGTTTGTGTTTGGGTCGTGTCTAAT
Source organism: Calotriton arnoldi (assembly GCA_963921515.1). NCBI lineage: Eukaryota > Metazoa > Chordata > Amphibia > Caudata > Salamandridae > Calotriton > Calotriton arnoldi. Next base: position 1,502,317 of record CAWUFW010003804.1, on the reverse strand, counting down.
CCGAATGGTGGGTGTAGTCGATGTTTTGACCTAATACATCGATCAGTTTGTCAAGGCAACCCACCTTCGTGTGTTTTAGTTACCGAATGTTGCAGGGGGCAAGTTATTTAAAATGCTTTTTCTTTTATACCATACATGTTTCGCCTGTATAATTTTATGCAATGGGAAATTAGTGGGGGCTGCATTACGTGTTATTGTTGCCATGACGTAATTGTATGCAGATAGACTTTAAAGAGGCCTTTTCTGCAGGCCACAGTTTGTCGCACCATTGAAACACCCCAGACTGCATGAGGGGTGTAACCTGATGCTGTAGAAAATGTTGGTATTGGTCGTTGGTTATGTGGTCCCTTATTTAAGCGGCTGAGGAATTTAACCAAATGAGTAAAACGGTCCTAAACAGGTGTACTTTACGTTCTCTCTGTAGGCGGGTAGACTCGGTGACTCCTACAAATGGCTATGGTCGTTTCCAGAGCCCTGAATTAAAATGACCGTTTTTAGTAGGATTTGTCTACGGACCGCTTATAGTAGAGCGACGTTGATGACATATTGAGAAATACCAACGCTTGTAGTGGGATTTTTGGTCATCCTAATGGTTGGCTTTTTTGTCACTCATAACGGTTTTCCTCTCCCGGGATCACCGCTTATTCGTCATATTTTCATGACGTTTATCCTGACACCTCACGCCACGTCAGAGTGCATGCATTTTGCTGTTTACCTTGTGTGCTGCTCTCCCCACCCAGACCCGCATCACTACATGGGCTGGTCGGTTTAAATGTTCACCCGCCCCTTCCAACAGTTGACACTAGTCCATCTATCGACTCCTCTGGGGGAGGAACGTAAGTTGCCATAAGACCTGTAGGCAGTGTATAGAATAGTACTGATGTCTATATTTTGATCATCCACCAATATCTCGCTGTCAAGAACAGGTATTGAGAAGAGATGGGTTGTTGCCTTAAGGAGATTGAGCATGGGAGGTCTGTTAAACATATTGGTAGGGCTTTTAAGCCTAAATGCTCTCGCAACCCAGAGTTGTAGTATATTGTATTTGCCATATAGTTGCATCCCAGTCTGCGAATATCTGTGACCGCCTTATCGGTGCATTTTTAAGTCTCGCCCCTAGAAGGCGCATGCAATGTTACCATAGTGATCACACGCTTATGCCTTCTCCTTGTTCCTGTCGCCTGTGTGCTCCGCGACAGTTTCACGTTGCTCTTAAAACCCATCTGCCCTTATGATTTAAACCCCCCCTGAATCGCCTTTCTGATTTCTGTTTTATTAGCCATGCGGTTGAGGCAAGGTTATACTTATGACGCTCAAATACAGGGCTGCCCTTATTTAGCCAACTTACATTGAATGCCAAGGCTGTTCACCTGCTTCCCTAAACTGGCTTGTTGATGCCTGCCTCCAATGGAGGACAGGTTGAAAATGTGCAAACCCCCCCCCGCTGGCCCTCCCCCCCCCCCCATCCCAGTTTTACCATTTCATTTAAATAGTAACTGAAAAACGCTCCTATTTCCTCTGGACCGCGCCACCCTCTTAGGACTGTAGAGCTCATAGTACCTGTTAGGGAAATCGAGCAATTTTTCGGGGAAATAGGCAGGTAGTGTGGCTGAGAAACTAGTCACGAGTGTCTTTTGTAATACAGATGTGTATTCGTTTGCTTGTAGTCATTATTTGTGCATCAGGTCTCTGACTGCTTGCAGGGGTCGATGGCTATTAACATGGAGATTTGACCCTGAACAGAACCGAGGGGATGCAGCATTTGAAAGGAGGCACTGCAGGGAAGGAATCTCGGTTCTGGGGAAGAGGGGCACCTCTGCTATGATGCTGTTTTGTGTGCCTTTGCTAGTCAGTGGTGTGAGTTTTGGAGGAAGGGGACCCTGACCAACAATATGAATGAATAATGCAGCGCTGCATCATATTTAGTTAGAATGCCTGCAGACCTGCATCTCGCATAGTGTGAATGCGCAGCTTTATTGCCAGTGCTTATATGAGCTGTATGTGCAATGGGAAAGAGAAGAGAAGGTGGGGGGGGGGCAGGGCACATGGAATCATGTGGTCATAAGCCTTTAAATTTTAACCTTTTCTTATGTGGGGGTCAAGAGTATGACGTATTTTTGTAACCTCCCCCTCCCCCCAACAAAACACACACACGCTACACACCAATAGAGGGTTGGCGATCCAACAAATAAGCAGGGAGAGCGAGGCCGCATGCACCAGCCGAGTCCCAAAACTTTTATCAAGTAACTCCTGCAGGCTACAACAACAATCCTGTAACAAACCTGCCAAGCTTTCAGACTGCGTATGTGACCTTTCCATTTTTATTGAATGATTTAGCTTCATACTTCAATGTGTTTTGTGTCTCGCATTATTAAAGTTTGAGCTATTGGTGTTGCATTCTTTAGCAATGCCAATAGCTCAAACTCTAATAATGCGAGACCTATTGCATTGTAAATGCTTGTTTTACATGAACACCCTTTTCCAGCTGCACCACAAGAAGACCATACATTAGAAATGTCAGAATATCTGACCAACATTTAAAAAATGATAGATCTTTTGGCTTCTGGTGTGACCAGTGGGGTGTTCACCTTCCTTGCATCTCTAATAAAAACATACTGTAAAAGTTCCTGCACCGTCTATCTGCAATATTCTGGAAGAAGATACTGAGAGAGAGGCTGGAGAGTGCATATATTCCCTTGGAATTCATGGTTCCATTTCATTCTGGAATTTAAAGTGTACAAGATCTTTTAGGTTTAAGTTATCTTTGTAGACTTTGCAACCACCTTTGAGAATGGAATCACCTTGAGGACTCTCCCAGTCGAGACATTTGACAAGAAATGTAATGGTGTCCCAGAGGGTGCCTTGTTGCTCTTGAGAAATGTGGAGACATTGGGCAAGATGGAGATCTCATTTAGAAGCAGAATGACTAGGAGTTCTGGACTTTTGTACAGAATAGTGCTATGAAGGCAACTTGCCTGTTTTCAGACAGCTAACACAGGAGATGGCAGTGACATGGAGAACATTTCGTTGGCAGTGATGGTCCTGATTACAAGCACCGTGTCTTATATAGTACCTTGAACTTTCGCTGGTGGAGAACCTTCAGCCAAATAAACTGATTTGGATGTGTGCTCATGCGGCAGTGTCTCTGATTTTAATGTTTTGATGTTGACACCCATTTATTACTCTGCTCTAGCATTGTTCTGCTCCAGACAGCCACAAAGTATTCCAACCACTCTGGAGGAGGTTACCCTGAGGGAACTACCCTCCGGTGTCATCTCTGGAGCTTACTCAAGTCCAAGGCCCTCCTTAATTGATGTTCCTTGAAAGAAGCAAACATTTTAGTTTGTTATGTTATCTTCTAGCCCCAGTTCTCATTAAGGCAAATTAAACACACATTGCATTCACGTGACCAATTACAAACACTTGTCATGTATGCTCAAAACCAGTGCCACCCAAGATGACTCTAAATCTTCCTCTCTGTTACTAAATGATTCCACACTGCTGTACCACCCCTCGGCAGTTTACGTACAAGACTGCCACCTTTGTACCCAACAGAGAGCAGAGAACATTAATCGTCCCAAACCACACAGGCCTAGGACAAGCACAGTATCCATATATCATCAATCACATAATTCTGGCTTTACAGAGAAGCTTTACACCTGCATCATTTTAACAAACCTGTGTATTCCATCTCTTATGTTCCCCATCAAGCTGATGAATCAGAAGTTCTGCTGCTTGAATAATTTCTTGTGCCTTGGTTAACTCTGCTTCAAGTTTGGCAGCTTCTGTAGTTCTGCTTTGGAACCTACGAAGAAAGGATATGATTAAACAAATCAAGATGTATATCATTCTTCTAACAAGCAAACCCTAAATACTGTATTGTAATAACAAAACAACTTACTTCTCTTTCAAGTCTGCCACTTTCCGGCCTACATAGTTCAGTTCATCTTCTAATCTCTGTTTTCGGTCCTCTGTTTTTCTCAAATTCCTAAAACACATTTTTGATGACATGAGAAAGGCTTCCATCGACTTGAGAAAAGTAAAACATTACAATGGTCACAACTCCTCAGCACTAAAATCACTTCCGCTTCACCCACATATGACCTGCTCCCAGCCTAATGCAACAATTTCCCGCACCTCAGCCACGGTTCCTTTCTGTTCTCATTTACATCCTCCAATGTACAAGTTACTTACCTTCGGTAACGATGTATCTGGTAGAGACGAGTCTAGCTGCAGATTCCTTAACGTAGAATTATCCCCAGGCGTGAGACTGGACCCGGAAAACTTTCTTTGCCCCAGCATCCCTGCGCGCCGGGGGGGGCGGTACCACGCGACTCCGCCCTGACGCCGTCCGCGGGCGTGACGTCAGCGAGGTCACATAAGCCCCGCCCCGGCGTGCTGACATCAGTTTTCTTCAGAGAACTTTTCCGCGCCACAACGCGGAGCCATCACAAACAAAACTGTGGAGAGTATGGGAACAGTGTGCGAAAAATCAGTGAAAAAGAAAAGAGAGAAACGAAAGGTGAGGAACAGCACCAATTGGAAAACTGCCAAGCACTAATATACCAAAAAAGGCATAGCAGGGAAAGAGCAGAGCGCTGCCCCGAGGAGCAACCTTGCAAGCCAAGGCGACATCCCCTTTGGAGGCAGAACACATGTGAAAAACGCGATAGCAGAAGAGAATCTGCCATCACAATCCACAACAGTGAAAGGGCAACAAGCCCGAAACAGAGGAGGAACAGCAATTCACCCCCAGACGACACCATCAAGGAGGGCCGTATCCCCTGAAAGGAGCGAAAGGCCCGAGGTACAAGCAAAAAAAAAACTCCCAACGCAGAGAACTGCAAAGGATTCAGAAACCCCAAGCCAGTAAAAGGAGAAAAGACAAGGAGGCCCCTACACGTGGAGAGAAAAAACCAAGTGGAGGGAGGCAGAAGCACCCATGAACCAACCGACCTCAGATCAGAAAGGAAGGGGTGGAACAATCAAGCAGAACGAAGCATCCTGTCCGGGAGGAGGCGAAGCATACCCCCACAGAAGACAAGCCACCCGGAGGGAGGCGAGTGCAGAGGACCAAACAGAAGATCCTCGCAGAACGGGGAGGAAGGGTGGGTCGTGAAGGAATCTGCGGCTAGATTCGTCTCTACCAGATACATCGTTACCGAAGGTAAGTAACTTGTACATCTGATAGAGACTACTAGCCGCAGATTCCTTAACGTAGAATAGATACCCTAGCCATACCCAGAGGGGAGGAGGGCCTGCGAGAAAACTTCCCCAGTAGAAAGAAACACAGGGCCCCAGCAGGGGATGTGTCACGGGGACAAGAAGGGCGGGCCAGCCCCCACCAAGCAGAAGGAAGCAAGGACAAGGCGAAGGGAAGACTAGGAGATCCCAAGCCCATCCAAGGAACAACTGCCAGAAACCCTCCGAGGGACGGACAGCCGCAGAGGAGCACCCAGGAGGAAAAGAACCACCCCAACGCCAGGGAGAAGAGGCAGAACCAGAGGCAGAGCCTGCCAGAGGAAAACACACACACCCAGCGACGGGGGACAGCTGGACAGCCATCCTCCGCAAGGCAGCGTAGAAGGCAGAAACGGCCCCACAGCCAGGAATTGTAGGCGTAAGGAAAGAGGCACAGGTGCACAAAGCCCCAGCAGAACAAGAGACAGGGGGCACAAGGAAACACGCCAAGGGCCACATCGGCGGACCAGAGCAAGCAGGCAGGCGCAGCCAGCAGGGGACCGCACCAAGGAGCCGTGCACCCAGAACAAGCCAGGCGCAAGCCGAAGTCAGAGGCCAGAGAAGGCCAGGAGCCGGCCCAGAGACACACACCGACCCACAAAGAGGTGGGACGAGGCAGAAGAGAAAGAGAGAGAGAGAGACCCGGAGGACGGTCCAAGCCGGCAACCAGAACACAGAAAGCCAAGAAAAGCTAGTCCTCCCTGGAACACCAGACAGAGGACCAGGCCGAAATGCCGGACGGAAAGGCGGGAGCGTCACAACACAACGCCGAAGACCGCATACCAGGCTGGTCTAGCGACGAATGGAACCTGGAGAAGGGCAAGCGGGGCGCTGCGCAAACTGCGCCAAGAGGACAGGTAAAGAGACCGCACCTGCGGCAGACCGTGACGCCGTGGAGGGCACGGAGCCCGAAACCGCACCGTCCCAGGCCATGACAGAGCTATACAATAGCTACAAGTACCCCACATAGGGTATGTTACATCCCAAAAAGACATGGGAACACCTCTTAGGAAAAAATTTCCGCAGCAGAGGGCAAAACAGAAAGACCTGCGGACAAAACCGCAGACGGCTCACCAATCAGCCAACAAAAGAAGATACAGAAGGCCCAATCTCAGGACCAACACGGCTGCACCAACAGCCAAAATCACAAGACAAAAACAGAGGGCCGGACCAGCAGCCAACAGCACCTAAGGGCCAAGCGAAGGACCCTGAAGGGGCACCATATAGAACACACAACTGGGTTACCGAGCACTAAGCTCCAGAAAAAACAACTGGAGAACACCTCCTAGAACACACCAGAGGACCGACATCCAGGTTCACTGAAGAGAAGGAGGACAAAGCCCCGCAAGGAACCGCTGAATGGCAGAATCCGCAGGGGCGTGAAACAAAAGAGTGCCATCAAAAGGGAGGTCAACCAGACGCTCCCTAACGTTCTCAGGGAAAACACTACCCCTCAACCATGCATGGCGACGGAGGGCCACCGAACTAGCCATAGTACGACCAAGAGCCTCAGAGACATCAAGAGCCGAGCGAAGAATAAACGCGGCCAGCTCCCGGCCATCCAACACATGGTGCCGCAAATCAACGCAGGCACCCTCCTGAGAGGCACAAGACAGAAGGGACTCCGCAGAATCCCACAAACTGGAAGTGGCTCTGGCTAACACACAAAGCGTGTTGAGGGCCCGTAAGGCAGCACTGGATGAAGCGAAGACGTTACGCCCCCAGGAATCTAACCACCGGGCCTCCCGTGACGGAGGAGACAAAAGGGAAGGCAAGGAAGGAAAGGCCGTCTGCAGAATAGGGCCCCGAGTAGAAGGATGGAAGGAAAGACAGACAGGATCATGCGGAGCAGGACGGTGGCGGTGCAGGGGGGACTGGGGCACCGGGTCCCCCGTGGCAGGACGCCCCCAGGGCCCCAAGAGAGAATTGTGGAGCGAAGCTTCGAAGGGAAGAAGCAGCTCCCGTCCACCAGAGCCCTGGTGGAGAACCTCAAGCAAGTGGTCCGCGGGGAAATGTGCAGCCAGGTCGCCCATGCGCAAAATCCCAGCGGCCGTGGAAACAGCCCGTGCGAGAGCAGCACTCGCCTCCGTAGGGCAACGCGGTGGGGAGAGCAACTCCTCCGTTGGTGACGGCGGCGCACTAAGCCGGCCGTCCCCCAGCCCAAGCGGAGGAAGAAACGGCTAAGCCCGGAAAGGTGGAGGGCCGACAGAGGAGTGGGGAACCTGAGGCGCCTCAGGGGAAGACTGGGCGCGGAGATGGCAAAGAGCCCTCCTTGGAAGACGCCGGGGAGAAAGCCACCACGGGCGTCCCGTCTCCGGGGAAGAAGAGACAAACAGTTGTCTGACCTCTGGAGAAGAGGGGGCCTCTGAAGAGGAGTCGGCGACCCGACGTCCGCACGGCGCCGTGGAGTCCGTCACTGGCGCTGGCGCGACATCGACCAGCGCCGAAGGGGACGCGGCGACGACCTCCACCACCACCTGCGCCGCGGGAGAACGGGGCGGGGACGGAGCAGGGGCGGCCAAAGAACGGCGCCGAAAAGGCGCCGACTCGACCTCCGACGAGGCAGCCGCCTGCGTGGAGAGACGAGGAGGGCCCGGGGACACGCCCCGGCCCTTAGCCAGCCCCTGCGGCGCCGCTAGGGCCGACAGCCGCCAGCGCCTGAGCGTGCCAGCTCGGCCTCGGACAAGGCCGCCGCCTGCCCAGAGGACCGAGTAGGACTCGGGGACAAGCCATGAGTCCCGGCAACCTCCAGCGACACCACAGGGACCCCCACGGGGGTTTGCGGCGAGGCAGAGGCGCCGTGGGCCGAAGGAGGGAACCCCGTAGGGCAGCACCCCGATGACACCACACCTCCAAGACCTGAAACGGCGGGTAAGGCGGCGACGTGCGAGGCCGCACGACCCTCGGGGAACCCGCGCCCCCCACAGGGCGGGGACCGGGCCCCGGCGACAAGCTGTGACACTTACCAACGGGCGAGCGACGCCCCTGCGGCCTCGGGGAAGGACGATGTCGGAGGCGGAAGCGGCGGTTCTTGGCCCCTTCCGCGGGGGACGGACGCGATGAGGACGCTGACCTGGACATGCGGGCCGAAAGGAGATTCATCCGGCGCTCCCGCCGGGACTTCAGTTTCATCTGCTGACAAGCCTCGCAGTCCGTGGAGTCATGGTGATCCCCCAGACACCACATACAAATCGGGTGAGGGTCCGTCGCCGACATGTGGCGAGCGCAAGACGAGCACGTCTTGAAGCCCGAAGGCATTCGCACACTGTTCTCAAGGGAAACGCAAAGCGTTGAAAAAGAAGAAGGAGGCCTGAAAAAAGGCCAGGGACACGATCCGGATCCGCGTGGCACAAGGAAAAGAAGGAAACTGATGTCAGCGCGCCGGGGCTTATGTGATGTCGTACCCTACTGGGGGGGGGGCCCGTCCCGTAAGGAATCACTCACACACGTTGAGTTCAAGAGGGGGGAAAGAAGGGGCTTTATTGCCAACAGTCTGTCCACCAAATGAAATATAATTAAACAAACTAGTCAGTCCGGTTTAAGAAGGTCCTTCTCGTCTTCACCGGTTCCGAGACTGTAGGGGTTGCGGGGTTCACAGTCGACGCTCCGGACGGAGATCCACATGGGCCCAGGAGCATAGGCAAACCCAAAACAAAAGAAACCAAGGGTCAGTGGACGGCACCTAGAAACCACAGTACAGGGGGGGGGGAGAGAGTGTGAGGGGATCACCGTTTGTACTGCACGGGTGGAAACCAAGAAAACGAAAAAGAGAAGCGGTGTCCTCCCGCTCTACTACCCGTTCCCTCCCATTGCTTTTACGAAACCCAGGACACGCTGACGTACCTGTTCCAGCCACCCTCCTCCAGGAGAGTGGCAGGCTGTAGCGCGATGTCGGACCCTGCCGACGCTTTCTCCTGGCTCAGGGGATGCTCCGGTGACCTCCGACGTCCGGCCAGGCAGGCAGTCTCCGATGAGGTGCTGGAACGGCGGCTTCTCCCTTCCCGTTGCCTCGTCCTGCTCTTCCGCGGTCTCCCTGGCTGTAACAAGATCCTCCCCCTTCAATCCGACGGGGCCAACTGATAGGGTCCAAACTGCTGACGTCACGCCTCCGGACGTTTCCTCCTGCCGGCTTCGCGAATGTTTAAAGGGACCGGCCTCGTCCCGTACCTGTGTCATCAGGATATCGGCGTTAATAAGGGTCTCTGAGTCCTGCTCCTCATACTCCTCCCGACACACCCTTCCCCCAGAATTTGCCCGATCGGGGGAAATAGGGAATCGGGACAGGAAGTCCACATTGCCTTGTTCAGTGCCTTTACGGTGACGAACCTCAAATTGAAAGGGTTGCAGGGACAAAAACCACCGGAGCACCCGGTCATTGCATCCTTTGTTCCTCTGTAGCCAAGTTAATGGGGCATGGTCGGTGTACAACACAAAGGGCCTGCCTTCAAGGTAATATCTTAACTTCTCTATTCCCCACTTTACGGCCAGGCATTCCTTCTCTATGGTTGGATAGACACGCTCCCTGGGAAAGAGCTTCCTGCTGATGTACAGGACCGGTCTCTCCAGGCCCTCGCTATCAAGTTGGGATAATACAGCACCTATCCCCACCCCGGAGGCATCTGTTTGTAGGATGAATGGTTTACGGAAATCGGGCGTCTGTAGTACCGGTGAGGTGGTCAGGGCAGTTTTGAGGGTGTGGAATGCCTCTTGCTCCCTGGCTGTGGGTGAGCGCATCTGTGAGGAGGTGGCTGATTTTTTTAGAAGGTCGGTGAGAGGAGCTGCCTTGTCCGCGAACTGGGGAACCAAAAAGGCCCGGAGGTCACGTTTGGTGGTGGGGAATGAGGTTTCTTGTATGGCCTTTACCTTTTCTGTTTGGGGCTCTATTAGACCCTTCCCAAGCAAATATCCAAGGTATTTCACCTTCTGGAAGGCAAAACGTGACTTCTTTGCATTGATATGCAAACACGCGGATCGGAGTTCGGTGAGAATGGCCTCTAGATGTCTCAGGTGTTCATCCCAGCTCTTACTGTACACCACTATATCATCCAAGTAGGCTGATGAATAGGCCAAATGACGTGCCAAGAGGGTATCCATCAGCCTCTGGAAACTGGCTGGTGCACCATGTAAACCAAAGGGCAGGACGGTGAAGTGGAAAAGACCATCGGGAGTGGAGAACGCTGTTTTCTCTTGGTCCTTGGGGTCCAGGGGGATTTGCCAATAGCCCTTGGTGAGGTCGATGGTGGAAATGTACCGAGCCTCACCAAGACGTTCTATCAGTTCATCCACCCTGGGAAGGGGATAGCTGTCCTGCTTTGAAATACGGTTCACCGCCCTGAAGTCAATACAGAAACGGATGCTGCCATCCGGTTTCGGTACGAGCACGATCAGTGAGCACCAGTTACTATGAGAGGGGACTATTATTCTAGACTCCAACATCTGCTTCACTTCGTTCTGAAGGGCCTGTCGTCGGGCCTCGGGGACCCGGTATGGTCGTTGTTTTATAGTGACGCCCTGTTGAGTGGGGATTGAGTGCATTGCTAGATGTGTTCTTCCGGGTTGGTCGGAGAACAAATCCTGAAAGGACCAGAGTAAGGTATGGATACCCTTTGTGTGGTCTTGGGGCAATTCGTTATTGAGTACAGTGGACTCGACGGTGGATGTTCTAGTATCCGCAGTGGAGACCAGGTGTGTTTTCTTTGGTGGAGGCACTAGCCACTTCTTAAGAAGATTAATGTGATACATATGTGTTTTGGTCGCTGTGAGACGTAAGAAGTAGGTAGTTTTGCCTACTTTTCGTATCATGGGGAAAGGGCCCTGCCACTCTTTCTTTAATTTGTGGGTGGATGAAGGGAGCAGTATCAACGCCCAATCCCCTATTTTTAGTTCTCTTAACCGTTTGCCCTTATCGTACGTCTGTTTTTGTTTTAGCTGGGCTTTCTCTAGGGAGTCGTGGGCGAGGGTTCTTAATTTGTGGAGGCGGGCCTTGACCTGATTGGCGTACTCAAGCAAGGTCTGGGCTTCTTGAGCAGCATCCTTGATCTTATAAAATAGGGTCTTCGGGGTATCGCCAGTCACGCCCCTCTCTTGCCTGAAGCGAAGGCGGTGTGCTTCATCATCAACCCCGAGACGGTCGAGTATGAATTGTTTTACATGTCCGTAGGCGGCGGTACCATCCCGGTTGACTATTTGATATGCCGCCTGGGCTTCCCCAGTGAGGAGGGGTGCCAAATAAAAAGGCCAGCAGTCTGCAGGCCAGGCACTGGCTCTTGCAGCCCGTTCGAAATTCAAAAAAAAATGAAAGCGGGTCGTCTCCAGGGACATACTTCTGTAAGGTTATAACAGTTCCCGGCAGGGCAGGTGCCTTTCCTTGTCCCAGGACCTGTAGAAGCTGAGTCTGCCCTTCCGCCAGCTTCATGACGTTTTCTGCTTGCGTTTGTATGGCCGACGTAAACACAGCACGGTCCATCTCGGCCTGACTTGCATTCTTTTCCATGGCCCATTCCAGCTTGCTCTGAGCCTCTCGCATTTGGGCTATAACCTGTTCCATCGTGTATCGGATGGGTTATGCCCGCATTCTCAACCACTTTGTCGTACCCTACTGGCGGGGGCCCGTCCCGTGAGGAATCACTCACACACGTTGAGTTCAAGAGAGGGGAAAGAAGGGGCTTTATTGCCAACAGTCTGTCCACCAAATGAAATATAATTAAACAAACTAGTCAGTCCGGTTAAGAAGGTCCTTCTCGTCTTCACCGGTTCCGAGACTGTAGGGGTTGCGGGGTTCACAGTCGACGCTCTGGACGGAGATCCACGTGGGCCCAGGAGCATAGGCAAACCCAAAACAAAAGAAACCAAGGGTCAGTGGACGGCACCTAGAAACCACACTACAGGGGGGGGGAAGAGAGTGTGAGGGGATCACCGTTTGTACTGCACGGGTGGAAACCAAGAAAACGAAAAAGAGAAGCGGTGCCCTCCCGCTCTACTACCCGTTCCCTCCCGGTGCTTTCACGAAACCCAGGACACGCTGACGTACCTGTTCCAGCCACTCTCCTCCAGGAGAGTGGCGGGCTGCAGCGCGATGTCAGACCCTGCCGACGCTTTCTCCTGGCTCAGGGGATGCTCCGGTGACCTCCGACGTCCGGCCAGGCAGTTGGTCTCCGATGAGGTGCTGGAACGGCGGCTTCTCCCTTCCCGCTGCCTCTTCCTGCTCTTCTGCGGTCTCCCTGGCTGTAACAAGATCCTCCCCCTTCAATCCGACGGGGCCAACTGATAGGGTCCAAACTGCTGACGTCACGCCTCCGGACATTTCCTCCTGCCGGCTTCGCGGATGTTTAAAGGGACCGGCCTCGTCCCGTACCTGTGTCATCAGGATATCGGCATTAATAAGGGTCTCTGAGTCCTGCTCCTCATGCTCCTCCCGACATGTGACCTCGCTGACGTCACGCCCGCGGACGGCGTCAGGGAGGAGTCGCGTGGTACCGCCCCCCCGGCGCGCAGGGATGCTGGGGCAAAGAAAGTTTTCCGGGTCAAGTCTCACGCCTGGGGATAATTCTACGTTAAGGAATCTGCGGCTAGTAGTCTCTATCAGATATTTTATTTCAAAGCATCTTTTTATGAAAGAAGTAAAGATAAGAGCTTATTGGGTTACACAACACTGATTTACATTTCACAACAGAAAACAGAAAAATTATTAAACGCTCATCATCCAAATTAGTAGCATAATAAGCATAATAACACGGATTTTAGTTCAAATACTGAGTAAAGGGTGTGATTTTTGTATTTTAGTCACTAACGTATTCCATCAATAATTCATCGTTCTCCTATCATCCTCCCACTGTAATCACTTCCTCACTCCTCCAGCACTTTGCTCACTTGCTTTATACTACCTGCCTTTATAACACAATGAGTACACCCATCCTTTTTCATGTCAGGCTTTGCAGAACAAAACTAAGTTTTTCTCCCACGTTTCACAAAGGGCTAATTTCTATATATCTACCTTAACATAGCTAAGAAGAAAAGTGACCTAAATGCAATTTCTATACTACTTATATTAAAACATAAATTGCAAAAGAACAAGCTACTTCATTCACATAATGTCCTTACCCTTATGACAAAGACACAAATTCCCGCAGTTTTCTTTGAGCAAGAACAAGTCACAAGCACTGGATGGCACTGAAAGTTTGGTGTCAGATCCATAATGATTCTGCAGAATGCGATACAGGAGGTTCATATAAGTAGCTAGGAGCACCAGATGTTATTCTGTGATTCCCAGAGGATAAAGATAGAATATGACAGGGCCAAAAAGAAATCAAAGCGAAAACACATACTAAGTGATATCCAGAGAGAGAGAAGGTGGGAGGATGATGAGCAATCTACAGAACCTATGTATCCTTTAGAAAGACATTTTATCAAAGATAAGTACCTTGTTCTTCTAATCAATACTCATTTGTTCAAATTTTAGTTAGTTCATTATGCGAACTAACTCCATAGATGTTTAACTAAGGAGCGGTGATTAGTCTAAATTAAGACGCTCTGAATACAAACCTGCTAAGTTGTGATTTTGAACGCACATCAGGGTTCAAAGACTAGTGCTTAAAGAAGGAATGCAGTGAGGCCAATGGAGACACCTAACAAATTGGTTAAATCAGAATGCAGCAAAGAAGGGCTGAAGTTGCAGTCTTTCCTTTAACTAAACAACCTCTAGTAGGAAGTCAGTTGCCATGGTTCTTCCATTCACTAAATCTGTGGTCTGCAAATCACCATTTTCCATCAGACCTGCCGATAAACTTTAACCACTTCTCAAAGTATAGATATGCTGCGCTAAATTATATGTTTATCAAACTGGCCTCCTGTGCTCACTGCAGTGTCGTCAGCATTATACCCGTGGTAGGGAGCAACCACTTGACTTTATCTCTCAGTATGTTTCTTCAACCCAGTATTACAGCAGCACTTTCTATGGTCAGGCTATCAATGGGCGTGCCTCAATGGAGACAACTCAGATGGTCCTCAAGCTCTGCGACCTCTTTAGCAGTCTGGATGTTCCAAATTCCACAGCCGATAGTAGCGGACAGGATATTAATGCTTCTACCTGGGAGAACATTATCTCCAGCATTTTGGAATTAGCCTCTACTAATACTCTGCTACACACACCAAGTGACCTGAGAAGGAAACGTTATGGCCTCAATAATCAAATTAGCCAACTATTGATGCAGAATAAAAACAAAAAAGTCCTCGCAGAAGTCAGAAAAGTGAGGAAGGAATACAAAAAGGTGATTTATGAAGCAAAAAGAGTACTATAAAAACAATGGTCCAACCTCTGCCACATGTGTAGATCCGGCAATTCCAAAAGGTTTCGGAAAGTTATAAACAATTTTGATGATGTAATAAGACAAACCCAGGAAGACATAGCACCTGTGCCACCGTTTGATTGCGCAATACGGAATATTTATAGAGATAAATCTTCAACAGGGCAATTTGTGCTGCCATCGGACTATAGCTCAAGTTCTACATTGGCTTCAAACTGCACTGTGCAAAACAGTCACGGAATCTTGGTTTCATCCATAGCTCAGTTATATAGATAATGTTTAGAGAACTTCCGCATTCTTGAAACCTAGATAAATTTGATCTTATGAACTCTGCATAAAAAAAGAGGATCCTTTCTCCCTAAGCAACCACTGCATGATTGCCCTTCTGGATGTCGAATCAAAATTTTACACCCAATTGTGTGTGCAGGATTTACAAGAACAAGTTACTTACCTTTGAAAATTCTTTTTCTGGTAGATACTCTAACCACATATTACTCACCTTTTGAATACCCCTAGGTGCTAGGCTGCATCCAGAGAGTTTTTTCAGCAATTGCCTCATGCGCCAGCAGGTGACATAGTATGGCTCCAATTCAGCTCTGCCCGGAAGTGATGCCAGAGCCCTGTATAATCGTGTCCCCTGTGTGCTGACATCAGTTCTCGTCTTTTCACGCCTTAAGATGAGCTCGCTCCTCAAACGTTTGTTTGACCGGATTTCTTTGACATTTTTTTTTTCAGTGTTCAAGGGAAATGTCCCTACCAAAGAATACACGGTGTAAGCCATGCAGGCACTGTCACTAACAGATGTCCGTAACAGATCCCCCACCAGATTTGTCTCTTGTGCCTAGATTCGGTGCACAGCGGCAGAGACTGGGTCAGGATGAATCCAAAGGTGACCTGTGACCACGAACCCAAGTTCTATGTCGCCGAACATCGTCAGAATGTGTGTAAAGGCTGCTCTCAGTCTAAGTTGAGGATATGGGCCCGTTCCATCTCTTGAAGCCGTTCTCAGGAAAGGTCCTCCTCTCATTCGAACTCGTCAGCTTAGTAGAGTCAGAAACATCTTTAATCTGCTAAGATTAGCCATAAAAGTCGGTGTGTATGAATGCACAAAAAGAACAAGCTACTTACCTTCGGTAACGCATTATCTGGTAGAGACTCTATCTAGCTGCAGATTCCTTACCTTTGAATTTCCCAGGCGTCAGGCTGGATCCGGAAACTTTTGCTGAGCAATACCCCTTGCGCGCGACATCGGATGGCCCCATTCGGCTCTGCGTGATGGCGTCGGTAGCGTCGGGTATGACGTCGCGGTGCCTATTTAGGCGCCACCCAGGCGCGCGGACGTCAGTACTTTTCGTTTTTTCCACGCCAGAAGCGCAGAGCCACGAAGTGATTATGTAATCGTGTGCAGAACTAGGGCCCTGAAAGGGGAGTAACCCTAGTCCTACTACATCAGTCCGCAAAGCGGGGAGGCATGGGTGGGGCTGTAAGGAATCTGCAGCTAGATAGAGTCTCTACCAGATAATGCGTTACCGAAGGTAAGTAACTTGTTCATCTGATAGAGACTTCTAGCTGCAGGTTCCTTACCTTTGACTCAGATACCCGAGCCATACCATCCCGGCGGTGGGTTGCGGACTCATGACCTAGACTAAGAAGTCTTGCAGGACTGAACAGGCAAAGTGCCCATCCCTGTGCACTTGACCATCAAGGCAATAATGTTTGGCGAACGTGGGCAATGATGCCCACGTTGCTGCCTGACAGATGTTTTGGACTGGGACACCCCGAGCCAAGGCCGTAGTCGCAGCCTTTCCCCTGGTGGAGTAGGCCCTTAATCCCTCAGGGGGCTGCTTCTTCGCCAAGGCGTAACAGATTTCAATGCAGAGAACAACCCAGCAAGAGATGGTTCTTTTCTGCACTGCCTTTACCTTCGTTGCTCCCACATACCCCACAAAGAGTTGGTCATCCACCCGAACTCTTTTGTACAGTCAAGGTAGAACGACAATGCTCTTTTTGGGTCCAGCCGGTAAAGACGCTACTCTTCCTTAGAGGGATGTGGGGGAGCAAAGAAGGTGGGCAAAGTAATGGATTGGCCCAGATGAAATGGGATCACAACCTTTGGTAAAAATGATGCCCTGGTGCGAAGCACCACTTTGTCCGGAAAGGACACAAGATAAGGAGGCGAGCTTGAGAACGCCTGCAATTCACTCACCCTCCGGGCCGATGTAATCGCCACTAAGAAGGCTGTTTTGAAGGTCAACAGCCGGAGGGGACAATTGTGCAAAGGCTCGAATGGAGCGCACATCAGGTATGTGAGGACCAAATTAAGGTCCCATTGTGGCATAATAAAGGGTGTGGGTGGAAATAAGTGAGCCTGCCCATTTAGAAATCTATTTACAATAGGAGATTCAAAGAGAGAAGGCTGGTTTGGCAGGCGCAAAAAATCAGACAGAGTTCCCAAGGCAGAGCCCTTCTGGGCAAGGGTTAGAATGAATAAAAGGACAGTAGAAAGAGGAGCAGAAAGAGGGTCAATGGACCTTTCTGTACAGTATAATACAAATTTCTGCCAACAGCAGGCGTATACCAACTTAGTGGAGGGACGACTGGCCGCCAGGATAACATTACAGACTTCAGGAGGAAGGTCAAAAGCCATCAACTGCCACCGCTCAATCTCCACTCATGGAGGCGCAGAGTTGACAGGTTTGGGTGGAGAACCCTTCCCTGCTGCTGCGACAGAAGATCCTCCCGAAGGGGCAGCCTGATCGGAGGATTGATACTCATGTTCAGAAGCTCTGGATACCAGACTCTCGTTGCCCAGTCCAGAGCTACAAGAATGACTTGGGCCCGGTCGCTCCTGATCTTCTTCAGAACCCTGGGCAGGAGAGGTATGGGCGGAAAGGCGTACAACAGGCCTGAGTTCCACTCGTGACGAAACGCATGGCCGAGCGATAGGCGCCTTGGAATCTCCAGTGTGCAATACTGCTGACATTGCGCTGATAGAATTGAAACGTAGTTTTACCTCTTACTCGTATTTTACTTCATATTATGTTAGCATTTATATGGCTAAATACATTATATTTACGTATTGTGTGTAATATGTAATGAGTTGATACAGATGTCGCGCCAGTTAGGGTGACATCTGAGCCGCCATTTTAGTTAGAAAGACGCCATGTTCTGATGCAATCGAAACTGTTACTCGCATACTCGAAACTGTATTTTGCTCATTTACGAGAAATGGTTCTTGGTAAGTTTAGTTTCTTCAATGCCCATGTTAGCTCGTTAGCGCATGCCTTTCTTCTGAGATCGAGGCCTTCTCCCACCTATCTAGAGGGGAGGATAGGCCAGACAACCTTGAACTGTAGATAGCTTGTACCAGGCTGCAGAATCGAGACTTATGTTCTGTACCCCCATTGTATTACGACACCTACTAGTATTTTTCCATGGTAGGCGGGTCTTTGTAGGCTCCGCAACATACATAATGTAACTTTATGCTTGTAACAGTCAGTCCCTCGTCAGCCATCATAGGAGGCTGGTCTGATTGGACTCCACTGCAGTGAATAAACTAGATTGTTTGTATTCTCTACTGCGTCATCGACTCTTCATTCTTGGAAGGCTAGAGGAGGTCGAGATTGGCCTAATGGGGTCACTTCCTTCAGTTGGCGGCCGAACAGGGACTTGACATAGGTGACCCGTCTCACCCGTAGTCGGGTTGTAGAGGTCGGGGTTGTGTCCGGTCGGATAGGCGGATCGGGAATCCCCACACGATCGAGCCTGGTTCTCGCAGCTGCCCCGCCTGTCTGATCGGGCGGCTCCTCGTCTAGTGGTCGCCTTGGCTGGGGTCCTGAAAAGGCGAAACCCTTGGATCTGACCGTCTGGTCCGAAGTGTCGGCAGTGGAGAATAGTCTTGTTTGACCTGTGTGCACCGGGTGAGTTCATTTTGAATGCTTGGTAAGTGCGGCGCCGTCTTGGTTAACTTGGTGGGTCTGTGGACCCTTGTGATACATAGCGTTTGTCGAACGTTCTGCCAGGCCATTGGTTGAATTTGGTTTATTCTTGAAAAGGTCTGGGGCTAGAGCCTATCTTGTCTTGGTGCGGTCTGAGGACTGACTTGTTTTGACGCAGTGTGCGGACTGTTTTTGAGAGCGCTTTGTTTGTGCGAGTTTCGTTGTGTGTGTTGATTGAGTGAATACGTGGATGTGTCTGATGTCAGGATGCCTTGCTGGAGTAAAGTGTGGTGTTTGGGGTGCCGATGCTGCTCTGCGGAACATCGATGGGAAGAGCGGCAGCCTGCACCCTCAGTAGGTACTCCGAGTTTTGATATGTATGTGAAGCATGGTATTGGCCCTATTATGTTTTGTACATTGTGGCACAAGTATACGAGGGACAATACTGAGCTTCAGTGGCCACGGGATGGTACCTTTGATGAACAGAAATTGAATTACTTACAGGATAAATTATTTGCTAGAAGAAGTCGGCAGTCGATGTTTGATACATTACAGGTATGGCAGGAGGAAGCAAAGCAGAGGCGTATAACTGCTGAAAAGGAGTCTTGGAAGAAAGCAACGCAAACGGTGGTGCAGAAAGCGGTAGGTTATGATAAGGAGAGAACAGAGAAGGGTATTGAGTGTGCAGATAGGAAGTTTCGGTTACAGTGTGATAGGTCCTATGTTGTTCGAGAGGAAGAGGATCTTTTCGTGGAGGATTTGTTGGAAACTCGCCCCCCACCTCCTTATGCCCCACAAAGAATATATCCTGTTGTTCCGCCGTCTCAGTTTGCCGCTGTTCCCTCGTCTTCCCCTGACCCCTTCGCAGCCTCAACAGCCTCGGCTCCAGCCGTATCTGTTTCTCCCCCGGTTTCGCAAATTACGAGTACAGTAACTGCGGGCACCCCCATAGTGTCAGTTGATTCTGTTTCCGTTTCTCCTCCTTCTCTTACACCTACTACACAGCCATTGTTGACACTGTCACCTGCATCGGCATCTGTTGCGTTCCCCCTGACTATGTCACCCATGGTATTGAGTAGTGTTGGGATGCCAGTGCGAGGGTCGGATGGAGGGAATTGGGCAGAGACACGGGAGTGACTAGAGCGGGCAATGATTCGATCTGATGTGGGTGAAGAAGAGAAAAGGATGGTTGCAATTCAGGCAGCACAGTGGGCTCGGAATGTGATTTATGGTTTGGAGGATATATGGAGTGTGATGAAAGATTTTGATCCATTTGTGCAACAACATGCTCTTCAGCATATGTCGAATACATTGATTGGTTTTGTGGGAACAGTGTATCGGAGGTAAAGCTCCGCAAATTGCTTATGATATTCGGGATCGCATATATTCTGCTGGTATGGCTCCTGCGGAAGTTCATAGTAATGTTGGGACATTACTTAGTTATCGGGCAAAATTATATCATAGCACTCCGATTCCAGCATCCCAGTTCCCAATGAGGGAAGTACATCCCATTTACCACCCTGAAATTCCAGAGCAGCGTAATGTAGCAAATGTCTTTACTCAGCAGAGAGTAGAGGCTCGCTTCCAGGAGCAGTGGGTTTATACCCCGTGGAAAAGAAGTGAGGTACTTGCTCTTAAAAGTCAGTTACCAGACTCCAGGAAAAATCCCACTGCATACTATAAAGAATTAACAGAGGCTGCCTCTTCGTCAGTTATGACGTTAGCAGATATTGAGATATCTTTTGGGCTTCTGGTGCCGGAAGATATATGGAGACAGGTGCATACACAGGATCACAGAGTGGAATTGGGTGGTACATGGGACGAGATTAAGGCGTGGGATAAGGAACGGAAGCCTGGCGACAAACCTAGGGCAGAGATATTGGCTTTACCAAATCGTATCATTACGTACATGCATTCTCTTATTCCACCCAGGCGAGTAGATTGGGATAAGTTGACGGCATGTCGCCAGAAGAAAGAGTGTGTCTGATTTTTTTACTCGGTTTGAAGGGGTGTTTTGGGACTTTAGTGGACAAGATTTGTCAGTGGAAGGTGGGGTTCATTTGTTTGTTAATAGGTTTGTTACAAATTTACTTCCTGAGATTGCAGCTCGGCTTCAAGCCTCTGAGAGCACATGGACCACTTCCTCCCCTTCAGTGATATTGAGTATGGCCCAATACTATGAACATCGAGAAAATGAGGAAAAGGATAAAGTGGAGAAAAAGAGTAAGTATTTAAAGACGAAGGTGTTGTTACAGCAAGTTGCAAGGGGATCTGGAAGGGGGTCGAGGTACTGGTCCGGCACAGAGGTCACGAGGTGCCGGTAGAGGTGGGGTGCCTTTGGGGCTGAATCAGTGTACGTATTGTAAAAAGGAGGGGCATTGGCGGAGTGAGTGCCCAGAATTGTTACAGAAGGTTGCGGCACAGAGAGGAAGGGGTTGGAATGGAAGGGGTCGTGGTGCAGGTAGTCGAGATGAGGCTCAAGGGGATGCATCCTCAGGGGGTCGGTCTGATCAGAATTATTTTGACGATCTCCGAGGAAGACAGTATTACCATGATGATTATGATATTGATGAAGTTACAGGGACGTCCTATAGGTAGGACAGCAAGGGACAGGGTGAGGGACCAGTCCATGTTTCCTGTAGATCAGCGTGGTCCTTATGTAACAGCCGACCTACATGGTTCAACGCAAAATATTTGGTGGATACAGGTGCAATGAATAGCTCTGTTTCTCATACACTGGTCCATGGGGCCGCCCTGTCTGGCCGCAATAATGTCTCAGTAGGTTTTTCAGGCGTACCGGTTGTGAGCCCCATTTCCAAACCTTTAGCTTTGACTGTTGGTCCTTTTACAGTAGATTCTCCGTTTCTGTTGACATCAAATTGTGGTGAAAATTTATTAGGATTAGATTTATTAAAGAAGCTATGTGCTACTATTTATTGTTCCCCAGACGGTGTTTATATGACCTTCGGACCTATTGTAGATGGCGCGAGACAGTGTTTTGCAAGGGACGCATCACTTCCTGTTGAGTTTCTGGATGTCTTATCTTCACTGTGGGCGACAGGGGACACTGAAGTTGGGTTGTTACAGATACCACCTGTTTCTATCAAGATTAAGGATAATGCTGTGCTTCCTCGTATTCCCCAATACAAAATATCACAAACTGGGGAACAGACTTTGATGCGAATTATACAGGATGTGATCAAGTTGGGGGTGGTGGAGGAGACAGTAGCGAATGTGTAATAGCCCTATTCTTCCTATCCTTAAAAAGGCTCCCGTGGATTCCCCTGATGCACACTCTGATGTGTACCGATTTGTAATTGGTTTAAGGGAGGTTAATAAAATAGTTGTTGCTCAGTTTCCGGTGGTTCCCGATATAACAGTCCTCCTCACAATGATCCCTTCCTCAGCAAAATATTTCTCCATGATCGATTTGAAGAATGCTTTCTTTAGCATTCCTGTCCACCCTGATAGCCGCTATCTATTTGGTTTTGCTTTAGCTGGAAAAAGCTTCCAATTCTGTAGGGTTCCTCAGGGGCATACAGAAAGTCCTAGTATTTATAGTCAAGCTTTGAAAGGTCAGTTGGACTCTCTCTCTCTCCCCGCAGGTAATGTATTATTGCAATATGTGGATGACATTTTGATAGCCTCCGACACCGAAGAGAGTTGTCGAGATGCCACGGTAAAATTGTTAATGCATTTGGCTGAAAATGGACATAAAGTGTCCCTTTCTAAATTCCAATATTGTCGACAGCAGGTCACCTATCTAGGTCACCTGCTGTCGAAGGAGGGTCGGAGGCTAACACCTGAACGAGTTGATGTCATTGTTAAGATGCCCGTCCCTGAGACTCAAAGGGATGTGCGTGCGTTCATAGGCATCACCTCGTATTGTCGGCACTGGATACCTGCTTACTCTTTACTAATACAGCCTTTGCTTTACCTAATCACTAAAGATGTGCATGAACCATTACCCTGGACGCATGATTGTCAGCATACTTTTGAACAATTAACGGTTGCTCTTTGCTCTGCACCTGTGCGTTGTACACCGGATTACAAGAAGCCCTTCGTGCTGTACGTACACGAAGCAGCTGGGTGCGCACTCTCTGTGTTAACACAAGCCTTTGGAGGTAAGCAGAGGCCGTGTGCTTATTTTTCTGCTACGCTTGACCATGTCGCCAGAGCGCTCCCAAGCTGTTTAAGAGCCACCACATCTATCCGACAATCGGCATGGCTCGTTCTCAGTCATGATCTCACAGTAATGGTACCGCATGCTGTGGATGTACTTTTGAACAAAACAAAGACGCAACACCTTACCAGTGCCCGTCTGACTGGAAATGAATTGACCTTGTTTGCACCTCATAATGCTATCAAAAGATGTGCCACACTGAATCCAGCCACGTTACTACCCCTCCCTTCGGAAGAAGAGGACAAGGATGTCCATGATTGTTTGTTTCGGACAGAGGAGGAGACGAAGGGACGGGTAGACCTGACTGATGTTCCCTTATCTGACCCACAAGGGGAACTATATGTTGATGGCTCTTGTTTTAAATTGTCAGATGGCACCACTACAGCGGCGTATGTTATTACCAAGCTGCGCACTATAGTTGAGACGTCACATGTTCCTTATCAATCAGCACAGGCTGCGGAGCTGGTGGCCCTGTTGCGGGCCTGTGAGTTAAGCGAAGGACTGACTGTCAATACTTATACTGACAGCCAGTATGCCTTCGGGGTGGCCCATAATTTTGGACGCCTCTGGGCAGAGAGAGGGTTCTTGACATCGGACGGGACCAGAATTCAACACGGTCCGTTGATAGAAAGGCTTTTGACAGCCTTGACTCTTCCCAAACGATTGGCAATAATAAAATGTAGTGCCCATAAAGCAATTATTGATGATGTTGGAAAAGGAAACGCATTTGCAGATCAGACAGCTAAGACAGCTAGATCAAAGATGGAAAAAGAAATTGTAGCGGACCCAGCTAGGTGGGTGCCTGAGAATGGGATGTTTGAGGACACACTGGACACACTAGCCAATGTAAAAGAGATTCAGAGTGAAGTGACAGTGGAGGAGTTGGCAGTGTTGCAGGAGAAGACAGGGCGTCTGGATGAAGAGGGATGTTGGACTGATTTGTCTGAGAAACAGAGGTGGATGTTACCAAATGCATATGTACTCCCTGTGGTTACTATGGCACATGGCCCAGCTTATATCAGTGCTAAGGGCATTTGTAAACTGTTAGATCCGGTGTGGAACAATGACAATATCCCAAAGGTTGCTACACACTTGGTAAAATATTGTATGATCTGTCTTAGACACAATCCTGGGAAGGGTACCCCTACACCTTCTGGTAATTTTGCACCTCCCTCTTTTCCTTTTGAGGTACTCCAAATAGACTATATAGAACTGCCACGGGTTAACAATTTGAAATACGTGCTAGTGGTAGTTTGTGCTTTTAGCAAGTGGATTGAGGCTTACCCCACAAAAGAAAACACTGCCAAGGCAACGGCAAAGGCCCTTATTAAAGAATTCTTCCCCCGTTATGGCTTGCCCCGTTTGATTTGGAGTGACAATGGAAGTCACTTCAATGCCAAATTGATCCAGCTGATATGCGATGGTTTGCATATTCGGCAGAAGTTTCATGCCGCCAATCACCCCCAGTCAGCAGGTTTAGTTGAGAAGTACAATGGTACTCTCAAGTTAAAGTTAGCAAAGGTGAAAGAGAGTACTGGGTTGCAATGGCCAGATGCATTACCTCTTGCTTTGCTGTCCACTAGAATGACTGCCCATTCCAGGACCGGATTATCTCCTTATGAGGTAGTTTTTGGTCGTCCAGCGAATGTGTGGGGTGTCCCTAGACAGAAGAGATTCTGGGATGTAGAGTACCCTTTGTTAGTTGACTATTTGTATGAACTTACTAAAAGCTTACGTTCTATTCATCAACAGATACACTAGGCACTGCCTCCAGCACCTGAGGGGCCTGGGCACTCGATTCAGCCGGGTGACTACACACTGATTAGAAGCTTTCAGAGAAAGGACGGCTTGGAGCCAAGATGGAAGGGGCCTTATTTGGTCCTTATCGCCACAAGGACGGCGGTGAGAGTGGAAGGTCGGAAGAACTGGGTGCATGCCTCTCAATGTAAGAGAGTGCCTCTGCCTCTGCCCTACGATGCGTGGGTGAGAGAAGGCATCGGAGATCACAAAACTGACAATGTCCCGAAATTCCTTCCGTTCTCGGATGCTCAATTGGTTTGGACGCAAACAGAGGCAGAAAATGATGATGTGCTAAACGAACCTGAGTGTCAGTCCTCAACATCCCCTGAATTTCAGATTCTACTTCAAGATGAGACCGTACCTGGAAAAAACAGGTATAATTTGCGTCCTCGACGGAAAGGTGGTGCGCCAAAAGAAAAGTGAGTGTAGTTAGGGATGGACTTCATTGCATAAGACAAGTAATAAAAGTCCCCTGTTTTTTTGCATCTTCCTGTTAGATTAGGGATCAGAAGATTGGTGCACTGCCTGTGACGCAGGACAGGATAAGTTAAGGGTATTTTCCAAGGAGGGAGAGTACCCTATCCTGAGAACAGAGAACATTTGCCAATGAGCTGCAACGGTGAGGCTCCAACGCGAGAGTGCTCGATAGCACCACTGAGGAGTGGACAATAGAAGCCTGCCAGGGAGGCTTGGAACGGACCCTGATTCACAATTCCTTTTGATTTATTTTTATTTTTCATTCTTTTGTGCTTTTTCCATCATTGGCTCCATTTTAAGTCGTTCTTTCTTTTGATGCTTTGATTTATGAATATAAATATAGGGAAAATGTATCTTTTTGGTCGCCCCCTTGCAGTAGATGAACAAGGTCTTATTGCTATGCGCCCAGAGCGGGTTGGTTATGAATGGTTGCTCAAGAAAAAGATCTTTTCGGTCATAGTTATATTATTGCTCTGATTGGGGGGAGGGGGGCTGTTCTGGGTAATGGAATGCTTTGGGGTCACATCCTCATGTGTCTTGTATCAAGCGGTTCCCCAGATCGTCAGAAGCGCACTATGCACAATAATGTTTTTCTGGATACCCACCGAAAATTCTTTGGGGATAACACAGCTTGTTATCCTACTGATTCTGTTACAAGTTTATGGACAGCCTATACCCTCTCACTGGAAAATTACACATATGTTCGTCCCTCCACCTTTGTAGAGGTAAAAGGTGAATTTGGTTTGGGATACCCTGGAACATGTTTATATTATAAAAAACTAAGAGGTACAGGGTATCCGGGACGTAGGCCTGAAATATATTGTGGTGATCTATATTTCAGTAAACGGAATATTACACGGCCAGGAAGGCATTATCAAGATCTGACTGTCACTCAAGAGGCAGGAATATATCCAGCGTGTTGTCCTGAATTAAATAGTACTGATACTTATTTGTATCTTAACTGTTCAGGAGAAATAGTATACAAAAATATCCTACGTTTAGGAAAAAAGGATGACCCTAGTATGACGGGCATGAGCACTAGATATGCTCCATTAGATTACTAAGGTCCACTCTATGCGCAACCCGGTTTGTATTTTCTGTCCAATGGCACCTATTCTAATATGTACACTGGGTACCTTGCAGGCATAGTAAACCAAAAATAAGATGGGTAAAAAGAACATTGACCAAGGAATTCTGCGAAGGAGTTACATATTTGGAAGTTAATAATTATAGCAATGGTATTACTTTTGGGTACATCCTTTCTTCTATTATCACATTCGGTGGTACTGCTATGGCCAGAGGTGAACATGCTAGAGAGTATTTTGGATGTAAATTACAAATTTTATCCAATTCGACAGTGGCAGCTTTACGAGACATCACCACTCAATTAGAAAGTATGCGCATTTACTCAGAACAAACAAGGTATGCTGTAGATTTTATCCTAGCTAAGAATGGTGGAGCATGGGCTGTGATAGGAGATCAGTGCGTGGTCGGCATCACGAATATGGAGAAAAATATTACCTAACATATTTTAGACATTTTGGAGAACGTTAAGGGCATGGAGAGCGGCAATTGGAGTTGGTCCCTGTTTGGTGGTTGGAGCTGGATCTTAGAGAAAGTGATATATTTCATTGTTATTCTAATTTGCTGCTGTGTCCTGATACAGTGTCTTCCTTTATGTTGTTCATATTGTGCCGCCTATCTTGCACCCAAAAGAAGTTTGATTCATGACACAAATGCTAAAATAATGCTTCAACAAGAGCTTGACACCCTCATGCAGTTGGATGAGGGAGTTTTTGAATCAAGTACTTCCCTTGCCAATTCTGTTTCTGATGGTACTTGTGTTGCTGATGATTAATACCACAACTCTTTTTCAGTGAACTTTATCACTATATGTGATACTATTTAGCCACATTATTGTTTTACCAATAAAGTTTGCTCTTAGCTATTAGAATTGTAAAGACCCTTACCTGATAGCGCAAATAAAGATGATTTAGCTAAAAATGCTAAGAGGAGGGGCTGATAGAATTGAAACGTAGTTTTACCTCTTACTCGTATTTTACTTCAAATTATGTTAGCATTTATACGGCTAAATACAATATATTTACATATTGTGTGCAATATGTAATGAGTTGATACAGATGTCGCGCCAGTTAGGTTGACATCTGTGCCGCCATTTTAGTTAGAAAGACGCCATGTTCTGATGCAATCGAAACTGTTACTCGCATACTTGAAACTGTACTTTGCTCATTTACGAGAAATGGTTCTTGGTAAGTTTCGTTTCTTCAATGCCCATGTTAGCTCGTTAGCGCATGCCTTTCTTCTGAGATCGAGGCCTTCTCCCACCTATCTAGAGGGGAGGATAGGCCAGACAACCTTGAAATGTAGATAGCTTGTACCAGGCTGCAGAATCGAGACTTATGTTCTGTACCCCCATTGTATTACGACACCTACTAGTATTTTTCCATGGTAGGCGGGTCTTTGTAGGCTCCGCAACATACATAATGTAACTTTATGCTTGTAACAGTCAGTCCCTCGTCAGCCCTCATAGGAGGCTGGTCTGATTGGACTCCACTGCAGTGAATCAACAAGATTGTTTGTATTCTCTACTGCGTCATCGACTCTTCATTATTGGAAGGCTAGAGGAGGTCGAGATTGGCCCGGGTGGCCCTAATCGGGTCACTTCCTTCAGTGCGTTCTCTTCGGAGGCGAACAAATCTAACCAAGGTTCTCCCCACTGTTATAAGAGACCTTGCGCCACCTCCGACTGGAGACGCCATTCGTGATCCGACAGGCATCGACGGCTGAGATCGTCTGCCCTGGCTTTCAGAGAACCTGCCAGGTGTTGAACCACCAGAGTTATGCCCTGCTGTTCCAGCCATGTTCAGAGATGCAAAGCCTCCCGACATAGGGTACACGACCCCACCCCACCTTGCTTGTTGCATTACCACATGGCGGTGGTGTTGGCCGTGAACACCTGCACCAACTTCCCCTTGACAGAGGGAAGAAATGCTTTCAATGCTAAGCGAATCGCTCGGAGCTCCAACAAGTTTATGTGGAGCCCCGTCTCCACCAGAGACCAGTGACCCCTGATCTCCATCTCTCCCATGTGGCCGCCCCATCCCAGAAGTGACGCATCCGCCACGACTGTGAAATCTGGTTGAGGAAAGGAGCGAGGTCTGCCGTTGACCCAATCGCGGTTCGTTAACCCCCACTGCAGATCCTTCGCAGTTCCTTCTGAGATCTAAACCACGTCGGTGAGATTTCCCCGATGCTGTGCACATTGGAACTTCAAGTCCCACTGCAGAGTCCGCATACACCTTCCCGCGTGTCTTACCAACAGAATGCAGGAGGCCATGAGGCCCAACAGCTTCAGAGTCAGTCTCACCGAAATCCAGGATAGAGGCTGAAATATCGAAATCATAGCCTGAATATCCTGGACAGCCCTGCTCGGGAGGATAAGCCCAAAACTGCACTGTGTCCAGAAACGCTCCGATGAAAGGGAGCGTATGAGAAGGAGTCAGGTGTGACTTCGGCACGTTTATAGAGAACCCCAGCGAATGAAGGAGGTTCGCCATAGTCTGAAGGTGGGAGACGACTGTCTGGGGCGAGGCTGCCTTCAACAGCCAGTCGTCGAGGTAGGGGAAGACTGACACCCCTAACCTGCGCAGTTGAGCTGCAACCACTGCCATCACTTTGGTGAACACCAGAGGGGCACTGGTAAGGCCGAAGGAGAGCACAGTAAACTGAAAGTGCTCGCGGTCTACCTTGAACCGCAGGTAACGCCTGTGGCCCGGCAGGATGGGAATATGAAAATACGCGTCCTGCAGGTCCAACGCTACCATCCAGTCCTCTTGGTCTAGGGCAGACAAGACCTGAGCCAAAGTGAGCATTTTGAATTTCTAATTTTTGAGGAAGAGATTGACGGTCCGAAGATCCAAAATGGGCAGTAGCCCCTTGTTCTTCTTCGGAATCAGAAAGTAGCGTGAATAACAGCTACTGCCTACTTCTGAAACTGGGACCCTTTCTATAGCTCCTTTGGCAAAAGAGCTGTAACTTCCTCTTGGAGCACCTTTAAATGATCCTCCACCAGCCGTTCCTGACTTGGCAGAATAGTAGGAGGAAAAGAAAGGAAAGGAAAGGAAAGGAAGAGAATAGCCCTCCTGGACTATGTGCAAGACCCACTTGTCTGATGTTATAGATCTCCAGCGGGGGAGATGATGACGAATTCTCCCACCCACTGGAGTAGTGTGGTCCTGCAGAATCATCCTAGGAGTGCTTGGAGGCTGCGGCTGCTGGGGGCAGTGTGGTAGACGACTTCTGGCCTCCATTCCTATGACGGAATGA
Source organism: Calotriton arnoldi (assembly GCA_963921515.1). Taxonomy (NCBI): domain Eukaryota; kingdom Metazoa; phylum Chordata; class Amphibia; order Caudata; family Salamandridae; genus Calotriton; species Calotriton arnoldi. The sequence goes on along the minus strand of CAWUFW010003804.1, from coordinate 1,473,029 downwards.
ACCACGTCCACGCACGGCTTGGGTAGTCTGTGCGGGACGGTAGCTAGGATAGGGCTGACGCGGCTGGAAACCCCTTCCGTTGCCACGAAAGGGGCGAAAGGAAGACTGGCTACGATGAGTGGAGGAGAGGCCCACGGATCTGGCCGTAGCTCGAGAGTCCTTGAACCTGACCAGGGCAGAGTCTGCCTTTTCCCCAAAAAGGCGGGTTGAATCAAAGGGCATGTCCATCAAATTGGCTTGGACATCCCCCGAGAAACCAGTTGTACGAAGCCAGGCATGGCGCCTCAAGGCCACCGTCGTTGAAATCGACCTGCCAAGCGAATCGGTCGTATCTAATCCACACCGTATGGGGAATTTTGCTCCATCTCTCCCGTCCTTGACAGCTTGGGAGAGCACAGCCCGGGCCTCCTCCAGGACTTGTGGCAGCACCTGCGCAACCGTCTCCCAAAGAGAGTGGGAGAAACAGCCCAATAAGCATGCAGTATTCACCGACCGCAATGCCAGACTGGAGGAAGAAAACATCTTCTTCCCAAATGAGTCCAGTCTCTTGGATTCCCTATCAGGAGGTGTGGAAGGTAATGCGCCCTGGGAAGTAGAGGCCTGCACCACCAAAATTTCTGGGGTGTGGTGTTGGCTGAGGAACTTTGGGTCGCCCGGAGCTGGACGATGGCAGATTGCAATCGTCCTATTCACAGGAGCCCCTGTGCTAGGCTTGGACCAATTTCCTAGAAGGACGTCCGTAAGTGCCTCATTAAAGGGCAATAGGGGTTCAGAGGTGGAAGCCCCAGGTTGAAGCACTTCGGTCAGGAGATTAGCCTTGAACTGCACTGAGGGCAGCTCCAGTCCAAGGACATCAGCTGCCCTCTTAACCACCTTGGCATAGGACACCCCCTCCTCCGTAGCCACTGTAGGCGGAGAGAGCATGCCAGTGTCTGGGGAAGTATCCAGACCACTGACTTCCCCAAGTTCCCCATACCAGTCCTTTGTCTCCTCAGAGACATACTGGTTCTCTAGTGGGTCTCCAGACTCCTCCCATTCCTCTCCTGAGCCCAGCATGTCCACAAAGTGCTCAGGCGACAACATAGAACCCCAGGGTTCTGTTGACGTCGGAATCGGCGTCGGTCGATGCCGTTCCGGCTCTGTGCCGTCGGGGATGAGGATGGGGCTTGCACCGCCAACGGGCATCGGCGACGTCGCAGGCACTGACTTCGGATTAGATGCCAGGGGAGGTCGCGTTGGCACGACTGGCGTCGACCCGGATCCAGGATCGGATCCCTGAGGCCCCACTGGAGCCGACGGCGTCAAACCCGATGGGGCCCCATCCGACCCCGCGGGGCCCGAGGGCTCACCAGCGAGGTCGTTCCACTCAAATACTCGGCGCATGGCCTCGTAAAACTCTTTTATTTGAGAGGGAGTTGCTCCGGCTCCAGGAAAGGGGGGGAGGCGCGGAGTCGACTCTGGCTCCAGTTCCGAAGAACCGTACCTAGAGCGCCGGTGCTCCTTACCTTTCTCGATGACGGTCGTCAACTGAGGTGAATACGAAGTCCGCTTGGACTTCTTCTTCTTCTTGTGCCTCTTCCCCGAGTGTCCAGATGACCTCGAATGGGAGGAAGAGGACTTAGGGCTCCGTGAGCGGTCCCGCGACCTCCTCTTCCTCGAACGGGACAGTGACCTCCTCGGAGTCTCGCTTGACGGTGTCGACTGCTATGCCACGAGCAACTTCATCGCTCGCTCCCTCAAGGTCTTCGGGGCCATCGCCCGACAGTCTGAGCACGACTTTGAATCATGGTTGCGTTCAAGACACCACAGACATACGCGGTGGGGATCGGTAACCGACATCATGCGGGAACAAGTCCCGCACGGTTTAAAAGCACAAGTTACTAACTTGTGTAACGATATATCTGTAAGAGACAGTAGTTAGTGACAGATTCCTTACCTTAGAATATCCCCAGGCGTCAGGCTGGATCCGGAAAGTTTTGCGTAGCAGTACCCTTGCACGTCGGTAGGCGGCGTCGTGCGGCTCCGCGTCCGTCGTCGGCGTCGGGATCGCCGGGATGACGTCGCAGGCAGTACTTAGACGCCGCCCCTGCGCGCTGACGTCAGTTCTGTACACGACTTTCCGCGCCAGGAACGCAGAGCCATGCAAGAAGCTGACATAGGTGTCTGAAAAATACTAGGGTCCTGAAAGGGATGTCCTTAACCCTAGTAATCAGTTAGCAGAACGGGGAGGATGGGTGGGGCGGTAAGGAATCTGTCACTAACTACTGTCTCTTACAGATATATCGTTACACAAGTTAGTAACTTGTGCATCTGAAAGAGACACGTTAGTGACAGATTCCTTACCTTAGAATAGATACCCCAGCAATACCAACCCCGGTGGTGGGTCTGCGAACAGATTCAGACAATGAAGTCCCGGAGGACAGAACGGCCAAAGAAGCCGTCCCTCCGGACCTGGCTGTCAAGGCAGTAATGTTTGGTAAACGTGTGCAGCGAGGCCCACGTAGCTGCCTGACAAATACCTGCAACGGAACACCGCGGCCTAAAGCCGTGGTAGCAGCCGTAGCCCTGGTGGAATGGGCACGCAGCCCAACAGGAGGCTCCTTCTTAGCCAAAGAATAACAGGCCTTGATACACAAGATGACCCAGCAGGAGATGGTCCGCTTGTGTACCACCCGACCCCTTTTGGTGCCCACGTAGCCAACAAAGAGCTGGTCATCCACCCGGAACTGTTGTGTGCGGTTGAGGTAAAAGGAAAGCGCACGTTTTGGGTCCAGACGGTGGAGCCTCTCTTCCTCTCTGGAAGGATGCGGAGGCGGAAAGAAGGTGGGCAAAGTGATGGTCTGCCCAATGTGGAAGGCAGTAACCACCTTTGGCAAGAAGGACGGACGCGTCCGAAGAACAACCTTGTCTGGATGAACAGACAGAAAGGGGGGTTTGTATGAAAGAGCCTGGAGCTCACTCACCCGCCGAGCGGAGGTGATGGCCACCAGAAAGGCTGTCTTCAGAATCAGAAGACGAAGAGGACAGTTATGCAGAGGCTCAAAGGGAGCGTACATTAAGAAGGTAAGAACCAAATTCAAGTCCCACTGAGGCATTATAAACGGAACAGGAGGAAAGAGGTGAGTAATGCCTTTAAGAAACCTGTTAACAACAGGGCACTTAAAAAGAGAGGGCTGATCAGGAAGCCTGAGGAAGGCCGAGATTGCACAAAGATAGCCCATGATGGTACCCAGGGCAGAACCCTGTTGGGCCAGAGAAAGAAGGAACAGAAGAACCTCAGAAAGAGGGGCAGAAAGGGGATTCACAGCCTTTGCTGTGCACCATGCCACAAACTTGTTCCACCTGCAGGCGTATACCACCTTAGTGGAGGGACGCCTGGCTGCCAGAATCACATCACAAATTTTGGGAGGCAAGTCGAAAGGAATCAACTGCCGCCGCTCAATCTCCACGCAAGCAGGTGTAGACTGGACAGGTTCGGGTGGAGGAACGTCCCCTGCTGCTGCGACAGAAGATCCTCCCGAAATGGCAGACGGATCGGGGGATCGACGCTCATACTGAGTAGCTCGGGATACCAAACTCTTCGAGCCCAGTCCGGAGCCACAAGGATGACTTGGGCCCGGTCGTGCCGAATCTTCTTCAACACTCTGGGTAGAAGTGGTATAGGCGGAAAGGCGTACAACAGACCGCAACTCCACTCGTGACAAAAAGCGTCGCCGAGCGAGTGCCGCCTTGGAAATTCCAACGCGCAGAACTGCTGACATTGCGCGTTCTCTTCGGTGGCGAACAGATCTAACCAAGGCTCTCCCCACTGCTGAAAGAGACCTTGCGCCACCTCCGAGTGAAGATGCCATTCGTCATCCATCATGCACCTGCGGCTGAGTTCGTCCGCCCTGGCGTTCAGGGAACCTGCCAGGTGTTGAACCATCAGGGAAACGCCCTGATGTTCCAGCCATGTCCAGAGGCGCAGAGCCTGCTGACAGAGGGTCCACGACCCCACCCCGCCCTGTTTGTTGCAGTACCACATGGCGGTGGTGTTGTCTGTAAACACCTGCACTACCTTCCCCTTGACAGAGGGAAGGAATGCCTTGAGTGCAAGTCGGATCGCCCGGAGCTCCAGAAGGTTGATATGGAGCCGGGACTCCGCCGGAGACCAGAGGCCTCTGTTCTCCGCCTCTCCCATGTGACCGCCCCATCCCAGAAGGGACGCGTCCGTCACGACTGTGTGCTCTGGCTGGGGAAGGGAGAGGGATCTGCCCCTGACCCATTGCTGGTTCGAGAGCCACCACTGCAACTGTTTTGCAGTCTCCTCCGAGATCTGGACGTGATCGGACAGGTTGCCCTGGTGCTGCGCCCACTGGAACTTCAGGTCCCACTGCAGAGCCCGCATATGCCATCTGGCATGATCGACCAGCAGGATGCAGGAGGCCAAGAGGCCCAGCAGCCTCAGGGTCATCCGTATCGAAACCCAGGATAGAGGCTGAAAGATTGGAATCATAGCCTGAATATCCCGGACTCGCCGTTCGGGAGGATAGGCCCGAAACTGCGTCGTGTCCAGAACTGCTCTGATGAAAAGGAGCTGTGGAGAAGGAATCAGGTGCGACTTCGGCACATTGATGGAGAACCCCAGCGAGTGCAGGAGTTCGGCCGTAGTCTGGAGGTGGGAGACGACTGCCTGGGACGAGCCCGCCTTCAGCAGCCAGTCGTCGAGGTAGGGGAAGACTGGAACCCCTGCCCGGCGCAGATGAGCTGCGACCACCGCCATCACTTTCGTGAACACCCGAGAGGCACTTGTGAGGCCAAAGGGGAGCACGGTGAATTGAAAATGCTCGAGGCCCACCATGAACCGCAGGTAACGCCGGTGGGCCGGCAGGACGGGGATGTGGAAATAAGCGTCCTGCAAGTCCAACGCTACCATCCAGTCTCCAGGGTCGAGGGCAGTCAAGACCTGAGCTAAGGTGAGCATCTTGAACTTCTCCTTCCGGAGGAAGCGATTGACGTTCCGGAGGTCCAAGATAGGACGCATGTCCTCCTTGTCCTTTTTGGGCACCAGAAAGTAGTGGGAGTAGCAACCACGTCCTACTTCTGGGGTTGGAACGCGCTCGATGGCCCTCTTGGCCAAGAGGGCCGCAACTTCCTTCTGAAGAAGCACCAAGTGATCCCCTAACATGCGGTGGAATTGAGTTGGCATGGCTGGGGGGATGGTCTCGAAGGGGAGGGAGTAGCCCCTTCGGACAATGTCCAAGACCCACCTGTCCGAGGTGATGGTACGCCAGTGGTGAAGGTGATGGCGGACCCTGCCCCCTACTGGCGTGCTGTGCACCTGAAAGGAAGGACTAGGAGGGCTTGGAGGCTGCGGACGGGGCGGGGTTGGTGGCCTGACCCGCACGCTGGTTGCCTGACCCGCCACGGCGGGAGCCACGTCCTCGGCCACGCGAAGACGCTTGCTGCGCGGGCCGGTGGCTGGGCAGCGGACGCGACTGGGCGCCCCTTCCGTGGCCACGAAAGGGGCGAAAAGCAGACTGTAGCGGAGGGCGTACAGCAGAAAGGCCCAGGGACTTGGCTGTAGCCCGCGAGTCCTTAAAGCGCTCCAGCGCATGGTCTGCTTCGTTTCCAAAAAGACCGACCCCATCAAAGGGCATGTCCATAAGGGTGTTTTGGACATCACCCGAGAAACCAGTGGTCCTCAGCCAGGCGTGACGGCGCAGCGCCACTGTCGTCGCAAGCGATCTGCCTAGCGAGTCGGCGGTATCAACGCCACATCTAATGGTGTATTTAGCTGCATCTCTTCCGTCCGCAATGGCGCGGGAAAGCAGTGTCTGTACCTCCTCAGGACACTGGGGCAGAACTTGCGCCACCGAGTCCCACAGAGAGTGGGAATATCGGCCCAAAAGGCAAGCTGTGTTGACAGACCGCAAGCCAGCACTGGAGGAAGAAAAGACCTTCTTCCCAAATTGATCCAGGCGTTTGGATTCCCTATCTGGAGGAGCGGTAGGGAAGGCGGTTTGGGAAGCAGAGGCTTGGACAACCAAGCTCTCAGGAGTGGGGTGTTGGGAGAGGAACAGGGGATCGCCCGGAGCGGGGCGATGGCGTCGGGCCACGTTCCTATCCACAGGAGCCCCTGTGGCGGGCTTGGACCAGGTGCCCAAAAGAACGTCGGAAAGCGCGTCATTAAACGGCAGCAGTGGCTCCGAGGAGGTAGCCGCCGGCTGAAGCACTTCCGTCAGGAGGTTAGTCCTGACAGCCACTGTAGGCAATTGGAGCTGTAAGGCCCCAGCTGCTCTACGCAACACCGTTGCAAAATTTGCTCCCTCCCAGTTCTCTTCGTCCTCCTCTGGTTCAAAATAAGGAGGAGGAGGGACATGCGGGACCCAAGGTCCCATCAGCGTCGGAGCCGGCGTCGAGTGACGCCGGTCCGGCGCCGTGTCCGGATCCGGAGAGAACCGGGGGGAAACGGCACCGGAGACATCGGCGCCGGTGGAGGTGTTATTAGGTCAACCGGCGTCGATCGGGGTTGAGGCAGCACCGGAGCCGGGGTCGGGGCCGGAGCCGGGACCGAGGCTGGTGTGACAGGCGGCGCCGGGACCGGAGTCGCCGGCGGCGCCGGGGAAACCCCATCAGGGCCCGCGGAGCCCGAAGGCGCACCGGGGGGACCTTGAAGCCCGAAGAGGCGGGCCATGGCCGACAGGAACTCCTGTATCTCGGCCGGAGTCGCCCCCGAACCCGGGAAGTGCGACTAATGCGGGGGCGGCTCCACAGGCACTCCCGGAGCCGCAGGGGCGGGGACGGTGCCGACATGACCCTCAGCCGAGTCGCGAGACCGGCGAGGCGAAGTCGTCAAGCGATGACGCTTCTTAGACTTCTTATGCTTCGACTTACCGGAGGAGTGCGAAGACTTGGACCCCGACGACCGATGAGGACTCCGCGACCGGCCCCTCGACCTCTCACGTGACCGGGGCTTGGTGCGGCGCGGAGCCGACTGCCGGACCTCGAGGAGCTTTCGAGACCGCTCTCGCAAAGCCTTCGGATGCAAGGCCCGACAGTCGGGGCACGACTTGGGGTCGTGGTCGCGCCCGAGGCAGTAGAGACAATCCATATGCGGGTCCGTGATCGACATCATTCGACCACAGGCGTCGCATGGCTTGAAGCCGGGCATCCCTACCGACACCTTTGGAGTCGAGCGACTCGAGAAAACAGTGAAAAATTCACCAAAAACTTAGTCAAAAAATGACTAGGGCACTGCTCTTCCCGGATCTGCTCTTATTGGCGCGGAAAAAGAAGAACTGACGTCAGCGCGCAGGGGCGGCGTCTAAGTACTGCCCGCGACGTCATCCCGGCGATCCCGACGCCGACGACGGACGCGGAGCCGCACGATGCCTCCTACCGCTGCGCAAGGGTACTGCTACGCAAAACTTTCCGGATCCAGCCTGACGCCTGGGGATATTCTAAGGTAAGGAATCTGTCACTAACGTGTCTCTTTCAGATCCTGTCTTTCTACCACACATCCCTCGCACACAAAGTCATATCTCAAACATTTTGACAAAAGTCGAGAAAAAGCCTGCCAAAAAGTGGGAGCGGGGTAGCTCTTCCCGGATCGGCGCTTAACTGGCGTGGAAAGAAAAGAACTCACATCCGCGCGCCCGCGTGGCGCCTACATAAGCACCGCAACGTCATAACCGACGCTACCAATGCCGACGACGTCACGTGGAGCCGAATGGAGCCACCCGACGTCGCGCACAGGGGGTATTGCTCGGCAAAAGATTCTGGTTCCAGGCTGACGCCTGGGAAATTCAAAGGTAAGGAATCTGCAGCTAGAATTCTCTATCAGATATACAAAAACTAAGCCAATAGTTATTGCGAAATCATTTCAGGATCATACAAAAGATTTTTAAATACGATAAATACCAGTGTGAAAAGGTGGTTCTGACCATCTAATCCGCCTGGTTTTTTGCTTTTTGATCACCTGATTTTTTACCTTTTACTGTGGGAGAGCCTCATAACCTGGGACTCACCCACAGTAGACTCCTGGTAAAATGGACTATGTGTGTTTACAGCCAGTGTCCGCCTTGTGAGATAAGGCAGCGGTGATGCAGCCAGAGTAAGGGGCACTGGGCTGGTTACATGTGGACACGTATGTGCCCACGTGTGAGGGCTGCACGTGGGAGACTCCTGTCATGAACAGCCCAGGAACTGCGCACTGGTACCCTGGTGCAGAGTCGGGTAGGCCTTATAATGGGGGGTGCACGTGTAGGGAAAGTCAGTGTGCTTTAATGCCTTTGACTATAGTGACACTCCATTATACTCATATTGGAAAGGCTGCCTTAGGGCGCAACTCCAGTGCCCTGGGGGCCACAGACTCCAGGGTTGCACCAGTGTACACTGTAAACTGTGTGAAAAGATCAATTCTGCGATGTCCAAAAGAATATCAGTACCGCTTATGGGTCATCCAGAAATGTCATATTTCTCTGACTCAGCTCAAGATCAAAGCCCAGGCCTTTTGTGGCCCTGCTGGGTTGGTTTAATTACTATTCTTCCCAGCTGCAGGAACAAAGGTCTCGCCCATAAAAAAGCAAGCATTTGTCAGTACTCAGGTCAACTCTCCAGGAGGAAAGGAATGGGTGAAATTGCTCTGCATCAATCAGTCAGCTGTCATCCTGGGCCAGGAAGATGGCCTGCCCAGGCCACTCAACAAAGGAGGGAGCCCAGACCTCTGGAGCCAAACCAGAGGGGGGCCTCCTTTGAAGATTTGCTGGGGAAGGCCCTGGCAGTGATGTCAGCGAGGAGGTGAGCTGAGAACCCCAGAGCACATGTGGCAAATTACTCCTGGGTGACGACATCTTGAAGTATCCCAGAAACCTGTGCAGGAAGGTTGAAACAGGGGCGGAGAGGTGATGTGGCATCTCAGGATTACAGTGCTGCATCCCTGCTGGCACCTCCTGCCCCCTTAAAAGGCCTTGCAGAGGGGGGAGAGCTCTCTCTTGGAAGTGCTTTACTGAGGAACACTGGGACTGGAGGCTGACGCCATGGACAATTAGAAGGAGATCACCCCCACCAATTGTCCCCTGGACTAAGAACACTGCCTCTGACTGACACCAGGATCAGTGGGGCACCCCCAAGGACCATGGATGCTGGTCCACTTACACCCTTTGAGGTCCAGTTGGGGGAAAGACTGGGATTCTGCACCAGGAAGGAGAGAGACCTGAAGAGAGTACCCCAGGTGGCAAGTGCTCGCCACCAGGAGAAAAAAGAGATCAAGATCGTCAAAATCGGCCCAAATCTGCCTTCGAGAAGTTGGGCAACCTTTGACCTTTTGTGAGGCACCAGCGACAGAGCTGGGGCTCCACTTTCGTTTTCAACCATGTCCTCAGGGTAGGCCAAGGCCTGGGGGCTGCCTGAAGAAGGAAGAAGTTAAAGGGGAAGCGTCGTTGAGCTTTTCCCCCATGAGGAGGAGGGGCCCAGCACCCCTCCCTGGGCCCCGTGAGGAAGAGGAGAGTGGGGTAGCGCAGTTGCGCCCCAGTGATGCCATGAAGGGGCCCAGGACCGCATTCCTGGGCCTGTGAAGATGTACCAAGGGAGCGCCATTACACTCCCGCGAAGATGGGAAGGGCCCCAGGACCCCATCCCTGAGCCCCGAGAAGATCTTGGTTGCAAGGGAGAACCATCGTGCTCCCCCTTTGAAGGGAAGAAGGTGCCCAGGATCCCATCCCTGGGCCCCAAGAAGAAGGCGGGGGAGTGCCGTTGCGCTCCCCGCGAGTGCAGTAAGGCCAGCCCCCACAACGCGTGTCTGCCCACAGATGCAGGCAGACCAGAGTGAAGCTGCTATCTCCTGTGGCAGCACGCCAGGCTGCTGGCCGCGTGGCGAGCCACAAGAGCAGTAAGGGGGTGAACTCCCTGAGCTGCTCTCCAACGTGGCCAGTGCACGCAGAGTGCCCAGGTGGAACCAGGCATCCTGAGACCGAACCACTGTGGAGCTGAGGTGCCAGAAAGACCCCAAAAATAAAACAGGAAAGTGTCAAGGCTCTCCCCAACGCAGCAGGAGAAATGCTGCTCAGATATTCCCTGAAAGTGTGGAGGAGCGCCCCATAATGCCCAGCGGGGCTCGACGATTTCACCCACATTGAAAAAATAAAAAACAATTGTTTGTGGTTTGTGGTGACCCCAGGAGAGCGGGGTCACCGCCAAAATGGTGCTACCGTACAGGGAGAGCTGCAGGAGCAGCACAGCCTCCCCCCAAGTGATGTCCAGACTCCCCACCCTAAGTTAGGTGGAACTCTAGGAGAATCACTTCCCCAAGATTTCCAAATGTTTTTCAGTATTCCCTAGGCTGGAGCTTTGCCTCTACAGCTGGGATGAATGAACCCTCTGAGGGCTAGGATTATGGTTGCAAGGTTTGTGACCAAAAGTTGTTCAATGTGAGGTTTCATGTTGGATTGACACCCTCTAGGGGTGAAAGGCTCTAATTACATGTGTAGTGATTACAGTGTCCTTTGGGGACAGTGTTTAAAACGCAGTATTGTAGGTTGGAAGTTTTTCAAAGAGTATGCTGCAAGCACCTTCTAGGTGAATGATTGTTAGTGCACCGTATGGTAATTATAAATATGATTAAATTGCGTTATTCATGTTGCCAATTATGATGAGTACACTGCACTAGTGGTCTAACAGGATTAGGTACTTTGCATGTTGGACAATGGGACTCTCCTCTATGTATAACCACTGACAAGCCCACATGAATGTAAACTGTAATATGTCTCTGTTTACAGAACTCGCCCCTGATGAAGGGACCCCGGAGTCCCGAAATGCATTGGGCTTTGTATCAACAACATGTTAACTTGTCAATGCCATGTTTATAAAAAAATTGTTTGTACATATTTTGCTTGTGATGTAAAAGTTAACAATTTGATGGACAATTTGTTTTGCATTTTGCTGTGAAAAACACGCATCAGAAACACATGTAACTATGTGAATTATATGAATTATTGATGAATAATAATTCACAAACTATACAAATTCGTATATTTGTTTCTATTTGATTATATTAGTTCAAAAGGGTTTTGAACCAAGACAAGACACAGAACGGTTCGTTCTAAAGGCACAGTGCTCACTGCACTCAGGATTCTTTTCCTGTTAGACCACTAGTTTATGATTCGCATGTGAGGTCAACACATTGCAGCAGTGATGCACCCTTAGTTTAAAATTTAGTGAATTGTAAATAAACATAAATAACGTCATTAGTTTGGAGTGCTCCTCTAACCCCCAGACCTCTTCATTCAAGCCATTGACAGACACCAGAGGTAGCACCAGTCGATTAAAACACATACAAAAGAAATAAAAATGTCATTTGACTCTATAACAAGCATCACCGATAATCGGGCATCCACGTTAGCCTATACCAATGAACAAGCTTCGGATATATACGCATTAATACAAGAGGTGAAACTGTCTGATTCCCATGGAGGGTCCATTACCCAACAATTGAAATAACTAGAACACTTGACCCGACGACAACTCAACCAGAGGCTTCACGCATCAACTTTGGTGCAATATCACAGAGCTAAGAGAATACCACAGGGACTACGTTTATCAATACGTCCAATGTTATTTAGATTTCACCTCAATCCAGCTTTCATGGATAAATGGTTTTCAATTTTAAACAAATGCTCCCTGGATTTAATTTTATTAATTATTGAAGAACTTTCAAAGACAATACGCGAATTGGAAGAAGAAATATTCAATCTGAAAAACGATTTGGAAAGACAATTGGAAACCAATACCTGGACAGCGACTTTAGAAGATCTTAATCAAAAATTAGATCGGTACAGCAAGGAGTTACAAGAAGGGAAGATCCGCAAGTATCGAAGGGATACCATCGATTACAAACTAAATGACGTGTATACTTGGGCGGAAATATACGCACGAAGACGGTTTAAGGAGAAGAAAACCACCACCTCCTCTGAGGAGAGTGTGGTAACAGATCAAGACACGGCACTCAATCGACCACCTGTTTCTAAGCCGACCCTTACCACCACAGGACCATTAACAACATCCATAGCAATAGTGGACTCTCAAATACCTACAACATCCACAACGTCATTTTTATCCCAGGCACCGGTTCAGGGGCAACCCCCATTATTGAGCACCACAACAACACCAGATCCCGTGGTAAAACCAGGCGGGAAAAACTCTACGCAGTGGCAAGAGCATAATTTAATAATCAACATATCTTTGGGATCTCTGTCCAAACAACAGATGAGAGTACTTAACAAAGGCATGTCATTTGTGCCAACCTCTACCACCACGAAACTGGATACAGAGATAGCTCTTTACAAATTTATGCGCAAGCTACGCCTTAGACACTATTTTGCAAATGTTATGGAGACATCTGGCGAATCTCAGGAGGTTACTCCATCGTTGTTTAAACCCAAAAGTAATTTCCAAGCACCGATCTTGCACACAATACTGGACACCTTCGAAAATATAGTGAGACATGATTTATCCAAGCTGAACTACAAAAAATTGAAAACGACCAACTTGACTGAACATGAAAATAGAACAATTCGATCAATAGCTAACAAGGCAGCATTGACCTTGAAACCAGTAGATAAGGGAGGTGCATTAGTTATCATGGACACTACATTCTATGTTCAAAAAGTCAACGATCATGTTTTGGATGACATTACGTACTTGCCACTCAATGGTGACCCTACGGCTACATTACAAGATATTTTACAACACATTTTGAATGAAGCAGAAGAAAACGGATGTATAGATGCCCAACTTAAATCATACTTATTCACCAATAATCCACGCAGACCTCGGATCTATAGGATCCCCAAAATGCACAAACATCCGACCAATCCACCATTCCGACCAATTGTTTCTGGATGCAGTTCTATTTTCGACCCACTGGGGAGGTATTTAGATCATTTCCTACAAAAATTTGTTCAAAATTGGTGTACTTATACAAAAGACACAACTGATTTTTTGAATAAACTTCAAACAATCCAACCTTTCGTTCAAACTCACTGGATACTATGCACAATTGATGTTACTGCTTTATACACATCAATAGCACATTCTAAAGGATTGGAAGCAACGGAATGGGCACTATTGACAATGGAGCTAACAGAAAAAGACAACGTGTTCTTGTTGAAACTCTTATTCTTTTGTTTACATAACAGCTATTTCAAATGGCAAGGTGATTTCTATGGTCAACTTACTGGTACATCCATGGGTTTTTCTGGGGCGCCGGCGTACGCCAATATTTTCATGGCAAAATTTGAACATGACTTCATTTTGACTGATGACAACTGGACCAGAGGCCTAGCACAATACTGCAGATATATCGACGATATATTTTTAATCTGGACTCAATCTCAGAAGGATCTGGAACATCTTATACAAGAACTTAACACCAGGAATCCCAGAATCCAGTTCACACATACTATTAACACGCAACAGGTCAATTTTTTGGATGTACTAGTCACTAAAGATTCAATCGGCACCGGATTAAGAACTGAGATCTATACAAAGCCCACAGATAGAAACAGTACGTTACACTATACAAGTTTCCACCCGAGAAGTCTTATTTCCAATTTACCCTTTTCACAATTTCTTCGGATAAAACGGATTTGTTCAGAACCGGATACAGCACTGACAAAGATCAATGAATACAAACATAGATTTGAACAAAGGGGTTACCCTCAGGATATCTTGCAGAAAAGCATATCAAGGATATCAGAAAAGGATTAAACGTCCTTATTACTCAAAACTTCCCGTACAAAAAAAGACACACCAACTTTCGTGACTAAATACTCTACGAGTTCCAACCAAATAAAGAGGATTCTCAACAAAAGATGGGAACTTCTTCAGAATGAACCAGATTTTAAAGGCTTCTTCAATACTAAACCTACATTCTCTTACAGAAGAGGAAAAAATTTGCAGGAACTAATGAAATCCACAGAAACATCTACGCCAATCACGAATTATAAAGGCACCGCTAAGTGTTTTAACTGTACCCATTGTAACAACATAATAGTGGGAAACACATTAACACACCCTGTTTCAGGTAAAAACATCAAACTTAAACACACCTCAGACTGCAATACCACAAATATCATATATTGCCTGAAATGCCCATGCGGTAAAGCATATGTAGGAAAAACGGAACGAAAATTCAAACTCAGATTAACAGAACATAAAAGTACGATCCACACTGGCAACAAAGTCTCCAGCGTAGCAGTCCATTGGCAGGACGCTAAACACACTATTACTCAGCTAAGAGCACAAATTGTTGAGGTAGTGGCAAAGATTGAAGGTGTTGACAATAATAAAAGACTGCTACAACGTGAGGTGTTTGGGATAAACTTTTTGGAAACCTTATCTCCAAAAGATTTGAATGACAAAATAGAAATGAGTTGTTTTCTATAAAGTGCACTTGTTATTGTAAATAAGGCCATGTTAAAATTTGGAAATGGTGATGTGAACTAAAGTGTTTACATATTGTTTGGCTTTCAATACTTTTCAAGTTTCTTCTATTGCACACTTGGGACTTGAGGTATTAACTAAATATTTTGTTATCACCTTAACTCTTTCTAACACATTTTGAAGCACTTTTTTCATACTCTCATTCCTTCATTTCAGATCTTTTAGAGCACATGAACAATATATTAGCTGACTATTGCAGCAACATTGGTCCTAATGTTATAGCACAATATTTGACAGTAGTACTAGTTCCTCTCCTTTCCACCATTCATGTGGACTTGTATCCAGCACATTATTTAGCGTGTATACCACGGCATCAGAAGTGGATTATTTCTCTATGTCGCTCTCCCTAATACAAATCGAGAACTCTTTGCTATCACCAATATTACGGCCATTTGGTCACGATTAACACGATCAGTTAAAAACACAATATTGAATTAGACACCTTATCTGGTTGTTTTTACACATTTGCCCGGTTATCGTTTCCATGGTCTTTTGTGTAAATGTTTGTCAAGGGATTCGCGACGATATGTTTTTGAGTCTTTTTTCCATACTTTTAGTTGTTTTTGGCATCTGTTTTCTATTTCCGCTTCTCCTCGACGTCGTTTGCGTCTATGATCGTATTTACGTTGGTGCATGTTCAGACGCTTCCGCATTTACAGCCAGAAAACGTGTCACGCGCTATTCGTTAGAGTTTCGGTAAGAGCATATAACTTCTTCGTCTCGCTCCATTATTTTAAATTAACACGCACAAACGGAAGATTTTCATTTCTGTATGGTCTTCATTGTTTTTTGCAGTACGAGGTTTAAAGAACATTGCAAGACACGCGTTTGAAAAGTTTACTCGTGGTGAGTGACTTAGTGTTTATACGTATGTTTGGCAGTTCGTTCAACGTAGAATGTTTATTAAAGTGCACGTTGTGGTTTCTCTAGGCATACGACGCTTCGCGGTTCACATTGGTACTTAGCAGGTAGGATTTAGCAACAGTTTTTGGCATTGTTATATTTCAGAATCGTACATTGCTTACAATAGGCTTCCTGTTTGACTTTACAGGATACGGCGTACTCTTTTTGAAATAGGTATGTCTTTACTTCAGCAACATGCTGCGGTTTATCTGGTTTCATCTTTATCTCACACTGTGTTTTACTAATATAACAATTTGAACTTGGGTGATCTCAGTTTTGGTTCTTTCAAACGATTGATTTATCACAAATTGACCAGTTCACTAGTTTCCGAGAAACAACTTGGGCTTTATTAACACCACGCACATCATTGGGATTAGGTACTTTGCATGTTGGACAATGGGATTCTCCTCTATGTATAACCACTGACAAGCCCACATGAATGTAAACTGTAATATGTCTTTGTTTACAGAACTCTCCCCTGAGGAAGGGACCCCGGAGTCCCGAAATGCATTGGGCTTTGTATCAACAACATGTTAACTTGTCAATGCCATGTTTATAAAAAAAATGTTGTACATATTTTGCTTGTGATGTAAAAGTTAACAATTTGATGGACAATTTGTTTTGCATTTTGCTGTGAAAAACACGCATCAGAAACACATGTAACTATGTGAATTAAATGAATTATTGATGAATAATAATTCACAAACTATACAAATTTGTTTATTTGTTTCTATTTGATTATATTAGTCCAAAAGGGTTTTGAACCAAGACAAGACACAGAACGGTTTGTTCTAAAGGCACAGTGCTCACTGCACTCAGATTCTTATCCTGTTAGACCACTAGTTTATGATTCGCATGTGAGGTCAACACATTGCAGCAGTGATGCACCCTTAGTTTAAAATGTAGTGAATTGTAAATAAACATAAATAACGTCATTAGTTTGGAGTGCTCCTCTAACCCCCAGACCTCTTGAGTACACTGCAATCCCAGTCATGCTTACACGTTTACTCTTGTCTTGCTAATGCTTTATTTCAATAATGAGACTGACTGCCACTTGTGATCAAAGTTTGCGTACATTATTGCCAGTAATAAGGGCTCTCAGTCATGGTTATATGTAATGATTGCATTTATTCCTATGGTGAAATGCTTGTTGAAATATTGAGGTGGACAGCCACTCGCTTTGGCGCCAGTATTAAGTGCTCTTACTCCAAGGTATGTTCAACTCTTGGCATTTAGGGACAAGATCATTGTTAAACATGTGAGTTGTGGTACTAGACCCCCCCCCCCCTTGGGGAGGGGTAAGAATGATTACGCCATGTCATCAAGAAGTATTTCCATCAGCTTATGTATATTTGTAAATTGGTGCATAGTATTGAGTGGTGTGTGTGTAATAAATGTACTTTTCCTTTTTCAAAAGAAAAAGCACAGACTGTACAATCATTTATTGAATGTTACTATTGCGTATCTGTGAATGGTGATTACTAGCCCACACCCCCTCCCTTGAGTAGGCCTTGGACTGCTCTGCAACACTACCCTATGAGAGTCAAGCCCTACAATGGGGTGTTTGGATCCCAGGGAGGACAAATGTAGACCCATTACTTCTGCAGGCCACACAACTAATGACTAATTTTCCAACAACTAGCCAATCTAAAAGTTTGATAAAAATGATAAAAAGCAGCAGACAACTTCCACAAGGCAACTACGTTCACACAAATACTCCATATCCCTTTCTTATACTAATTGCTCATTGTAGGAATCTGGCTCTGTATATACTATGCCAAAGTAAGGTATAGTGTGCACAAAGTCCAGGGAGTCCCCAGAGTTATAGAGGAGGCTAAATTAGGTAACTACTATCAGCTCTCTTTGTGGTAGTGTGGGCGAGCAGTTAGGCTTATCCAGAGGGTGTGTTAAGCATTTATTCTATTCCCTCAATCAAGGACTGATTACATACACTCAGAGACAGAATCCAGACCAATTGGGTAAGTATAAAAAATGTATACTTATGTTTTATTTCTAGATCCAAGCAGGACTTGGCACAGTTAGGTAAAATGTACTATAAATTGTAAAAAATGATGCACAGAAATGCAATTGGGAATGGATTTGCAATTGTTACAGGTTGGTATTGGTGCAAAAAGCAGTTTGAATTATACAATAATTACTTTTGGAACACTTTTTGATTACTTTCAGATTACATCGACTACTCGGGGTGGTATGCATAGATACCACACCAGGGGATCTCACAGTACAAGGTAAGTAAAACTTTTTAGGGCTTAAGGTATAGTTACTTTTTTTCCATACAAAACAGCAGTTCAACACTTAGAACATTCTCGGAACAAAAGCTCATAACATTGATTCCTATGGGAGAAAAATGGTTATCGGTTTTACAGGGAAGTACTGGACTTACGAGTTGGAGTTTTGGGGTTTAGGACCAAGGTTCCCCAAGGTCTAGGTAGGCACCCCAATTGCTCCACCAGCGGCACTGGGGCGGCCGGGTGCAGAGTGCAGGGGCCCAATGTTAGCCAATGGCACTAAGAGGGCCTTAGGTTAGGGACTGCTTACGAGCAGGCCACTCGGGTGTGGGAGCAAAGCTCCTGGGGTTAAGGTCAGCACTGCCGGGGCCAATGATCAGCACAAGAGATGCACCATCAACCGCACAGGGGCGGCCGGGTGCAGGGTGCCAAGAAGACATCGGGGACCCTTTGGTTTCCAATGGAGACCTTCGGTTCTGCAAAGTTGCTGCAGGCTCAGGCAGGGAGACTTCCTGAAGGCGACCACCGGCTGGAGAAGTAAGGTCGGTTCTTGGGGGATGCCTGGACACTGTCGGTTGGGCCACCCAAGGCCATGGGGCATCGGGTGCAGGGGTGTCTTTTAGCGTCAGGTTTCTTTACCAGCTCCGGCCGCGGTTGGGGGGACCCTTCAGGTTGAGGCTGTAGACGTGGTCTTGAAGCTTGAAGGAGGTCGGGGATCACCAGATCCCAGGTCAGGATCGCGGGGGAGGCCTCCTTGTTGTGTTGGGCCACTCGAACTCGGGCCGTGGGCGTCGGGTGCAGAGTGGTGCAGAATTGCTGAGCCGCCTGGTTTCGGATTCTGTGGGTGAGTCTTGGCTTGAACAAATCCAGTGCTCACAGGAGACAGAGTCTGTTAGATGAGTGCAGGGCAGGTTCTCGGCGCTATGGGGGTCGCTGGCTGCGGGACTCACTGGGGTTCTCGCTGTAGGCAAGTTGAAGGCAGGACAGGCCGGTAGGGCTGGGGCCAAAGCAGTAGGTGTCCTCTTCTTCCTGGGTCAGCACAGCTCTTCGGTCCTTCTTCTTTCTGACTCAAATCTGAGGAGGCAAGGTTCAGGGTTGCCCCTAAATTCTAATTTTAGGTGTGTTAAAAGGGGTGTGCAGTTTGGGACCAATGGGTCTCTTCCTTGGAGTGGGTACACCCCCTATTATGCCACCCTCCAGTGGGAGTGGCACATGAGCCTCTCCCTAATTGGCTGGGTCTCCTCATCTTCAAGATGGAGGGGACTGAGATGTGTGCTTCACCTTGCCTCTCCCACCTGAGGGGTGGGGTTGGCAAAGGTGGGCACAACTCTCTTCCTAGCTTGGTTTTCCCGCTGATTCTCCCGCTCAAAGTGGGGGGGGGGCAGAACCAGTGAGAGCTAGTTGCTGGGGCCAGCAAAAGGCAGGGACAGCTTACAAAGGCGGTAGGCCTTTGTAGCTTTCCCTTCATGGACCCAGCCCATCCTGGGGGAGGAGGCATGACACCTTTGCCCAGGATGGGCTTTGTTTCTGGACCCAGAGAGTGGAGGCTCTCTACCCAGGGGTCCAGAAACCTGTCCGGTGGTGTCAAATGGTGGGCAGCCATTCATGAACCACACCAGGGCTCGTTGTTTTTCAGGGGGCATCTCTAAGATGCTCTCTGAGTGCATTTTACATTAAATGCCACTGAGAAGTTTGCTACCAAACTTCCCAGTTTTTAGTAAAGCCATTATGGAGCTGTGGAGTTCATGATGACCAACTCCCAGACCATATACTCTGTATGGCTTTACTATTTATTTTATTTTACAGAGTTTTATATAGCGCGAACTTGACCCGAAGGTATCGGGTATCAGAGCGCTTTACATAGCACCAGTTGCGTTACATGAGGACACATTCATTTTTGTTAGGCACGGGGAGATTAACTAATTTGCCCAGAATCACAGGATGTTCAGCGTCATTGCCGAGACTCGAACCCAGTTCCCCAGATTCGAGGTCGACCGCCCTAGCCGTTACACTTACAATGTCTAAGAATGGACTTAGACACTGACCGGGTACAGGGCTCATACCACTGTACCCTCACGTGAGGGCTAGTGCACCCTGCTAGAGGGGGGCTTACCTAGGCCTCAGGAAGTGGGTTGAAGCCATGGCACGCAGGGATGTGTGCCATGTCGTCACTTCACTTTTCTATGCACCAAAACAGGCAGCCTGCAATGGCAGTGGGTGGGTGTTAAGGTACTGGGCCTCTAAGGGTGGCACAGTAGGTGTTGCAGCCCTTAGAGGCCTTCCCTGGTCACAGTGCCCTTGATACCCATGGTACCTTTTACAAGGGGCTTACCTGTGGCCAGAGACGTGCCAATTGTGGGTACAAAGGTACAGTTTGGGGAAAGAACACAGGCCCTGGGAACCTGATTGGCATGGACCCAGGGCACATCAAGTTAGGCTGCATAAGATGTCAGGCAAAAAGTGGGGGGGTAACCACGCAAAAAGGGGCACTTTCCTACACACGTTATAGAACTAAACACAGCGTGGCATACCCGAAGGCTATCCAACTTTTGTGCAAGTAGTTAAAAGTTTGGTTATAGTGTCTGATATTCAATACCCATAATAAGGGAGCTAAAAAATGTTTTTGATAAGAAGTGTGCAGGGAACTAAACAGCAGGAAACAGCATGAAATGGAAAGTGCAAAAACACAGTATCAAAGGGACACTTGGGGATTGATGGAAATCAAGATCTCTGTGACAGAAATGCCTTTAAAAAATGAACAGAAACGAGTAAGAAGAAATCTATGCTGTATATAAGAAATGATGGCTAAATACAGCGCCGGGGCAGAGGTCTGGCTTAATTGCATACAGAGACTTCTGCACTGTAATTTCTATGGCTCGTCCACATACATTTTATTACAGAAGCTAGAAAACAAGGTTTTGAGTGAGTCACTAGAATGATTACTAGTGTACTCCGGCTTGACAAACAGCTCCAGGAGCCCCAAAAATGTGGCCGTTTATGTGAGCTAGCCACGGGAGTGTGAGCACGTTGTCCAGAGCCAGACAGTCACAAATGATAGATCCTATGAATGCTGCCTCTGGACTCCTCCACATCCTCAGCCATCCAGGGTGTGGAGGAGTTAGCTTGGTAAAAAACACAAGTCGTCGCAGTATGTCTCTCTAGCTTACCACCCACTTGTGGACGTCAGGATGCCTCTCGATCTCGGTCCTGGTCTCCTACCGCAGAGCCGATCACACAACCTATTCTGATCCAGCCCGAATTCCCAGGACCATTGGCGACTCCGCAACAGGTTGAGGCCTTCAAAGAGGCCAGGTTGCGATTCTCTGGCACTCTTTTGGCTCCCTCTGGCGCAACTTTGGCCCTAAGAATCTGAAAAGGTTTTTAGTTGGATTAACATTGGTTAATCTGTCCTCCATGCTATCTCTTCCCTCTTAACCCTGCTGCGGGATCTGCCCCGAACCCTAGGGGCTGTCCATCCTGATGTCCCACCCAGCACTGAGACCTGCGCTGGTCACCCGCGCATCTACATACACACTGATGCCGCGCCGATGTCAGAGAAGGACATTACTGTTCTTTTGGACTCAGAAGTGAATCTAGCAAAACCTCAACCAAAGTTGTGCCTCCATCATCCGCAAATGCAGCAGTCAACCCCATTCTGACTCTGATGGGACACTGCCTTTATGAAGGGCAACACATGTTCCTCTTGCTTCTGACTCTGACCAACAGGAGAACGGAGATGATGGGAATGATGCATCCCACTACTATGATCAGGAGATTTTTTTTTATGGATCTTCAGGATGCCAGTGGCATGGACACCTCCCTGGACACTGGGTTACACTTCCCTCCTGGTCCTGTCTTCCTTTGCCGTGGTGATACGGTAGGGTGCAGAATTTTGGGACATCCAACGTTCATCTATTGACGCCAACACCAGTTCCCTCAATGAAATCCTACAATCTGGAACGACTGCCACAGTCCTTTTAACAAGGCTCTTAGGCACACATTAATAGGAGCAGGGGCTAAGCCGGGCTCTTGCCTGCCAGTCAACAAAAAGGTTACCAGACAAGACAGACCTGTTCCTGGAGACGTGCCTTTTCTCCTCCAACATCCTACACCTGAATGCATAGTGGCCCAAGCTTTCGCATGCAGAGTCAACCCAAATTCCTTCCCTACCACACCTCCTAATAGGGAATTCAAATGGGTTGGGGCATTCAGAAAGAAAAAGTTTTCTTCCGCCAGCCTCACCCTCTCCCCTGTTAATGTGAGTTTCCTCCTGGGACGCTATTTGCATGCTTTCTGGGACATGACTGGTGAGATCTTGCTGACAGTTCCTGAAGAATTCCATGCCTATCTTGTGGAGATTAAACAATATGGCCAAAACACAGAAAAAAATACATCATTCGCTCTGGGCTAGACAACACTAACATCTTGAGCAGGGCAGCTGGTACGAGAGTTGTGCTTCAGCATCATGTGTGGATGAGATCTATGGGTTTTTAAGTGAAGTACAGGTGCCAATAATGGAGATGCCTATTGATGGCCCCCATCTCTTCGGAGACAAGGCAGACTCGGCCGTGGACCACTTTGAAGAGAGCAGACTGGACTTTCCACACCGGTGTAGCAGGCAGTATCCCCCAGCAGTTTCACCCCTATCAAGACATGGCACAACAACAAGGTCCACCACCGCTGATACAAAACAGGCTCCCTAGACCTTTTGAGGTTAGGGTCGGGGATATAGACAGAATCCGCCAGGCCCTCAAGTGCAACATGCTGATCAGTCCCCCGCCTCTCCAGCCACCACCACCAAACCACTTGAGCTTTCCCTTGATGGTAAATGGCCATCCTTTTGGAAGTAGGATAAGGTATTACCTCCACGGGTAGGGCAGCATCACATCCAACAGGTGGGAGCTTCAAATCATTCCGCAGGGATATGCGCTACCATTACTTTACACTCCACTACATATATCACCTACACAAGAGCGGCTGTCAGAAGACCACTTGTCTATCTTACAGAAAGAAGTCCAGGCTCTTTAGGATAAACGAGTCATTGAGCCTTCAATGCAAAGGGGACAAATGCAGCAGGTGGCATCAGAAATGAAGTCAGTAAAGGAGCAGGTGCTGAACCCGATGTGGTTTCAAAAGGCACAGACCAATCCGAGGGTGGACCCGTCAGCGAAGCCTGACTGGAGGACCCTGCAGATCCTTGTGTCCAGAAAGCACACCAAAGAAAACCAGTAAAGTGCAGAAAATGCACAGCATGGCCTCCTTGAAGACCTCTATTTGCTTCGACATCAATGAAATATGCGGTGCATCAGAGCCAGAATCAGGATCGGCTCCAATGGAGATAAGGAGTGAAACCGATTGGCGCATTGACACTATTTGTGTTTCTTCATCAATTTACCCAGAGCCTTTGATCATGATGAGTTTAAGCTGCTGGACTGACTTTGGGAGTGGGAATGGAACCTTCCTTTCGACTTCGACCACTCTCAGCATGGAGACTTTCAATGTTGGTGACAAGTTAGCCTTATTGTCCCCTATGGCCTTCGGATTCATCTGATCGCAGTCCTGGAATCATGGTCCGAGCCCAAGCACCATAAGCATACTTTTTGAAAGTCCATGGCAGACATCTGTTTGCAACAGTCCACACACAGTGTGAACCCTGAACTGACATTTTCCCTTCATACTTTGAATTTTTTTTAAAAAAAGGGGTTAAAAGACCAAGGAGTAGCTCTGGATCCACGTCTGAAGGCGCAGAAAGAAAGGAACTGACATCAATACACATGGGTGGCGCTTCTATGCGGCTCCGGTTGCCACTTCTGGAGCACAACAACGTTGGCACAGAGCAACACGTTACCACCTACCAGCACGCTGGAGTACTGCTTTAAAATTTCTGGATCCAGTCTGACACTTAGGGAATGTTCACAAAGTGAGGAATCTGTGGTTACAAGTATCCATCATAATACCATATTCAGTGATGTGTGTGAAAGTTTGAATTTCTAGACAAATGAAAATATTAGGTGAAGGCAAATGGTTAGGTAAGATAAACACCAAACGAAGTCCCGAATCCTATTGAGAACATCACCAGGAGATTTCCTTGATCAATAGGTATCAAAGTGGCTGGTGGATCCTTTTGCATAAATATCTCATTGGGAAACACTCAATAAAGTAATCAAGAACAACTAGTCATCGACCTGGAGGTACTATCTTTCATATCACGAGGCACCTGTGAGCATCTTTACTGAGGTTCAGATTCAGATGTGTGAGGCCCTGATTGAGAGCCCACTTGTAAAAGCTGGAAATACAAACAAGACCGCACATTGACCCATAGTTCATAAAGCTTATCTTCAGGGTTTTGATCCGAGCAACAACATTCTTGTTCTCTATGACCATCTCCTTAGATTGATTGCCTGAATCTATAGCAGGCTGTTGACTGATGTACGTTTCTCTGTTGCCCACAGGGCTGTCACTGACATCTCCTATAGTAGGTATCAAATATAGGGATAAACAGAGCTGAAAGGCCCTGCACTCACCACACACACTACCAGTTACCCCTCTGGTATACAGTTTAAAGTAATCTACTATTTGGATGTGGGGAGTTATGTAGAACACAAAGATACCAAGAACAATTCAATTCACCATGATTTTAATTGAATTAATTTACTAGAAATATTGGGCCAGATGTAGGTAAAATCAAATTTGCGAGTCCTTAATAGCGAATTTTACCGATTCGCTATTAAGGACTCGCAAAATTGAATGAAGGTAGGAATCGCTTAAATATTAGCGATTCCTTAATATTCCTTAATAACGAATCGCAAATTGAGATTCGTTAATAAGGAATACCTACCCATTCATTCCTATGGGCTAGGAGGCCCATAGGAATGAATGGGAAGAAACTCACTATTTGTGATTCGCTATTAAAGAATCGCAAATAGCGGGAGCTATTTCAAGGGTGCCAGGGTGTCAAAAGGACACCCTGTTGCACCCCTGAAATGTGCATGTGTGCACATGTGGCGCACATACATGCCCTAAGGGCATGAATGTGTGCCACATGGCACTTTAAAAAAAGCAAAAAAGTGCCTTTTTAAAGGAAATCACTAATTACCACCAACTTGAAGTTGGTGGTAATTAGCGATTCCATAAGGCTAAAGTGCACTTTCTTTTGTGCTACTTACATTGCATTTAAGGAATCGCAATTTGCGATTCCTTAAATGCAAGAGCAAAATAAGGAATCGCAATTTTGTGATTCCTTATTTTGCTAGTAGGTTTAAACTCACCTACATTGCTCGCAGCCAAATAGCGATCGCAAATGCTGAAATGCGAATTTCAGCGTTAGCGCTCGGTATTTGGCCACCTACATCTGGCCCATTGTCATTACATAATTATGGTTCTAAATCCTTACATTATGACACAATTAACTCAGATTTGAGATCTATACCAATCATCAAATAAATAAGTCCAAAGCAAAGTTCGTATTCCAGTTGCAAAGACTAAGATTGTGTCTCTAGTCTAGTCCTGCAAAAGCCCTCACATATTCCAACTTAAAAACAATTTGCCGAACAAAATTGTAATGAATAATTACACTGAAAGGTCCTTAGCACAAGCTACAACATATTCAAATACTAGGACCCAAACCAAACTATGTACATGATAGTTATGCATCGATTTTAAATGTAGTAAAAATACACTCATCATATACATTAATCATCATATAAAAATTAAGGGAACAGAGGAAAACTCCAAACACCCTATTACATCCATAAATTACAGCAATGGACTAGTAAGTACACACACCTCCACCATCATAAGGTAAAAAGAAAAACAAGAAAAACAACAAACATCCCCTAGTCCAATAGAGGTCACACACATCATCACACCTCCGATGTATTAAAAAGAGTAATACCATTGCTTCATGGGGAGTCATAAAAGATCAAACCCCCGCGATGGGATCCCACGCTTTATATATTTGAACCTCAGACTGGTAGCATTTCCTGCCTTCTATCCACCATTTTTTAAAAAGCCCTGAATCATCATGCAATAACTATATTCAAAAACCTTGATTGGCTAGCACGGCCACATTCATGAAAGCTAACATCATCATTATCCAAAATGCACAAGTTACTAACTTGTGTAACGATATATCTGTAAGAGACAGTAGTTAGTGACAGATTCCTTACCTTAGAATATCCCCAGGCGTCAGGCTGGATCCGGAAAGTTTTTTGCGTAGCAGTACCCTTGCGCGCCGGTAGGCGGCGTCGTGCGGCTCCGCGTCCGTCGGCCGGCGTCGTGATCGCCGGGATGACGTCGCGGGCAGTACTTAGACGCCGCCCCTGCGCGCTGACGTCAGTTCTGTACACGACTTTCCGCGCCAGGAACGCAGAGCCATGCAAGAAGCTGACACAGGTGTCTGAAAAATACTAGGGCCCTGAAAGGGATGTCCTTAACCCTAGAAATCAGTTCGCAGAACGGGGAGGATGGGTGGGCGGTAGGAATCTGTCACTAACTACTGTCTCTTACAGATATATCGTTACACAAGTTAGTAACTTGTGCATCTGAAAGAGACACGTTAGTGACAGATTCCTTACCTTAGAATAGATACCCCAGCAATACCAACCCCGGTGGTGGGTCTGCGAACAAAGATCAGACAAGGAAGTCCTGGAGGACAGAACGGCCAAAGAAGCCGTCCCTCCGGACCCGACTGTCAAGGCAGTAATGCTTTGTAAACGTGTGCAGCGAGGCCCACGTAGCTGCCTGACAGATAACCGGCAGCGGAACACCGCGGCCCAAGGCCGTGGTAGCAGCCGTTGCCCTGGTGGAATGGGCACGCAGCCCAACAGGAGGCTCCTTCTTAGCCAAAGAATAGCAGGTCTTGATGCACAAGGTAACCCAGCGGGAGATGGTCCTCTTGTGCACCGCCCGACCTTTTGGCGCCCACGTAGCCAACAAAGAGCTGGTCATCCACCCGGAAGTGTTTTGTGCGGTCAATATAGAAGGAGAGCGCACGTTTTGGGTCCAGACGGTGGAGCCTCTCTTCCTCTCTGGAAGGATGCGGAGGCGGAAAGAAGGTGGGCAAAGTGATGGTCTGCCCAATATGGAAAGCAGTAACCACCTTTGGCAAGAAGGACGGACGCGTCCGAAGAACAACCTTGTCCGGATGAACAGACAGAAAGGGAGGTTTGCAAGATAGAGCCTGGAGCTCACTCACCCGCCGAGCGGAGGTGATGGCCACCAGAAAGGCTGTCTTCAGAGTCAGAAGACGAAGAGGACAGTTATGTAGAGGCTCAAAGGGAGCGCACATTAAAAGGTAAGAACCAAGTTCAAGTCCCACTGAGGCATCACAAACGGAACAGGAGGGAAGAGGTGAGTAATGCCTTTTAAGAACCTGTTAACAACAGGGGACTTGAAAAGGGAGGGCTGATCAGGAAGCCTGAGGAAGGCCGAGATAGCACAAAGATAACCCTTGATGGTACCCAGGGCAGAACCCTGTTGGGCCAGAGAAAGAAGGAACAGAAGGACCTCAGAAAGAGGGGCAGAGAGGGGATTCACAGCCTTTGCTGTGCACCATGCCACAAATTTGTTTCACCTGCAGGCGTATACCACCTTAGTGGAGGGACGCCTGGCTGCCAGAATCACATCACAAACTTCGGGAGGCAAGTCGAAAGGAATCAACTGCCGCCGCTCAATCTCCACGCAAGCAGGTGTAGACTGGACAGGTTCGGGTGGAGGACCGCCCCCTGCTGCTGCGACAGAAGATCCTCCCGAAGAGGCAGACGGATCGGGGGATCTACGCTCATATTGAGTAGCTCGGGATACCAAACTCTTCGAGCCCAGTCCGGAGCCACAAGAATGACTTGGGCCCGGTTGTGCCGAATCTTCTACAACACTCTGGGTAGAAGTGGTATAGGCGGAAAGGCGTACAACAGACCGCAACTCCACTCGTGACGAAAAGCGTCGCCGAGCGAGTGCCGCCTTGGAAATTCCAACGCGCAGAACTGATGACATTGCGCGTTCTCTTCGGTGGCGAATAGATCTAACCAAGGCTCTCCCCATTGTAGAAAGAGTCCTTGCGCCACTTCCGAGTGAAGACGCCATTCGTGATCCATCATGCACCTGCGGCTGAGTTCGTCCGCCCTGGCGTTCAGGGAACCTGCCAGGTGTTGAACCATCAGGAACATGCCCTGATGTTCCAGCCATGTCCAGAGGCGCAGAGCCTCCTGACAAAGGGTCCAAGACCCCACCCCGCCTTGTTTGTTGCAGTACCACATGGCGGTGGTGTTGTCTGTGAACACCTGCACTACCTTCCCTTTGACAGAGGGAAGGAATGCCTTGAGTGCAAGTCGGATCGCCCGGAGCTCCAGAAGGTTGATATGGAGCCGGGACTCCGCCGGAGACCAGAGGCCTCTGATCTCCGCCTCTCCCATGTGACCGCCCCATCCCAGAAGGGACGCGTCCGTCACAACTGTGTGCTCTGGCTGGGGAAGGGAGAGGGATCTGCCCATGACCCATTGCCGGTTCGAGAGCCACCACTGCAACTGTCTTGCAGTCCCCTCCGAGATCTGGACGTGATCGGACAGGTTGCCCTGGTGCTGCGCCCACTGGAACTTCAGGTCCCACTGCAGAGCCCGCATATGCCATCTGGCATGATTGACCAGCAGGATGCAGGAGGCCATGAGGCCCAGCAGCCTCAGGGTCATCCGTACCGAAACCCAGGATAAAGGCTGAAAGATCGGAATCATAGCCTGAATATCCCGGACTCGCCGTTCGGGAGGATAGGCCCGAAACTGCGTCGTGTCCAGAACTGCTCCGATGAAAGGAGCTGTGGAGAAGGAATCAGATGCGACTTCGGCACATTGATGGAGAACCCCAGCGAGTGCAGGAGTTCGGCCGTAGTCTGGAGGTTGGAGACGACTGCCTGGGACGAGCCCGCCTTCAGCAGCCAGTCGTCGAGGTAGGGGAAGACTGAAACCCCTGCCCGGCGCAGATGAGCTGTGACCACCGCCATCACTTTCGTGAACACCCGAGGGGCACTGGTAAGGCCAAAGGGGAGCACGGTGAACTGAAAATGCTCGGGGCCTACCGTGAACCAAAGGTAACGCCGGTGGGCCGGCAGGACGGGGATGTGGAAATATGCGTCCTGCAAGTCCAACGCTACCAACCAGTCTCCAGGGTCGAGGGCAGTCAAGACCTGAGCTAGGGTGAGCATCTTGAACTTCTCCTTCCGGAGGAAGCGATTGACGTTCCGGAGGTCCAAGATAGGACGCATGTCCTCCTTGTCCCTTTTGGGCACCAGAAAGTAGTGGGAGTAGCAACCACGCCCTACTTCTGGGGTCGGAACATGCTCGATGGCCCTCTTGGTCAAGAGGGCCGTGACTTCCTTCTGTAGAAGCACCAAGTGATCCCCTGACATGCGGTGGAATTGAGGTGGCATGGCTGGGGGGTGGTCTCGAAGGGAGGGAGTAGCCCCTTCGGACAATGTCCAAGACCCACCTGTCCGAGGTGATGGTGCGCCAGTGGGGAAGGTGATGGCGGACCCTGCCCCCTACTGGCGTGCTGTGCACCTGAAAGGAGGGACTAGGAGGGCTTGGAGGCCGCGGACAGGTTGGAGGTGGTGGCCTGACCCGCACGCTGGTTGCCCGATCCGCCACGGCGGAATCCACGTCCTCGGCCACGCGAAGACGCCTGCTGCGCGGGCCGGTGGTTGGGCTGCTGACGTGAAGGGGCGCCCCTACCGTGGCCACGATAGGGGCGAAAAGCAGAAGACAGCGGAGGGCGTGTAGCAGAAAGGCCCAGGGACTTGGCAGTAGCCCGTGAGTCCTTAAAGCGCTCCAACGCATGGTCTGCTTTGGACCCAAAAAGACCGACTCCATCAAAGGGCATGTCCATGAGAGTATTCTGGACATCCCCTGAAAACCAGTGGTTCTCAGCCAGGCGTGGCGTCGGAGCGCCACCGTCGTTGCAATAGACCTGCCCAGCGAGTCGGCGGTGTCAAGGCCACAACGTATAGTGTATTTAGCCGCATCCCTTCCTTCCGCAATGGCGCGGGAAAGCAGTGTCTGGACCTCCTCAGGACACTGGGGCAAAACATCCGCCACCGAATCCCACAGGGAGTGGGTATATCGGCCCAAAAGACAAGCGGTGTTAACGGACCGCAAGCCAGCACTGGAGGAAGAAAAACCTTTCTTCCCAAACTGATCCAGGCGTTTGGATTCCCTATCCGGAGGGGCGGTAGGGAAGGCGGTTTGGGAAGCGGAGGCTTGGACAACCAAGCTCACAGGAGTGGGGTGGACAGAGAGAAACAGGGGTCGCCCGGAGCTGGGCGATGGCGTCGTGACACGTTCCGATCCACAGGAGCCCCTGTGTTGGGCTTGGACCAGGCGCCCAAAGAACGTCAGTGAGGGCGTCGTTAAACGGCAGCACAGTCTCCGCAGAGGAGGCTGCCGGCTGAAGCACCTCTGTCAAGATGTTAGGCTTGACCGTCAAAGTAGGGAGTTGGAGACGTAAGGCCCCAGCTGCCCTACGCAACACCGTACCAAAATTGGCTCCCTCCTCCGTAGCCACGGGAGGAGACAGCATGCCAGTGTCAGGGGAAGTATCCAGACCACTGGCCTCCCCTAGACTCTCTGTCCAGTCCTCATCGTACTGACAGTGTCGTGTCAGAGGGTCATCAGACCCCTCCCAGTCCAACTGGTCCTCCTCTGGTTCAAAATAAGGAGGAGGAGGGACAGTTGGGACCCAAGGTCCCATCGGCGCCGGAACCGGCGTCGAGCGACGTCGGTCCGGATCCATGTTCGGAGCCGGAAGGAACTGGGGGACGACGCCGCCCGGAGCCCAGGGCGGCGTCGAGAATGGCACCGGAGACATCGGCGCCGGCGGAGGTGTCGTTAGGTCGACCGGCGTCGATGGGGGTTGTGGAGCCGGGATCGAGGCCGGGGCCGAAGCCGGAGCCGGGATCGAGGCTGGAGGCACGGGCGACGCCGGGGCCGGAGCCGTCGGCGACGCCGGAGCAACCCCATCAGGGCCCGCGGGGCCCGAAGGCGCACCGGAGGGGCCTGGAGGCCCGAAGAGGCGGGCCATGGCCGACAGGAATTCCTGCACTTTGGCCAGATCCGCCCCCGAACCCGGGAAGGGTGGGTATGGCGGGGGCGACTCCACAGGCATGTCCGGGGCCGCGGGGGCGGGGACGGTGCCGGGAGGGGCCTCAGCCGAGTCGCGAGACCGGCGAGGCGAAGTCCTAGAGCCGATGATGCTTTTTGGACTTCTTGTGTTTCGACTTACCGGACGAAGAAGACTTCGACGCCGACGACCGGTGTGGACTCCGCGATCGACCCCTGGACCTCTCACGCGACCGGGGCTTCCGCGGAGCCGAATGCCGGGCCTCGAGGAGCTTTCGAGACCGCTCTCGCAAAGCTTTCGGGTTAAGGGCCTGGCAGTCGGTACAAGACTCCGTGTCGTGGCCTCGGCCGAGGCAGAAGAGACACTCCCAATGCGGGTCGGTGACGGACATCATCCGCGCACAGGCGCCGCAACGTTTGAAACCGGGCATCCCTACGACACCTTGAGAGATGAAAAAACAGTGAAAAAATTCACCAAAAAGTATGGTCAAAAAATGACCAGGGCACTGCTCTTCCCAGTATCTGCGCTTGCTGGCGCGGAAAAAGAAGAACTGACGTCAGCGCGCAGGGGCGGCGTCTAAGTACTGCCCGCGACGTCATCCCGGCGATCACGACGCCGACGACGGACGCGGAGCCGCACGACGCCGCCTACCGACGCGCAAGGGTACTGCTACGCAAAAAACTTTCCGGATCCAGCCTGACGCCTGGGGATATTCTAAGGTAAGGAATCTGTCACTAACGTGTCTCTTTCAGATACTTACCACAGAAAGACAATTCCAAACATAAATGATCATAAAGGCAATACCAAAAATAAATTATCATGAATATATATGTGTTAGAAATGGGGGTCTCTAGTTGGCAATGGCTGGCCACTGTCCAAGTAGGGACCCTTCTTCCTAAGTCAGAGTGAGAGGGCTACACCCTTTGATAACCGCTGCTCCACCCTGTGGTAACGTAGCACGAGCAGCAAGGCTCATCTCAGAGGCAGTGTGTGAAGCATTTATGACCATACACAGTAACACAGTGAGGAACACTACAAAGGGACACCACACAAGTAGTTATCAAAAATAAGTATCTTTATATATAGACTTAACACAAGACCAATAACGATAAAAAGCCACAATACTGAAAAATAGGATTACTCTTGAAATGCTGCAAAAATAGTTCAAAGTGTGCCAAGAGGAGTTCAGTTCAAAGCAGTGGTCTCTGCGACCCTTTTACTTACAAAGTACCTGGATTTCGTAGCAAAACCAACAAATTGTCGCAAAGAAGCTGTAGCGATGATTTTCTGCACGCGAGGCCGGCGATGCGATAAATCCTTGCCGCGAGGGAGGATGATGCGCCGATCTGCTGGTGCGTGCGGAGATGATGCGACAAACTTCTGCACGCTAGGCCGTTGATGCGATGACCCCTTGCCGCGAGGGAGGAGGCGATGCGACGATCCTGTTGCGTGTGCGATCAGGTTGCGATGCGAAGAAATGGCGCTCCGCGAGGGAGCGACGATCCTGATGCGATGCGATGAAAATGGCGGACGCCCGGCGTCCGCGCTGCGATGTCGTGAAGCGATGATCTCGGTGCGATGATCTCTTGGAGTTAGCGAGCACTTGGAAGCCCGCAAACGTGCGATGCGATGATCTTTGGAGTTAGCGAGCACTTGGCGGCCCACAAACGTGCGATGAGTCGATCTTTGGTTGCGAGCACTCAGCGGCAGCATCGCGATGATTTTCCGGGCGCTTTCGGCTGCGGCGGCTCGCAAACGTGCGTTAGCGACGATTTCAGCACTCTCTTCTATGTAGTATAACTAGAGGCCCTGGAACTCACAGGAGCCTCACCTGCAGATAGAAATCCTCGCTGGGAGGAATCAGGAGGCTGGTGGTGAAGTCTGATGTGCCTGAGACTTCAACAGGAGGCTAGCTCTCTCCTAGCCCTTGGGTGATTGCTTTAGCAAGATTAACAAAAGTTCTCTCAAAGTCCTTTTCCCTCTTCTTCCAGGTCCAATGGTAACCACTGCAGGCCAATCCAAGAAACAGCACACAAGCACAAGGATAGTCACCTCCTGCAGATTCCTTCAGTTACACGGACAGAGGTTCGTCTTGATGTCCAGGAGCAATACACCTTGTAGGGGTTTCAGCACAGATATTTATACCCCAAAAGTCTTTGTTCTCAAAAGCTACAAGTCACTGAGCCTAGCCAGAACCAGTTCTGTTCAGTCCTGGAGCACTTTGTTTACCAGGCTGCATCCTTCCTTTCAGAAAGAGGGGGTCTGCTATCAGACACACAGTAGGAGGTGGAGCCAGCATTCACCTTGCCAGGCACAGTCTATTCAGGTCAAGGAGCGACCCCTCCCCGTACTCTAAATGCAGATCTCTCTATTCAACCCAGGTCTGACTCAGCCTGCCCTGTCCCTCCAAAACCAGACAGCCAATACACATAACAGCAGAGCACACTGGAAGGCTTAGGCAAGAAAATACCTACTTTCTAAAAGTGGTATTTTCAAACACAGAATATAAAAATAAACTTCACTAAAATATGTATTTTAATATTCTGAGCTCAGGCATACTAAATTCGTTTTTCTACGATGCTCCTGGGGTCAGTTAGGACTATAGAATGTAATAGTCAAACTGCCCATTCTAGCCTATGGGGAACAGGTAGCCTTACAGTAGTGAAAAACGAAATTGGGTGTAATTCACTACCAGGACATGCTACACACACCAAGGCATGTCCTACCTTACACACACAATGCAACCTTCCATAGGGGTGACTTACATGATGCCAAGGGAAGGTTCAGGGGCTGGGAAGTGGGTGCACTTCACAGCCAAGATGGCAGTTCTGGACTACACACAGACTCTGCAGTGGCAGGTCTGAGACACACTTTACAAGCTGCTTCTGTGGGTGGCGCAAACCAGCGCTACAGGCCCACCAGCAGCATTTGGTTTACCAGCCCTGGGCACACACAGGCCACGCTACTAGGGACTAACAGGTAAACCAAATAAGCCAATCATGGATATACCAATTCACATGTCATATTTACACAGGAAGCATTCGCGCTGTGGCACTGAAGGGCAGTGGCACAGCGCCCAGAGCATCTAACACCAGCAAAACGGAGGAGACAACAGCGAAAAATGGAAGGGAGACCCACGCCAATGGTGCCAGGTCTAACAATATGTGAACATAAATTTCAAGGCAAAAACAAGTAGATGATGGGAGGAGCACTGAAACTTTTCAGACACTCACCGCCAGTCACAGATCTGGGTTGAATACATCATCGTTCTTTAGCTCACTTCGCCACCCCGGTTCAGACCCAGCTATATGCAAATCAGTCTTGACCCTGTTGCTTATGGAAACTGTTCAGCCCAAACTCCCAAGGCAGGTCTTCCCTGTACCGGAAAAAAGCATCCTGGGACCGGTTTCGGGGTAACACCCCTCATCAGCCAGGCTAGCTTGAATCCAGTGGAAAAGTGAGCAAGGGACCCACGTCTGGGCATACCCTGCCAACTTAGGGCGAACAAGGCAAACACAAGGAGATGATGGACGGAGCACTGAAACTTTTCAGACACTCACCCCCAGTCACAGATCTGGGTTGAACCCATCATCATTCTTTAGCTCACTTCGCCACCCCAGAATGTTGTTTATCAAGCTATCAATAAACAACATTAATTTCATAACTTCCAGATATAATTACCTAAACCAAAGGAAGATAAAAGACCAACAGAAATAATTTTATCTTCTCATGACCATCACAGTTTTGAACCCTGCGTTTCTCACAATCGAATGCAGCAAAATGTATCCATTGAGCTCCCACACCAGTAGCCTTCAGCATCTACCAAACACATAAGTTATTGAAGTAACCTATCCCTAGAAACATTAATACATCATGGTGGACCACCTTATCAAGTGAAAGGTGCATAAAAAAAAAAACTGCTTATAAATATGCGAAATTTGAAAAAGCAACAGCATGAATATAGATGATTTAATAGCCAAGACGGATTCGAACCCTACGTCCCTTGCAACTTAATACATGGAAGTATAGCTATTAGGTTGCTACATAGGTCACCCATCAACATGACAGTTTGTTATAATGACCATTTCTTAAGTATTTCCTAAATCATGGTCACACTTCTGATCAAATGTACAATAACTAAACAGATCCAACCGACATAAGAACACATGTAAGCATTGTCAATCAGTATCTATGACACTGAGTACCACAGTGATACATTCTAACATGATGTGATACAGGGTGGTGTGTAGTTCTTGATCAACATTCAAACCATACTGTACAGTTTGCAATTTGTTGATCCACCAAGTTTCTTTACAAAGCAATCTCTGTTCACAATCTCCCCCCCCCTGTGATGTTTAGGTACATGGTCTATGCCTAATAATAACATTTAACTCCTATCCCTATGTTGATGTGTATCCATAAAATGCAACACCAAGGGAGACTTTCTATCACCATTTTGTACAGCATTGAGTTGCTCTTTCCATCTCCTACAGTACTGCCCCAAACCAAGCCTGTCACATATGCATCGGCTGCTTAGGGCAAAGAGGGTCAATATCAGATGGGCTATTGGGGGATCTAATAAAGTACTTCTTGAGTTCCAACACAGCACATCCTGACAGAGATGATATGACACCAATGGGAGTTGGTATGGCTCTTGTTTCTTTTAAATCATTGACGTCAAAGCATCCACCAAAATTTACATATGAGGAATGCTGCTAAAAAAAACAAGCAGTATATGACAGATGACAGTGGGGCAAACAAATGGTGAAAAGATACTTCCAGAAGGTGAGGAACATAGGCAAGTAGTCGTAAATAGTGCTCAAATGTGTCAGATTCGGTCTTCTGAAAGAAACGCCCCCACAACTTCACAGACTCTTGAACTGCCTCAATGAATTTCAGGCAGAGTGGCCTTACATAGATTAACTTTTATTGGGTTTATAAAAATACAAAAAAGCACAAGCCATTAGACGTCAATTACAGTAGTTGCAACAGACATGAGACATGTGAATTGTTTTTTCTCACAAACAAAAAGGTCATCTAACCTAGAGCTTCTATAGACAAAATTAAGCTTTAGCATCCTCTCTGCCTCTCACAAATATGATACTTGGGATCAGAATAAAATGGGAGCATGTACCTATCCTACAAAGGAAAAATGCTATGCACAGGCAACAGAGTGACAACATCAGGCTCCATTTTTTAAAGTAAAATGCAAGATCTTAAGTGCTGAAACAAGTAATGTTGATTTAAATAATGTAAATGAACTCAGAAGGGGCACATTGTCCGTGACTTTTTTTTATTCAAATACAAATTGGAAAATTGTGTGAGAAGCAGTTAAAAGTTTATGTAACATGCTTATAAACAAAAAGTAACACTATATCATACAGTTATTTAATACGTATATGAAAAGCTGATATTGATTTGAAAACATTTGAGAATAATAAGCTACACATTTAGTACTTTATTTTTGTGATTGCACACAGCAGTATTCAGAATAATGACAAAGAAGAATACCTCAAATGAAGTAAAAAAAGGCACTCCTATTTCTAAAACCAAAGCAGTCGGCCTGCTCTCTGATGTTGATCAAAGAGATTACTAAGAGGGTTAAATCAGAGGGATGTTTTGAAGTTAGGGGATGGGCAATAAAACAGAACCATAAAGAACTGAAAAAGAAATGTTAATGGCCAGGGCAGCACAAGTGCACAAGTTGAAGAAACTTAATGTCAAGGAATAAAAGCATTATGTAAATAAACAGGGATCCTGGCATTAGAAGGACACTATTAAATCTCCCTGCAAAAGAAACTGGTACATTTTTGCAGGCTAACATTTCGAATTCTTTCCGGTTTAGCAGACTGATCTTCAGGATATAAATATATCACTATGGGGATGATAAGATATATGTCCAATGTGGTGGGAGTTGTGCATGAGCGTTAGTTGGTCAGCGTAGGAAGGTACCACTTTTTGACATGGTCATCCCCACTTTTTGCTCACTGGTACTGATTTTGTTGATTGGTAGTACACTGGGTCTCTGCTAACCAGGCACCAGTTCCAGTGGTCTTTCCCTAAAAAGAAGGCAAATGTTCAATTGTAACCTAATTGGCAAGGACTTGAGCACCCTTGTAAGTTCATAGTAAATGGTACCCCTGGTACCCAGGGTATGGGTACTAAAGAGCGTCCCTATGGACTGCAGCATGTATTATGCCACCCTAAGGGACCCACACACAAACTGCTTGTAGACTGCCATCGCAGGATGCGTTAAAATGGTGCAAACCATTCTGAAAACACGACATGGCACACTCCCTGTAGGAGACTGGCTCAGTATATGGTGCTCAATTATGTAAATGTAGCACCCTGCACTATTCCAGACAACCCTTATGGTGATTTTATTAGTCTTGGACAACCTTAGAAAGCTCTCTAAGTGGTAGCTGTGGAGAGCAGCCTTCAGGCTTAGTCCAGAAGGAGTGTAAAGCAGCTTGTTTTACAAGTACTTAATCTTATAGAGCAGGTTAAGGGGGGAAAAAACACAGTGTAGTTATAAAAATATGTATTTATTATAAACACTCACTAACACATTGCAATATCTCCTACCCGGAGATATAACCACAATACTTTGATAATAGAACACGTAGGTAGCTCAAAAACACATTAGTCCCCAGGGGGAGACAAAACCATATACTAAAATAGTGGAATGCGAACCACGACCTAAGTCGAGACTGGTCCCAGAAGACATAGAAGAGCCGGGGACCCAAGGAACCACCCAAGGTAAGTACCCAGGAACCCTACGGAGGCCGTGTGCAGAGTGGGAACACAACTGCGTGCTCAATACAAGTCAATGGGTAAGTCGCGGTTGCAGTTTATAAGCAGGACCCTTCCCAGAGGACCCTGAAGAAACCCCGTGGAAGATGGAAGTTTGGAGAGTCACCCCACCCGTGGATACCCCGGGAACCAGGATACCTACACCAGGGAAGCCGGGTGCATAGGTGCGAAGTGATGTCGGAAACCGCTGTAGACCACAATGAAGGACTTCAGTGAAGATGCCGCTGGCAAAGAAGGCGAAAGAGTCCAGTGGAACCCAAAGGTGGATTCAAGATAAGAGGAGACAGAGTCTATGCTACTCAGGAGTGACCAGGAGGCCCGGAAGACAAATGCCCACCAATGTCAGAGATGCAGGAGAGTTGACGGTGCCCTTGTTGCAGCTGTGCGGACCTCCGACACTGTGGAAGACCAGGGGCCATTCACGAGCTGCCTCACGTTGGATGTCAAGAGCCAAGGAATCAGTGTCCGGCAGGGGCACCAACAAGCCTTGGCAACGGTAACAAACGTAGTAGTCGAAAAAGGTACGTCGGGACCAGCAAGGTCCAAGTGACTCACCACGAGCAGGTAAGTCAGAGCAGTCCCCAAGCAAGCAGGGGAGGCCACTGGAGCCAAAGAAGACCCTCAAAAGAACCCACGGGCTGAAGGCACAGGAGTCGCAAGAGGACCTCGAGCAGCTCACCAAATGATGGAGGCCCACGGTGCAGAGGCTGCGGTGCAGGCGAAGATCTTGGCTGCAGGAGATGCTTGAGGCTGGAGCTTCTTGGAGCCCAAAGATCTCTGGTGAAGAGAGTCAACAAGCCTTGGCAAACGGCAAGTCGACGACTTGCACAGGGGTACTGCTCCAGCGGTCCCGACGAGGGATACTGGCTTCAAACTTGCTGTGAAGACAGTGCAGGCCTCAGGGGAGTTGCAGAACCACCACCTGTGTTGCTGAACCTTTTGGAGTCTGTAGGAGCACAGGAACAGCAGACCATTCAGCTTTCTTGCGGTGCCTGAAGATGCAGGAAAGTGACTCCTTCACTTCAAGGGAGATTCCTTCGGGTGTCTTGGATGTCCACAGGCCTGTAGAAGAACCTGTATTGAGCACAGGCACAGACGACGCAGAAGACTGGCAGGACAATGAGACCAGGAGCAGAAGGAGTCTTCCCAGTTGCAGTCTCGGTTCCCAAAGCAAAGTCCAGCAAAGTCCAAAGTGCCCAGACGGTTGAAGATGAAGTGGTTTCGGATCTGAAACTTGTCCAACGACGAATCTAAGGAGCCACCCACAGGTAAGCCCTTAACTACCCTAAGGAAAGGGTTGGGACGATTCAGGGGTCCCTCCCACAGGAGGGGCTGGACCGTGGGGAGGATACTCCCATGTCATTTGTCCAGTTTCGCGCCAGAGCGGGAGCCAACAGCTCCCTGAACTGGTTCCAACTTAAGTATGCAAGGAGGGCACCAAATAGGCCCTTCAAAGCAGTCTAGTGGCACTGGCAAGCGACCTCACCCTGTCCTAATACACTAAGGGCCAGATGTACGACCCATTTTTGCATGCGCAAACGGTTTTGCGACCCATTTGCGCATTCAAAAATACCAATGGGCCATGTACAAACCCTATTTAGCAAGTCGCAATTTATTTGCGAATCGCTAAATAGGATTTGCGACTCGCTATTAGGAAGGGCTGTTCCAAGGGCGTCCCTTCCTAAAAGCGACTCGCTACCCTATATAAGAATGTTTTGCGACCGCAATTGCAGTCGCAAAACACTCGCAATTTACCGCCCTCTTCAAGAGGGTGGTAAAGCACTCGCAAAAGGGAAGGGGTCCCCAGTCGACCCCTTCCCCTTTGTGAATGCAGGGGAAAATATTTTTTAGGGGCAGGCAGTGGTCCCAGGGACCACTACCTGCCCTTAAAAAATTAAACGAAAACGTTTAATTTTTCTTTTTTTAAATGCATCCAGTTTTTTAAAAACTGCTTTTTTTAAAAGCAGTTCCAGACATGGAGGTCTGCTGAGCCCAGCAGGCCACCATACCTGGGAGGGACAGCCATTCACAATGGGCTCGCAAATTGCAAGTGCCTCATGAATATTGATGAGGCATGCAATTTGCCACCCCATTGGGAATCGCAAACAGTGTCTCTGACACTGTTGAACATTGGCATTGGCGACTCACAAATTGCGACTCGCAATTTTTCGCGATTTGCAAGTCCCTAATGCCAATGGTCATACATCTGCCCTTAAGTCCTGTCTAGTAGGTGGTCACATCTCCCTGTGACAGGAAACCTATTGTCTTGCCTTCCCCTGCTCGAGCTTGGCTCAGCAGCAGGAGGGCAGAATCAGTGCATGGAATCATACCTCCAACATCGTTTACAGTGTTGGGGTATGATTCCAACATGTTTGATACCAAACATGACAGGGTTCATTACAGCCAGTTTAGAGTTAGCCATTGCGTAATGGCCCATAGCCACTCTATGTATTGTAAAGGGTGATGCACTTACAACCCAGAAGAATGGACCCCGTGGGTTGTAGGTGTGTCCTGCTCATGCAGAGGCACCCTCACACTTATAACTGAGCACCCTGCATTCAAGATTGAAAGGTCTGCCTTAGGGGTGACTTATAGGTTTTAAGTGCAGTGACCTCAGATATAAGGAAACGTATATCTGTTGTGAGAGGTGCTTGCACCAGCTTACACAGGCTGCAATGGCAGGCCTGTAGTCACAATGTGAGTGGTCTCCCATGGGTGGCATAATGCATGCTTCAGCCCATGGGGGACCCCTGGTGTACCTATGCCCTGGGTACCTGTGTACCATATACTAGGGATTTACTAGGGTACACCAGTAGCCAATCTGGGGTGTACCTCAGTACTCACCATGTCCAATTAAGGGAAGAAGCACAGTGAGTGGGGTCCTGATTAGCAGGATCCCAGTCAGACTAGTCAGAAACAGCATAACGCCAGGCTAAAAGTGGGGGTAACCGTGCTAGAAGGATCCTACCTTTCTACACTCCCTGTGTGCCATGCCCCTGTACACTGCATGTACTATATGTAAGTCACCCCTACAGCAGGCCTGAGAGCCCTAAGGCAGGGTGCATTATATTACAATTCAGGGCACATCTGCATGAGCAGATGTGTCCCTGTAATGCTTAGTTCCATTGCTAGGCATTGCAAGTGATGAGGAAGCCATCTTAAGCTATGTACTGGGCACTGGTCATTACGAGTTGCCCAGCTACATAATAGCTTCACTGAAACTACTGATGTTTGGTATCAAACATCTTGTTTTAATAAATCAGTACTGATGCAAGTACCAGATTTAATATGAAATTCACCCAGAGGGCACCTTAGAGGTGCCCCCTAAAACACTACTAGTCACAGAGTGTGCTGGCTGACTGGTATCTTCCAGAATGCCACCACAAACAAGTTTCTGACCCCTTGCAGGTGAGACCCTGCGCTCTCTGAGGACAGGAATAATGCCTGTCCAGCAGAAGGTGATCACACCTCTTCCAGCAGGATGGCTAGCAGATTAGCATCTCAAGGCCAGAGGCTTCAAAGCCTCTACCGCCTTTGAAATACGACCACGGTTTCTCCCCAGCCCTTGAGAATGCCACCCCCTGCCCTGAAGCCCATTTGGCACCAGAGCAGATGAGAAATTAGATAGTTAGAAAGCATGTCACACTTACAAGCTAGGCACTTCCCTAAGGTGGGCCACCTGAAGTGGACAGTCGAAGAAGGGTTTCATCATCTTGGATTTGGTGAAACTAGGAACTCTGGGTCAAGATTATGCCCACTCCTCGCAGGAAGTGGGCATATAGGGGGTGTAGACACCCCAGGGGTAGGTAGCCCATTGGCTGCTGCCCTACACTCCCCTGAAAGCCCCTACATTCAGTATTTAGGGGTCCCTCCGACACAAGAGCTTCAGATTCATCTACCTGGGAATAGAAGAAGGACAAAGAAGAGCTGACAATGCGAGAACTGAGGACCAATACCAAACTTGGCACCAAACCCTGCCTGGCTGCGTGCCCCTCAACAATTGCAGAGACCCGACTCGTCCAAAAGCTGTGAATCCTCCCAAAGCTTTGGAGCACTGTCTGGCGCTTCAACAACCACTTAGCATCTCCCTTGCGGTGAAGGTGCCACCCCCCTGCTTCTGCAAGGCACCGACCGTACTTGTCCGGTACTTCGTTTTGCTGGTCATCGGGCCCACTGAGGGCGCATCTCACCAGGAGGAGGTCACTGTGGTTCCAAGAGGTCAGACCTGTCTTTCCACCGAGTTTTGAGATGCTAGACCCTTGAGGAGCACCCCTGCACCAATACCCTGAGTACCGGAGCACTTGCAGCAACCAAGGCTTGCTGAGTGTCAAGTCCGTACAACACCATCGTCAACACCCACCTGCCTACAGAGGGACATCAGGACCAACAAAGCTCACTCCTAGAGTGACTCTGCTGTCTGTTTTCTTCCCCTCTGCAGGTCAAGACCAAGAACCGAGAGAGCCTCCTATGCAAGTGGCCAGCCGGCCAAACACCACTGCACCCGAGCCCCATAAGCCCGGGTTCACGACAACCGACTGTGCCCCCTTGCTCCCAGCACCCTCACAAACCGAGCCCCTCTTTTTTATATTCTGCTGGACTTTTCCTCACTTGCAGCCTTTTTGTTACAGGTACTTTGAACTAAACCGTGTAGCGCTCGAGGTTACCATCATGACCAGCACCTCTGCGCCAGGACACACAAGGGCAGGTAAACCTGAACTGCTGGTGGTTCTTTGGACCTTCGCCCTCAAGCACCTTAAGTCCTAAAGGGGACCTCCTACAACCACTTGCAAGTATATGTATGCAGTATACGTCTTTCCTCCCATAGGATAAAATTACGGCATCGAGGCTCATACCTCAAAAACTGTTATTTGAGCATTTTCCTGTTTCTTTGTTAAATTCGTAATTCCTAAAGTACATACCCGATTCCAATTAATTTAGTGTCTAAAATTTGTAAAAATCTGTGTTATTTTTATAAATTGGCCTCAGATTTCTTCTTGATTGGGTGTACCATTTATTCACTCTGTGTGTGCAACAAATGCTTAACACTCACCTCTGATAACCTTAAGCGGCTCAACCACACTACCACAAATAGAGCATTTGGGATTATTAAAGTAAGCCCAGTAAATCAATAAGGGTCATCTGGACCTTTCGCATGGTGTACCTCTACATTGGCACACTACATAAAAAGCCAGCTTCCTACAGTCGGAGGTGGTAAAAAGATGGGAAATCCTTAATGCACATTTACTCATGTAGTGATAGGTGAATGGCAATAGAAGATTATATCTATATGACATTAACAGGCTATTAAAGTGTTCAAGTGATTTACAGATAAAAAATAATTAAATGATACTTGAAATTAAAATAAACAGCAAAAGAAACTGACAATTTAGGTGTTCATAGCACTTACGATTCGAGTCCAGCCTGTTCTTTCTCTAGGGGTTGAATTCTTTCTAGGACATGGGAATATTGGACATTGGCTTTCACCCAGGCAGCCAGCGAGGCAGCTGCGGTACTGGCTCGTTTAGCATTCTGAAATAAAGTTTCATAGTCAGAAATTAGAGTTACACTTTTTTTTGTCAGAAACACTGCAATTAACGGTTATAAGTTTTAAATTTTAATTTTATGAAGGTGTTAATGGAAGGGTGAGGCTAACATCCCCCCTCATCTAACTGCAAGCTCTTACAATAATTCACTGCATATCACTTAGCTGCGAAATTTTCAACTATAAGAATGAATGTAAGCTTTATCAACTGGGCTCTGAAAGGAGCATGAAGCAGCCCTGAACCCAAGACGAGGAAGTTGTGAGGCACAAGAAGAACCTGTTGTTTTTTTAGAGATGTGTGTGTGGGGCAGTGTATATCAATAGGCGAAGACCTTTCCCCAGGGCCAGTCTTCAAGACTGAGACAAGATGGAGCATGCTGGGCCCATGTGGGTGAGGACTGACCTTCCATTAGGTACCTACCGCTAACCCGTGGGAGAAAGGAGAGAAGGCCATACAGACAGGATAGGATATGCAGTGAAATTGCACTGCTTGCCCCTCTGCCCATGACTTGTGCCAGTGTGGTGAATTGATAAGTTTATATCTGGTAGAGACCTGTAGCCTGAGATGACCTTCATCAGCATTACCAACCGGAATGGAATCACCGTGAATATAAGTGACAGTGGATCATGTGATGGTGAGGTGTGCAACTCAGAATATTATGACATACTAGCTAGTGTTATGGACCCTACAGCTTCCTTTGAGATGTTTTAGGTAACAGAGAGACCTGATCAGGCGAGACATTTCCCAGCAGACCACCATTTGGTGAAATCCTTATTTGAGACATATTTTATGTAACCATACCTTTAATGGGTTGCTATGTTCTACCCAGATGCAAATTGGTGGTCCTAAGACTGGTAGGATGTTGCAACAAAGGGATACCCAGTAGATCTGCCACCATAACCACAGGGGGGAGATATATATATATATATTTTTATATATATATATATATATATATATATATATATATACACACACACACACGCACACACGCACACACGCACGCACACACACACACACACACACCGCCCCCCCCCCACGCTCCCCCACCCCCCCCCCACCTATTGGCGGTCGCCTGTAGGTAGTTATAGTTAGGACCTTGTTTCTATTCAAAAAGCGTTTTTTCTTTTGCCAATATCTTTGGCGCCACTTGACAAATCTTCGCAAAATTTTCAAAACTAATGGTTTACTCAGGTCAGCTCCTGTCTTGAACGTTGCGGGGTGATTCGTCAAGCGGGGGCCGAGAAAAATGGGGGTTCCCAAAACGTGTTTTCTCCATGTTAATTTCCATAGGAACTTTAGACACGGCTACAGCCCGAACTGCTGAACGGAATTACACCAAAATTGGCAAAAAGGTAGCTCTTGGTTCAGAAAGCGACCTTTTTTTCAAATGGTGTAAATCCGTTCAGTAGTTCCTGAGAAATACAAAAAATAAAAAAATAAAAATGTCGATATCTGAGGGCCGAGGAGGATTTGCGAACCCTCCCGAGCACGAGCTTCATTCTGATTGGCTGCCAACACTCCAAACCAAAATGTGTTGGCAGCCATCTTGTGACTCGGTAGAACCGAGTCACAAGAAAACAGTAAAAAAAAAGATAAAAAACAAGAAAAGGGGGCAGGGTAGAAACACCCTGACCCCCTAGTACCCCCAGGGCCAAAAAAAGCATTTTAAAAAAAATATTTTCGGGCGAATTTGCGCTGGGTGCGCGAATCCGGCTGAATTTTTTTTTTAAAAACAAAGCACGTGCTCCCGCGCTTTGTTTCTTTGAGCCCCCGAGTGGGCCAGGTCCCGGGGGCAATGGGGAAATTATATGCGGGCTCCACGGGGGCCCCC
Source organism: Calotriton arnoldi (assembly GCA_963921515.1). Lineage (NCBI taxonomy): Eukaryota > Metazoa > Chordata > Amphibia > Caudata > Salamandridae > Calotriton > Calotriton arnoldi. Next base: position 1,428,105 of record CAWUFW010003804.1, on the reverse strand, counting down.
GCAGCCCCAGGGACCGCCACCTCCCGGGGCTTTTTTCTAATAAATGCGTGGGGGGGCTCCTGCCCCCCCCCATGCTGCACTTTCAAAAACAAAGAGCGGGGGGGCTCGAGCCCCCCCACACTGTCAACTTGACAAACAGATGCTTTTTTTGTCAAAGCGCCCAATGCCGCGGTTTCACTTTAATGTCGGCCAAGCCCCCGAACCTTTAGACGCGGCTTGTCTACAGAAAGGATCGCGGCCTCCATGAATGTGAAAGCGCCGCATGGGCGCTAGTAAACAAACAAATATTTGCAATGCAATAGGTCTCACATTTGCAAGAGTTTAAGCTATTGCATTACCAATAGCGCATGCTCTCGTAAATGCGAGAACTACTGTATTGCAAATGCTTGTTTCTCTGGCTGTCTGTGGTATAAGCCTAAAAATCACATCTGCCCTGAATATCTGGGGTCCGCCAAGGTTACGTTTTATATAACTTGCAACAAGTGTCCAGAAGTGCACAATCACTGGGCAATCCCACACCATGTACATGAAATTTGCATTCACAAGGGTTCAGCAGGGGCAGCAGGTGTTTGTGATGTGCAGCAACACGTTAAGACTTTGTGGGGAGAGGTAGGTGCAGTGTAGGTAGTCGAACTGTGTGAATTTAAATCTTGTGTTGCAGGTGGACGTGTATGTGGGTGCTAGAGTCTTTTCCCATTCCTGCCCCGCGAACTGCTGTCCGATATAAGTCTCCCATCTGTCTCATAGTGCCAGTAGTGCATCCACAATCATTGCCTGTGAAATTCTGAATAGCCACGAGATTAGGTGGCTACCCTGTCCAAATGTTCCTAACGTCTGCAGGAGGTCATGCATGGGTGGCTCTCTGTCTGAGACCCTGCAGAGGCCCCGCAGCGCCTTTACCACTGCCCCATAGGTCTACAAGGCCGTCTCCCACCATCAGTTCATCCAAAGTGCAGATGGTCCCCTCATTGTAGCTGTCACCCAGTGTCACAAACTTTGCTTCCGTCCAGGTTGCCCTGTGTCACGCCATCAGGAAACGCCCTCTTATTGTCGGCAATCTAACTTGCGGCAGCGTGGGAGTGTACAGGGGGTCGGGCCCATCCTGGCAAGCACCCCTTTCCATATTGGAGTTCCGAGTGTAGGAGCTTGGATTTCCGGGCCCGGCTCAAACATACTACCAGAACCATTGCTACTATCGCTCCGTCCCTATTCACATACCCGAACTTTCCTAACTCCGCCAGACCTATTCCCACTACCCACTGGATCAAACACTGCAACTATTCCGTGTAGTAGTAAACTTCAAAGACAAGGACACCCAGCCCACCGTTGTTGGTTGGCCTCTTTAGAGTATGGGGTGACATTCGGTCACGTCGTCCATCCCCGTTTCAGTCCGGGAGCAGAGTATTCAGGGTCCGAAAGGGTTATCCTGGCAATTATGGGGAGCCAGAGTGTTCACTAGAATTCCACAATGCTCTCAGACCACGTACTGCTCCACCCAGGTTGCCCTCGATCATATCCTTGTCTGCATGATATACTTTGACACTTAAGTATTTAAAGACTCTGGGAGCCCACTGGATCACCGATAGTCGCACCAGGGTTGGAGGGCCTGCATAATCTGGGGAGACTGGGAAGGCATGGGTTTTCAACCAGTTAGCACAAAGCCCGGAGACCCGCCCAAAAGTCTCTAATAGCTCCAAGCACCACGGGCGCTCCGTCTTCTGGGCATCTCGAAGGTAGAAGAGCATTTCGCCCACATTCAGCAAGACCACGTGCTCTCTGTCATGTAGTGGGTTTCCTCTGTTGCGCCCTCCGGCATGCAGTATCCATGCATAGGGCTCAACAGCCAAGGCAAAACACATCGGCGAGAGGGGGAAGCTCTGCCTGGTGCTACAGAACATAACGAAGGGGACCAAAATGCAGTGTCTGGTACAGAGCTAAGTTCTCGTGCCCTTATACAGCAGTACAACCCATTTCCCCCATCTGTCTCCCAGGGATATCCGGACCATGACGACTTGTAGGTAATCCCAGCATAGGGTATAATGCTTTCGGGATGTCTAAAGAGAGGACCATCACTCTGGGTCGGGTGAACCGCGGGATTTTCAAAAAACATGCAGTACAGACGCTGGAGGTTATAAGATGTATTCCATTTAGGATTTAAACCATTTTGGTCCTCATGCACTAAAGCACAAGTTACTAACTTGTGTAACGATATATCTGTAAGAGACAGTAGTTAGTGACAGAATCCTTACCTTAGAATATCCCCAGGCGTCAGGCTGGATCCGGAAAGTTTTTGCGTAGCAGTACCCTTGCGCGTCGGTAGGCGGCGTCGTGCGGCTCTGCGTCCGTCGTCGGCGTCGGGACCGCCGGGATGACGTCGCGGGCAGTACTTAGACGCCGCCCCTGCGCGCTGACGTCAGTTCTGTACACGACTTTCTGCGCCAGGAACGCAGAGCCATGCAAGAAGCTGACATAGGTGTCTGAAAAATACTAGGGCCCTGAAAGGGATGTCCTTAACCCTAGAAATCAGTTCGCAGAACGGGGAGGATGGGTGGGGCGGTAAGGAATCTGTCACTAACTACTGTCTCTTACAGATATATCGTTACACAAGTTCGTAACTTGTGCATCTGAAAGAGACACGTTACTGACAGATTCCTTACCTTAGAATAGATACCCCAGCAATACCAACCCCGTTGGTGGGTCTGCGAACAAAGATCAGACGAGGAAGTCCCGGAGAACAGAACGGCCAAAGAAGCCGTCTCTCCGGACTTGGCTGTCAAGGCAGTAATGTTTGGTAAACGTGTGCAGCGAGGCCCACGTAGCTGCCTGACATATATCCTGTAACGGAACCCCGCGGCCTAAAGCCGTGGTAGCCGCCGTTGCCCTGGTGGAATGGGCACGCAGCCCAACAGGAGGCTCCTTCTTAGCCGAAGAATAGCAGGCTTTGATACACATAGTGACCCAGCGGGAGATGGTCCTTTTGTGTACCGCCCGACCTTTTTGGCGCCCACGTAGCCAACAAAGAGCTGGTCATCCACCCGAAACTGTTGTGTGCGGTTGATGTAAAAAGAAAGCGCACGTTTTGGGTCCAGACGGTGGAGCCTCTCTTCCTCTCTGGAAGGATGCGGAGGCGAAAAGAAGGTGGGCAAAGTGATGGTCTGCCCAATATGGAAGGCAGTAACCACCTTTGGCAAGAAGGACGGACGCGTCCGAAGAACAACCTTGTCTGGATGAACAGACAGAAAGGGAGGTTTGCATGAAAGAGCCTGGAGCTCACGCACCTGCCGAGCAGAGGTGATGGCCACCAGGAATGCTGTCTTCAGAGTAAGAAGACGAAGAGGACAATTATGTAGAGGCTCAAAGGGAGCGCACATTAAGAAGGTAAGAACCAAGTTCAAGTCCCACTGAGGCATTGCAAACGGAACAGGAGGAAAGAGGTGTGTAATGCCTTTAAGAAACCTGTTAACCACAGGGGACTTGAAAAGGGAGGGCTGATCAGGAAGCCCGAGGAAGGTAGCCCTTGATGGTACCCAGGGCAGAACCCTGTTGTGCCAGAGAAAGAAGGAACAGAAGAACCTGAGAAAGAGGGGCAGAAAGGGGATTCACAGCCTTTGCTGTGCACCATGCCACAAACTTGTTCCACCTGCAGGCGTATACCACCTTAGTGGAGGGACGCCTGGCTGCCAGAATCACATCACAAACTTCGGGAGGCAAGTCGAAAGGAATCAACTGCCGCCGCTCAATCTCCACGCAAGCAGGTGTAGACTGGACAGGTTTGGGTGGAGGACCGTCCCCTGCTGCTGCGACAGAAGATCCTCCCGAAGAGGCAGACGGATCGGGGATCGACGCTCATACTGAGTAGCTCGGGATACCAAACTCTTCGAGCCCAGTTCGGAGCCACAAGAATGACTTGGGCCCGGTCGCGCCGAATCTTCTTCAACACTCTGGGTAGAAGTGGTATAGGCGGAAAGGCGTACAACAGACCGCAACTCCACTCGCGACGAAAAGCGTCGCCGAGCGAGTGCCGCCTTGGAAATTCCAACGCGCAGAACTGCTGACATTGCGCGTTCTCATCGGTGGCGAACAGATCTAACCAAGGCTCTCCCCACTGCTGAAAGAGACCTTGCGCCACCTCCGAGTGAAGACGCCATTCGTGATCCATCATGCACCTGCGGCTGAGTTCGTCCGCCCTGGCGTTCAGGGAACCTGCCAGGTGTTGAACCATCAGGAATATGCCCTGATGTTCCAGCCATGTCCAGAGGCGCAGAACCTCCTGACATAGGGTCCACGACCCCACCCCGCCCTGTTTGTTGCAATACCACATGGCGGTGGTGTTGTCTGTGAACACCTGCACTACCTTCCCTTTGACAGAGGGAAGGAATGCCTTGAGTGCAAGTCGGATCGCCCGGAGCTCCAGAAGGTTGATATGGAGCCGGGACTCCGCCGGAGACCAGAGGCCTCTGATCTCCGCCTCTCCCATGTGACCGCCCCATCCCAGAAGGGACGCGTCCGTCACAACTGTGTACTCTGGCTGGGGAAGGGAGAGGGATCTGCCCATGACCAATTGCCGGTTCGAGAGCCACCACTGCAACTGTTTTGCAGTCCCCTCCGTGATCTGGACGTGATCGTACAGGTTGCCCTGGTGCTGCGCCCACTGGAACTTCAGGTCCCACTGCAGAGCCCGCATATGCCATCTGGCATGATCGACCAGCAGGATGCAGAAGGCCATGAGGCCCAGCAGCCTCAGGGTCATCCGTACCGAAACCCAGGATAAAGGCCGAAAGATCGGAATCATAGCCTGAATATCCCGGACTCGCCGTTCGGGAGGATAAACCCGAAACTGCGTCGTGTCCAGAACTGCTCCGATGAAAAGGAGCTGTGGAGAAGGAATCAGGTGCGACTTCGGCACGTTGATGGAGAACCCCAACGAGTGCAGGAGTTCGGCCGTTGTCTGGAGGTGGGAGACGACTGCCTGGGACGAGCCCGCCTTCAGCAGCCAGTCGTCGAGGTAGGGGAAGACTGGAACCCCTGCCCGGCGCAGATGGGCTGCGACCACCGCCATCACTTTCGTGAACACCCGAGGGGCGCTGGTAAGGCCAAAAGGGAGCACGGTGAACTGAAAATGCTCGAGGCCTACCGTGAACCGCAGGTAACGCCGGTGGGCTGGCAGGACGGGTATGTGGAAATATGCGTCCTGCAAGTCCAACGCTACCATCCAGTCTCCAGGGTCGAGAGCAGTCAAGACCTGAGCTAAGGTGAGCATCTTGAACTTCTCCTTCCGGAGGAAGCGATTGACGTTCCGGAGGTCCAAGATAGGACGCATGTCCTCCTTGTCCTTTTTGGGCACCAGAAAGTAGTGGGAGTAGCAACCACGTCCTACTTCTGGGGTCGGAACGCGCTCGATGGCCCTCTTGGCCAAGAGGGCCGCAACTTCCTTTTGAAGAAGCACCAAGTGATCCCCTGACATGCGGTGGAATTGAGGTGGCATGGCTGGGGGGATGGTCACGAAGGGGAGGGAGTAGCCCCTTCGGACAATGTCCAAGACCCACCTGTCCGAGGTGATGGCACGCCAGTGGTGAAGGTGATGGCGGACCCTGCCCCCTACTGGCGTGCTGTGCACCTGAAAGGAAGGACTAGGACGGCTTGGAGGCAGAGGACGGGGCGGGGTGGGTGGCCTGACCCGCACGCTGGTTACCTGACCCGCCACGGCGGGAGCCACGTCCTCGGCCACGCGAAGACGCTTGCTGCACGGGCCGGTGGCTGGGCAGCGGACGTGACTGGGCGCCCCTTCCGTGGCCACGAAAGGGGCGAAAAGCAGACTGTTGCGGAGGGCGCACAGCAGAAAGGCCCAGGGACTTGGCTGTAGCCCGCGAGTCCTTAAAGCGCTCCAGCACATGGTCTGCCTTTGTCCCAAAAAGACCGACTCCATCAAAGGGTATGTCCATAAGAGAGTTTTGGACATCACCCGAGAAACCAGTGGTCCTCAGCCAGGCGTGACGGCGCAGCGCCACTGTCGTCGCAAGCGATCTGCCTAGCGAGTCGGCGGTATCAAGGCCACATCTGATGGTGTACTTTGCTGCATCTCTTCCCTCCACAATGGTGCGGGAAAGCAGTGTCTGGACCTCCTCAGGACACTGGGGCAGAACTCGCGCCACCGAGTCCCACAAGGAGTGGGAATATCGGCCCAAGAGGCAAGCGTGTTGACTGACCGCAAGCCAGCACTGGCGGAAGAAAAGACCTTCTTCCCAAATTGATCCAGGCGTTTGGATTCCCTATCCGGGGGAGCAGTAGGGAAGGCGCTTTGGGAAGCAGAGGCTTGGACTACCAAGCTCTCAGGGGTGGGGTGTAGAGAGAGGAACGGGGGGTCGCCCGGAGCAGGGCGATGGCGTCGGGCCACGTTCCTATCCACAGGAGCCCCTGTGGTGGGCTTGGACCAGGTGCCCAAAAGAACGTCTGAAAGCGCCTCGTTGAACGGCAGCAGTGGCTCCGAGGAGGTAGCCGCCGGGCGAAGCACTTCCGTCAGGATGTTAGTCCTGACAGCCACTGTAGGCAACTGGAGGTTTAAGGCCCCAGCTGCTCTACGCAACACCGTTGCAAAGTTTGCTCCCTCCTCCGTTGCCACGGAAGGAGGAGACAGGGGAGGTGTCCAGACCACTGGCATCCCCAAGTTCCTCAGTCCAGTCCTGATCAAACTCACACTGCTGTGTGAGAGGGTCATCAGACCCCTCCCAGTTATCTTCGTCCTCCAATTCTGGTTCAAAACAAGGAGGAGGGACCCAAGGTCCCAGCAGCGTCGGAGCCGGCGTCGAGCGACGCCGGTCCGGCGCCATGTCCGGATCCGGAGAGAACCGGGGAACGACGCCGCCCGGAGCCTCGGGCGGCGTCGGGAACGGCACCGGAGAGATCGGCGCCGGTGGAGGTGTCGTCAGGTCAACCGGCGTCGATCAGGGTTGTGACAGCACAGGAGCCGGGGTCGAGGCCGGGGCCTGGGCCGGGACCGAGGCCGGTGTGACAGGCGGCGCCGGGACCGGAGTCGCCGGCGGCGCCGGAGAAACCCCATCAGGGCCCGCGGGGCCCGAAGGCGCACCGGGGGGACCTTGAGGCCCGAAGAGGCGGGCCATGGCCGACAGGAACTCCTGTATCTCGGTCGGAGTCGCCCCCGAACCCGGAAAGGACGGGTAATGCGGGGGCGGCTCCACAGGCACTCCCGGAGCCGCGGGGACGGTGCCGACAGGACCCTCAGCCGAGTCACGAGACCGGCGAGGGGAAGTCGTCGAGCGATGACGCTTCTTTGACTTCTTATGCTTTGACTTACCGAAGGAGTGCGAAGACTTGGACCCCGACGACCGTTGAGGACTCCGCGACCGGCCCCTCGACCTCTCACGTGACCGGGGCTTGGTGTGGCGCGGAGCCGACTGCCGGACCTCGAGGAGCTTTTGAGACCGCTCTCACAAAGCCTTCGGGTGCAAGGCCCGGCAGTCGGAGCACGACTTCGTGTCGTGGTCGTGGCCGAGGCAGTAGAGGCAATCCCGATGCGGGTCTGTGATCGACATCATTCGACCACAGGCGTCGCATGGCTTGAAGCCGGGCATCCCTACCGACACCTTCGGAGTCGAGAGACTTTGATAAAACAGTGAAAAAATCACCAAAAAACTTAGTCAAAAAATGACTAGGGCACTGCTCTTCCCGGATCTGAGCTTACTGGCGCGGAAAAAGAAAGAACTGACGTCAGCGCGCAGGGGCGGCGTCTAAGTACTGCCCGCGACGTCATCCCGGCGGTCCCGACGACGGACGCGGAGCCGCACGACGCCGCCTACCGACGCGCAAGGGTACTGCTACGCAAAAACTTTCCGGATCCAGCCTGACGCCTGGGGATATTCTAAGGTAAGGAATCTGTCACTAATGTGTCTCTTTCAGATATAAAAAAGATGAGGCAAGAGGCATTTAGCCTGTACTTTTCTGAGCCAAATTTTTAACAGAGATCGTAAGAAATGCTTTAACACACGTGGTACCACACATCGCTAATCATGACCGAAATCCGATGGCACCCAACACTCTTTTTAACCAACCCCGATGTGTACCACACTTCAGTTTTAAACAGAACAACCATATTTATAAGGCCCCATGCTCCCCCGGTCTTACTTTGTCAAGGTACAGGCTATGGGGTGCATGGGGCACTTACCTTAGAAAAAACAGCCTCAAGAAAAAAACTACACTTAGTAGGTGTGGACAAAACAAAAAATAATCATTGCACCTAACATGGACCATATAATACACTAAGACATGGTAATAACGATTAAAACATTAATGACTATAGGTGGGAGTGACTTGCCCTTTTCACAGAAGGCATATTGATATGTAAGAGCTATTAATAAGTTACTACATGCAAGGCACCAACTTGTAAGATACCATCAGTTAATCAGGATATGACTAATGGAAAACACAACTGAAGGGGACTTCTTACTCCTATATATAAATCAGCAACCGCTTAGGCGCTCTTTTGCTCGACTGATGTAGATGTATAAGACATGACACACAACGATTCCATTGTGTCCCAATATGTGTGTTTTAATTTGATTGTGATGGGCTGTGACCTATACTTCTTCTCTCATACAAGTGTGTGACTACAGGAGAGGTTTCTCTGCGGTGGTACAACACCCAACTAATGTAGGGTAAGTGATGTCACAAACTATGCATGATTCACAAGTTTGTTTTTACACATATGTTTACCTGTGCTGTGAATTCACGTGTGTACCATGATGGGTGCATGCATGTGTGATGCAGGACAGAAGACCAGGCAGTTTAACACAATAAAGCAAGATACATAGTGTATGCTGTTCATAAATAACTTATACCGACTATGGATACCTTGCACCATCTGCATACCGGACAGGTAAGACTTTTTTCTTACCAGCATGCACTTGGAAGGTGCATGAGTGACTGACTGTAGAGGTATCTGGACTGCTCTGGTGAAGGCCTTAGGCCCTCCTATGAGGGATCCAATTTGAGGCCGAAACATGTTGGCGATTATATTCTGACGTGATGCTCAAGACATATGTTAGTTATAGATTCCTTACCTTAGAATTACCCCCAGGCGTCAGACTGGATCCAGAGAATTTTTTCTTAGCAGTACCCCTGCACGTCGGTAGGTGGCTCCGCGTCCATTGTCGGTGTTGTGTTCACCGGGATGACGTCGCGGTGTTGATCTAGACGCCGCTCCTGCGTGCTGACGTCAGTTCTGATACGACTTTCCATGCCAGAAGCGCAGAGCCATGCAAGACACTGACCACTGGTGTGCTAAACTAGGGCCCTGCAAGGGAGTCCCTGTCCCTAGAAGTCAGTTCGAAGAGCGGGGAGGATGGGTGGGGGGTAAGGAATCTATAACTAACATATGTCTCTTACAGATACATCGTTACCGAAGGTAGGTAACTTGTTCATCTGAAAGAGACTGTTACTTATAGATTCCTTACCATAGAATAGATACCCCAGCAATATCAACCCCGGAGGAGGGTCTGCGAACTAAGTTCACTACAGAAAATCCTGGAGGACAGAACGGGCAAAATAGCCGTCCCTCCAGACTTGGCTGTCCAGGCAGTAATGTCTGGAGAACGTGTGCAAAGATGCCCATGTGGCAGCCTGACAGATGTCAAGGAGTGAAACTCTACGAGCAAGAGCAGTGGTGGCTGCCGTAGCTCTGGTAGAATGATCACGGAGCCCCATTGGAGGTTCCTTCTTCGCCAAAGTGCAGCATATTTTAATACAAAGGACAACCCATCTAGAAATGGTCCGCTTTTGAACGGCCTGACCTTTCTTGGCAGCCACATAGCCAACGAAGAGTTGATCGTCCACCCGGAAATCTTTTGTGCGGTCAAGGTAGAAAGACAGCACACGTTTGGGGTCCAGACAGTGGAGTCCCTCCTCCTCCTTGGAAGGTTGCAAAGGTGGAAAAAAGTTGGGCAAAGTAATGGTTTGTTTAATGTGAAAAGGTGTAACCACTTTGGGAAGGAACGAGGGCCTCGTCCTAAGCACCACTTGATCCGGACACACAGAGAAGAAAGGGGGCTTAGAAGAAAGAGCTTGGAGCTCACTCACTCTGTGAGCAGAGGTGATGGCAACAAGGAAAGCTGTCTTCAGAGTGAGGAGCCTGAGAGGACAGTTGTGAAGAGGCTCGAAGGGAGCGCACATAAGATAGGTTAAGACCAGGTTCAAGTCCCACTGGGGCATTACGAAGGGAGAAGGAGGAAAAACATGAGTAATGCCCTTGGAGAATTTATGTACAATAGGGGACCTGAACAAAGATGGCTGATCTGGTAGCCGAAGGAAAGCAGAGATGGCCGCAAGATACCCTTTATGAGTGTCCAGAGCAGAGCCCTGCTGGGCCAAAGAAAGTATATAGAACAGGACCTCTGATAGAGGGGCAGAAAGGGGAGCCACAGCCTTTGCTGTGCACCATGCCACAAACTTGTTCCATCGAGAGGCGTATACCGTCTTAGTGGAGGGACGCCTGGCTGCCAAGATGACGTTACAGAAGGTGTGGAAGGTCAAAAGCTGTCAACTGTCGCCGCTCAATCTCCACGCAAGGAGGTGGAGGCTAGACAGGTTTGGGTGAAGAACCCTCCCCTGCTGCTGCGACAGAAGATCTTCACGAAGGGGCAGTCTGATCGGAGGATCGATGGCCATGCTCTGGGTACCAGACTCTTCGTCCCCAGTCCGGAGCCACAAGAATGACTTGGGCCCGGTCGCGCTTGATTGTCTTCAGAACTCTGGGCTGAAGTGGTACAGCCAGAAAGGGGTACAGGAGGCCGCAGTACCACCCGTGACGAGTGTCGCCTTGGAAATTCCAATGTGCAGAATTGCTGACATTGCGCATTCTCTTCGGAGGCGAACAGATCTAACCAAGGCTCTCCCCCGCTAAAAGAGACCTTGCACCACCTCCGAGTGAAGACATCATTTGTGATCCACCAGGCACCGGCGGCTGAGTTCGTCCACCCTGGCGTTCAGAGAACCTGCCAGGTGTTGAACCACCAGGGTCATGTCCATATGTTCCAGCCATGTCCAGAGACGAAGAGCTTCGTGACATAGGGTCCACGACCCCACCCTGCCCTGTTTGTTGCAGTACCACATGGCGGTGGTGTTGTCTGTGAACACCTGCACCACTTTCCCTTTGAGGGAAGTAATTCCTTCAGTGGCAGACGAATCGCCTGGAGCGCCAGCAGGTTGATATGGAGCCCGGACTCCGCCGGAGACCAGAAGCCTCTGATCTCCGCCTCTCCCAGATGGCCGCCCCATCCCAGGAGTGGCGCATCTGTCACCACTGTGAGGCCTGGTTGGGGAAGGGAGAGGGATCTGCCTCTGACCCAAGTTTGGTTCGTTAGCCACCACTGCAGTTGTTGCGCAGTCCCCTCCGAGATCTGGACGTAGTCGGAAATATTGCCCTGATGCTACGCCCGCTGAAACTTCAGGTCCCACTGCAGAGCCCGCATATGCCATCTGGCATGATCCACCAGCAGGATGCAGGAGGCCAAGAGGCCCAGCAGCCTCAGGATCATTCTTACTGAAATCCGAAATAGGGGCTGAAACATCAGTATAATAGCCCGAATATCCCGGACTCACTGCTCATGAGGATAGGCCCGAAAATGCACGGTGTCCAGAGCAGCTCAGATGAAAGGGAGCGTCTGAGAGGGAATCAGGTGTGACTTTGGCACGTTGATAGTGAACCCCAGCATTGGCTGCGGGCGTGGTGCCGGTGGAATCGGCGCCGGTGGAGGTGTTATGAGGTTGACCGGCGCCAATCCTGATCCAGGCCTAGATCCAAGAGGACCCTGCGGGGCAGTGGCCAGAGCTGTCGAAGGCCCAGGGCCCCCAGCCGAGTCCGCGGGGCCCGAAGGCACGCCAGCGGAGTCAGGCTGCCCAAAGATGGCATGCATCGCTTCGTAAAAGCTTCGAAGCTGGGTAGGGGTCGCTCCGGGTCCCGGAAAGGGAGGGAAACTCGGAGCCAACCCTTCGGGCTCCACACGCGGAGCCACGGGAGGGCCACCACCCGCATCACTCGTCGCGTCGGCCGACGGATGGGGAGAAGTCGAAGAGCGACGATGCCTCTTCGACTTCTTCTTGTGCTTCGACTTACCTGAGGAGTGCGAAGACTTCTAAGACGAGTGGTGGTGGTGGCTCCGCGACCGGTCCCTCGACCTCCAGCGCGACCGGGACCTTGAACGGCGCGGAGCAGACTGCTGGGCCTCGAGAAGCTTTCGGGACCGCTCCCGCAAAGACTTCGGATTCATTGTCCGGCAGTCGGAACACGACTTGGGATCGTGGTCATGTTCCAGGCACACGTGGTGGGATCCATCACCGACATCATTTTTCTGCAGAAACCGGGCATCCCTAACATGCACCGGGAGTCGAAAGACTCAATAACGGTGTTGACAAACGTCACCAAAAAAGTCAAAAAGTGACTGGAGGTACCGCTCTCTCCGGATCTGCGCTGGCTGGCGCGGAAAAAGAAAGAACTGACGTCAGCGCTCGAGGGCAGCGTCTAAGTAGCTACCGCGACGTCATCCCGGCGACCACGACGCCAACGACGAACGCTGAGCCGACTGACGCCACCTTTCGACGCGCAGGGGTACTGCTGATGAAAAAATTCTCCGGATCTAGTCTGATGCCTGGGGGTAATTCTACAGGTAAGGAATCTATAACTAATTGTCTCTTTCAGATAGCTTAGTGCTCTTTTGGGGTCCAAGCGATGGAGTCTCTCCTCCTTTGAGGGGTGAGGCGGAGCATAGGTAAACAACACGGTTGTGGTTTGACTGATGTGGAACGACATCACAACTTTCGTCAGGAAGCATGCCTGTGTCAGCAGACCAGTTTGTCTGGACAGAGAGTGGTGTTTGGTGGGTTGACACAGAGAGCTTGAAGTTCGCTCACTCACCATGCTGATGTTATGGTGACAAGGAAAAATGTGTTGAAGGTAAGAAGCCACAAGGGACAGCTGTGAAGCGACTCAAAGGGAGTACACATCAACTATGAGAGGGCAAAGGTAGGGTCCCACTATGGTATGACAAAAAGAGGGGAGGAAAACATGTTGAGGCCTTTCAAAGAAAGCATCACAGCAGGTGATTTAAATTATAGGGGCTGGTCCAGTAACTGTAAAAAGGCTGGAAGAGCTGAAAGGTATCCTGTACCCAGAGTAAAGTTTGGCAGGAAAGACAAAACAAACAACAAAACGTCAGATAACTTAACCTGGAGGGGATCAATCTGGTGTGTACTTCACTGTTGCAAAGTCATCCTTGTGCCCTGGGCACCCCCATTTTTTCGTTAACCGGTACAGGTGGAAACTGACTTTGACTGTCCCTGGGCTCTGCCTAACAAGGCCCAGGGCCAGTGCTATGATGAAAAGACACTTATAATACAGTGAAAACACCTACATACACTAGGGTACACTATGGGTTAGGGTACCCCTATGGTTGGCATGACCTCCCCTATAAGGCCCTAATACATTATAGGGCAGGGGGATCAAAACTTCCTTTCAGTCCCTAGTATATAATAGGGCATGGTAGTTTAGAGGTCAGCAGCCCTTTCTGCACTTGCATGTGTGCACTGCTGAAGCCTTAGGTCAGTTTAAAAGCAGCCCTGTGTTGCAGGACTGCTTTTAAAATGCAAATTGTGCCCAAGCTCAACGTTGGTGTTTGGGGCACTTATAAATTACTAAACTACAATGTTTTGGCATATTAGATATACCCAGGGTCTCCCCTAGGTGTCCCAGGGGTAGGGGGTCAGGTATTTATAAGGAGAGTCCTTATAAAATGGTTTTTATATGCCCTGGGGTTAGTGAACTTGCACATTTCACTCCCCACATTGCAGTGAAGTGCTTCCCAAAATCGAGTTTTGTGCTAGGAGCACTGTGGAGTGAGGATCTGCAATATTTTTTATATATTCAGAAGCCCTAAAGTCTCCCCTAGGTATCTCAGGGGTGGGGGGTCCTGTAAATATAGGCAGGGACCTTATAAAATATGTTTTATAAGCCCTGATGTTGGAGAAATTGCCCAGTTCATTTTCCCCATTGCAGATCCCCAGCCACATAGGTTAACAGGGCAAGAAGTTATTAAATAATAACTAATGACAAGGATGTCATAGAAATATCATTCAATGACTTCCTAGAATGTTACTGATAAATCCAACAATATGCTACTGTTGAATTTATCCAAAAATTATATATAAGACTTTCTTGTCTGTAAGCCAAAGTCCAGCCTTCCGGTGGTCTGTTCTTATTGGTCAGAGTTAAGTGGATTAGCCAGGCTGCTTTGATGAGGCGATAAGCAGCCCCTGGGGTTAGAGAGCCATTCTGGCAGGGCGGGGTTCTGCTACATAGGAATGCCAGAGCAGGGGAGGGGGTGTAAGCAATAATCTTCGATAGAAGGAGGAGACAGGCAGGAGAAGCCAGTTTCATTTACACCTCTACTCTTTGAACCCAGCCAGATGGCAGGATTAAGGAAGGAATGAGCAGATGCCAGGGGAAGGACAGTATGTTGATGAGCCATCCTGAAGGTGGGCTTAGCCAGCTCTACTCTCTCTGCTGAAAAATCAGGCATGTTGAATTTTTGAGAAATGGTGCTCTCTGGGAGACTATAGTGCCACACTTTGGAGGATATGGTCATACTCTGGGGGTGTTGCCCTGCACCTCATTGGACAGGCGTGCCCTCCTTCTTGACCCAGAGAACTTGGAATAAGTATCTGAGAGGGGCAGAGCCTCTCAGATCTGCTGCTTGAAACTTAAGGAAGAAGAAAGGTCCATGCTGGAAGTGTGATTAGCACCAACCACGTCCTGCACTCTGACTGACTGCGCTTGCTGCACAATCTGGAACTAATTTGTAAGGGTTTTGTCCAAGTGGATTGTGGGAATTGAAGCCCCCAACTTTCAAGGACCATATTGGAGCTTCTAGACCCTTGGAGCAAGTTTTGGACACTTTGGGACCCTCAAAGGAACTTCAGGAAGAAGTTCCAGAAGTTTAAAGAACTTTGGAGCAACTTTGGAAAATAAGCTCCATAAGTGGACTGACTCAACCTGGCCAGAAAAGCCGGCAAGCCTCAACCACGAGCCAGCCAGCCATCCAGGTTCATCCCGCTGAAAAGCTCCGGTGGTCCCACTTCCAGAGTTTGACAGGGAGCTCGTCAAAACCCGGCGTACCCTCATCGAATCCGGCCTGGTTAAGAGCATCTAGGGACCCAGCAATAAAAAGCTCCGTAAACTGTTCTAAGTCCGGACGTAGCGGAGGTGACCGAGGCCAAACGCGGGAGTCAAGCCGCCCACCTTTAACCGCGAGCCGGCCTGGATCTCTGGTTCGTCCCGCTGGAAAGCTCCAGAGGTCGGATTTCCACAAGTTTGACCGCGAGCTCGTCGCAAGGCAAGCCAGCGAACCCTCACCGAATCCAGACTGGCTGAAAGCTACGAGTGACCCCGGGAAGCAAAGCTCCAGAAAAGTTTCTTAGCCAGAATGTGAAAACTTTGACCGAGACCTACTGCGAGGGGTAGCCGCTCAGGGCTCCATCGCGGTCGGCCTGAAAGTTTGACTTTGGCCTGGTCTAGCGCGACCAGATGTCCCAATAGACGCTATAGGTTTCTCTGTCCTATATAGTGCTAAATCTTTAAAAATTCTGATTCCCTACGTTGGATTCTTTTTATTTTGGTGTCATTTTAAAGATAAAAATATTTCCTATTTTTATACATTTGTGTTGGATTTTTATTATGTGTTGTGTCTTATTTGTTTACTGAATTGGTGTTTTTAAATGCTGTACATACCTGTCTTAAGTAACGCCTACCTGCTCGCAGCGAATCTACCAAGGGTTAAGCATGGGAATAATTTTCTTGGACCTACTCTGAGCCCTATATTGTGTTAGTGGTATTATTGCCAGTGGTAGATGTATATTTACCATTACTAATAACCCACTTTCCAACATTCATCAAACCACAAATTTGTCCCAATAACAGGCGTATACTGTCTCTGTCGAGGGTTGCCAAAATGACATCAACCCACTTCCGGAGGAAGGTTGACAGTGTTCAGCTGTCTTCGCTCAATCTCCAAGGATGAAGGTGGAAATTGTGAAGACCCAGGTGCAGAACCCGCCCAGTTGCTGCAACCACAGATCCTCCTAGAGGACAACCTGATGGGAGGATAGATGCTCATACATGGGAGTTCTGGATGCCATATGCTCCATGCCAAACCTAGTGCCACTAGAATGACTTGGGCCCACTCAGTCCTCATCTTCTACAGAATTGCGGGCAGAAGAGGTATCGGCAGGAAGGCATAGGGGAGTCCCATATCCCACCCGAGCAGAAACGTGTCTTATTCTGAGAGATGCTTTGGACCCTCGAACGTGCACAACTGCTAACATTGCACATGCTCTGCAGTGGCTAATTGATAAATGAATGAATGGAAAGTCTGTAATGCATGCAGCTGCATCAAAGAGAAGCGCCCTGGCGCTCATACTAGTGGGCAAACAGAGCTAAGAACTATATATAAGAATCCCTAAAAAAGATGAGTTCAACCCACATTTAAACGCCTGCTCAGAATCAAATGGTCTTAGAGCTTTAAGCAGCAAGTTCCACAATTTTGCCGTCAGAAAGGAGAAAGATCCGCCACTTGATCCTTCTTTGCAAATCTTTGGGATGCAAGCCCTACGTTGATTAGAGGAAAGAAAAGCACTCGCAGGAGAGTACATATCGAATCTTCTCTGCAGATACAAAGGCCCCTTTGATGCAAAGCTCGAAAAGATATTAGCATGGCCTTAACTTTAATCCTTTGGTGCATCAGAAGCCAGTGTGACTGTTGAGGTTTTCCCTAGTAGATTGCCTTTTAGGGCAGTTCAAAATCAAATGGGCTGTTGCCTTTTCTACTTGCTGGAGCTTATTCAGGAGGCCAGCTGGAAGCCCTAAGTAAAGCGCATTTACATAGTTCAACCTAGAAGTGGCCAGGGCATGCATAACTTTCCGAGCGTACCCAGGGAGCAAATTCAATGTCTTTTTAATGATTTGAGCGTTGCGAAACATATGGCTGTAATAGTTCTTATTTGGTTTAAAGAGAGATCTTTATCAAGTTTAATTCCAAGACTTCTCGCTTCAGGTTTGCAGGTTCACCAAGTTCTTTAGGCCACGGGGGACACCAAAACCCAGACTTTCAGATATATCTGAATTAAGTTTCAGACAACTGCGTTTCATTCAGTTGGCCACCATAGTTAGGCAGCCATAGAAGCGCTCCACCACCATATTCTCTGCTGAATGACAGCTTCAGCTGGGTGTAATCTGTATAAGAAATCAAGTTAACGACCCATTGTTTAACAGAGCCATATAAATATTAAATGACGTAGGGCTCAACTCAGTACCCTGAGGGACAAAGGTTCTTTGCATGTGCGACTGAGTTTGCCCGCTGGAATTCAAAGATCCTGCCAGGTAGTTCACCACCAGGAAAATTCCTTGATGGTCTAGTCATTTCCAGAGTCAGAGTGCCTTCTAGCACAGGGTCCATGATTCCACCCCACCCCGCTTGTTGCAATACCACATGATGGTGGTGTTGTCTATGAGCACTTGCACCAGCCTCCCTTTCATGGACAGAAGGAAGGCTTTCAATGCTATGCGGAAGGCCATCAGCTCCAGAAGGTTGATATGGAGCCAGGACTCTGCAAAAGACTAGAGGCCTCTGATCTCTACCTCTCCTAACTGGCCTCCTCAACCAGAGGTGACGCATCAGTCACCACTGTCAGCTATGAGCGAGAGAGGTCTGCAGCTGACCCAATTGCGGTCCAGCAACAACCACTGCAGATCTGTTGTAGTCTGCTCCGAAATCTGGACATAGTCGGAGAGGTCCCCTAAGATGTTGGGCCCACTGAAACTTCAGATCCATCAGCAGAGCCCACATATGCCTCTTGCATGTTTGACCAGCAGGATGCAAGAGGGCAACAGTCCTAGCAGCCTCAGAGTCGACCTCACTGAAACATAGGACAGGGGCTGAAAGATCAGGATCTTAGCCTGAATGTCCTGGACTCTCCTTTCTGATGGAAAGGCACGAAACCAAACCATGTTCAGAATGGCTCCAATGAAGGAGAGCGTCTGAGAAGGACTCAGGTGAGACTTCAACACATTGATAATGAACCTTAAAGATGACAGGAGGCTCATCGAAGTCTGGAGGTTGTTGACGACGGCCTTTCGCCAGCCCAACTTCAACAGCCAGTCGTCGAGGTAGGGGAACCTGGGGCCCCTGACCTCTGAAGAGGGGCCTTTACCATTGCCATTATTTTCATGAACAGCAGAGAGCAACTGATGAGATGAAAGAGGAGATCAATGAACTGAAAATGCTCCTGTCCCACCACAAACCACAGATAGCACCTATGGCCTGCAGGGCGGGTACATGGAAATAGGTGTCCTGCAGATCCAACGCCACCATCCAGTTTCCAAGGTCGAGGGCAGAAAAGACCGGGCCAAGGTGAGATCTTGAATTTGCCCTACCGAAGGATGGCGTTGAGAGGGCATAGGTCTAAAATAGGAAGGCCTCCATCATTTTCCATCACCAGAAAGTAAGAGAAATAGCAACCACAACCTACTTTTGGCATAGGCACCCTCTCGATAGTCCCTTTGGCCAAAAGGGCTTGCACTTCCAGCCACAAGACCTACAGATGTTCCTCCGCCAGTCGTTCCTGGGATGGCAGAAGGTGCAGTGGAGTGACTATGAAGGGTAAGGCGTATCCGTTCCAGACAATTTGAAGGACCAACCTGTCCGATGTTATGGTCTGCCAAACCAGCAATGATTGTTCAATCTTGCCTTCAACCGGGTAGCTGTACTCCACTAAGGGCATGCTAAAGTGGCTTTGCAGGTGGGGGAGTGAGGTGGTAGTAGGCTGACCGCAGGGCTGGTGGATGCCACAGTCGTGGCCATGAAATTGCCTGACTGCCGGTACGAGGTACCTCTGCAGCCACTAACACAGTAGAATAGTCAAGTGGCACCAGAAAGGCGCGAGGGCTTGTAGTAGTCCAAAGGTCACACCAAGCGGAGGATGAGCAGCTGAAAATGTACCTGAGAAATCATCTGAAGGATCTCCATAGGTCCTGAGGAGGATCCAGAATTCTCCCTGGACCTTTAGCTCCTTTTGTGTATGCACTGCTTCTTATGGTGATTCTTAGGAGAGTGATTTCAGGATGCATATTTTCATTTTAGAGAGGATATCGTACTTAGTCTCCCTCACCATATTGTAGTAAGGTGAATTTGGAAACAAAGACCACAGAAAACTGCCTGAGACCTGCCAAGACATGATAAAAGTCGAAATAGGGGGGGGGGGAGGAGACAGCCGACTGCAATATTTGATGCAAGGATTAGTGCATGAGCACTTAAAAGGTGGCATGGGATGGCATGGTGTGACACTATCACCAGAATACATTTACAAAAGCAATACAAAAACAAAAGAATTCCAGACCCTGCATCAGCCGCACTGCACAAAAGAAGGACGTGACATCACTGTCTCCCACGGAATCTTATATGAACCAGCTACGTCACTTCTGGTTAAGTACCTTTAATATTAGATCTTCCCATCTTGCCACATTGGCGATTCAAAGAGTGAGAAACTGCATACACCTTATGGTTGCCATTTTCCTTAAGTTTTTCAAAAAACATTCCCCCAGTTTGATTGACAGGTAATATTGTGACAAAAACATGAATGAGGAAAATGAAAAAGTTCACAATGGAACATTTGTGTTTGGCATTCAATAGTGTAAGATAAAGACAACATCCATTTTCCATATAGAAATAAGCGTGATTTGTTGGGAAATGAAATACCTCAAATGAAAGATGTGCATGAACTAAAGTGCATTAGGAGTATAAGTTTAGCAAAAAAAAAACTCTTGGAACATAAGAGGCAAGGCCTTAAACCTCAGCAGACTAGGTATCAAGGTACAAAATGAATTAAGGATGGAAGTGTGTTAGGAAACTCACCGGTCAAGACAACTGGGGGACTTAGAGCCTAATGGGGTATAACTGACCCAGTACAAGACTGGTAGCGATAACTCAGATCCAAAGAATCCTAGAAGAGGAGACCTTCAAAGTAATTGTATAATCACATATTGGTGTTTAAGGGCAACTAGCAATGTCTGACATGACTCTGTATCTGGGAAGGATTAGGAATACCTAACAATGCATTATCCATGAGAATTAATACTGTTTGTGATGGTTAAAACCTGAATGAAAAGATAGGACTGCAACGTTGTTACCTTTGGTTCAAAAGATGCTTTGTTTTGTGTTAGAAGTTCTTCTACACTTGCTCGTATTTCCTTGGTGATATTTCTGACATCAAAGGTTGCTATGTCTTCTCTAACCCCTCTCTTAGCAAGGAAGCTGTAATAAATGTTAGGCGGATTCATGAACATACACCACAAGTAAGAATAATAAAGACATAATACAATGTTTAACAGCATCAATGAATACAATTTTAGGCTCCATCAAATTTAGAACTGATTCTCTATATATACTTTCTTTGAAATTGGATAACTTTTTCTATGTGGTTTTCACTATTTAATTTGAAAATAAACTCCTTTTAAAGCGCTTCAAATCCTGGGAGAGATGAGGAAAAAGATTAGTTCAGAGGAAGATAATTTGCAATAGCATTTGTTCATAGTTTTTTAAGTACAATAACTTACTAAAGTAGTAGACAATAAATATAAATAACTTACCATAATGAATATTTAGATATATTTTTAAAGTCTTTCCATGTGCCAGAAAGGATATTATGTATAATTTTACAAATTTCGAAATTCCCACAATATGTTGGAGGAGAGGTGGTGTGGTGTCTAAGTTACACACATGGAGACATGGGCTACAATTAGAGATGGGCAAAATATGTAGCCAAAAAATTATTTAGACAACATTTTGGTAGTTTGCCTGCTTGTCAAAATTCAGTTTGCAAAACCATCAAAATCCCCCACACTAAGGGCCGATTTTGCACCCAAATAAAGAAACCTGCATTTACAGTATGTGTGCCTCCTGAGGCCATAAAATGTGGTCCAGGGAGGAGCAGAGCAATAACGAATGGCTGCCACAATCCAACCAGAAGGGACCTAACAGAGGGGCCTATTCTGATTGATTGCAAGGGTGGCCAGAATTAATGTTGTTTCTTCAATTAAATTGGTCAACATTGCAGCCAAAAGAATAGGGTCGGCATTAGGCCCATTGGACAAGTTACTTGCCTTTGGAAACGCCTTATCTGGTAGAGACATGATCTAGCCGCAGATTCCTTACCTGTTAACTTCCAGGCCTCAGGCTGGCTCCGGAAGCTTTTTGATAGCAGTATGCCTGCGCGTCGATAGGTGGGATCAGTCGACTCCACGTGACAACGTAGGCATCGGGTTCATCGTCGTCGTGACGTCCGTGTCGTCTATATAGGCGCCACCCCGGTGAGCTGACGTCAGTACTTTTCACGGCTTTCCACACCAGAAGCGTGGAGCCATGAAGTGACTGGCCATGGTGTGTTAAAAAACAACTAGGGCCCTGAAGGGGAACAGCCCTGACACTAAAAAATGATCCGCACTGCCGGGAGGATGGGTGGGTCGGTAAGGAATCTGCGGCTAGATCATGTCTCTACTAGATAAGGTGTTAAAGAAGGCAAGTAACTTGTCCATCTGATAGAGACATCTAGCCGCAGATTCCTTACCTGTGAGGGTAGAAATCGACTATTCAAAGAACATATTTACCTCAGAAAACCACCCAAAAGTGTCTTCACTAAGAGCTATTTGTCTCATGTACTTGTCTCAAATTCCTAGTCTTTTGTCCAAAACACTACGGGCATAATTTCGAGTTTGGCGGACAGGATACTTCAGCACAAATGTGGCGGAGTACCTTGCCCGCCAGGACCTTGATTCATCCTCTCTAATTCGAGTCAGGTGGACCAACACCTTTCTAATGGCAGTACCCGAACTGAGTCTGCTGTAGGGAAGCTTACTCCGACGGGCTGATGGAGTAGGGCGAGTCAGAGTAAGGACATCACACCAATCGCCCTATTTAGAGTGGATGATCTGATTTTTATTGTCTGTCCATCACTACCAGGAAAAACCTTGCAATGCCAAACAGTAAAAAAAGAAAAATTATCCCACATCCTGTGAGAAAACAAGTGTTGGGGGTCGTTAGTTTTTTGTTTTTCAGAAACGCAACACTCAGTGACTCAATGGCCTAGCAACGCCCAGCGGCTTAGCTCCCGACATCTTGGCCACACCAGCCACCAGGCTCCTCTCTGACGTTGGTTGTCGGATGTTACTCTCTTCTTGCGAGGTCAGTCCGACTGCCTAGACCCTCTGCAGTGGATCTGAGGGCCAGACTTGAGGGGAAAGGAGCAGCGAGGGTGAAGAGCTGCAGCTGCTTGTCTGGGGCCACAGCCACTCCATCCAAAGGTGGAGAGCTGCGGTGCATGGAGGCGGCCAGCATAGGTGCCGGCCAGCATAGGTGCCGGTGCGGCTTGCTCACCGGTTGGCTGCATCCCTCCTCCTTCTCCCTGACTTTATCCCCGACTCCATCGTCAGCTGTCCACACCACCTGCCCTCGCTGCTACACTTGCCCATAGTCCGACTCTTGCAGCTCCTCCATCCCATCTACCTCCTATCAGCATCTTATTACAGCATGGGGGATACCCGAAATCTTCGAGGGGCCAGGGAAGGCAATTGCTTTTGCTTTCGAACCTTTGGGAGTCTTGAGGATAGAAAGGCACGTGGCTAGGAGCCTGCCATGATTTAATAGATTTACAGTGATACTTGGAGGTTGTCTTGGCATTTGTTTTATCAGCCTGCACTGGCTTGCAATGGATCAGACATTTGACTGTGACTGCTGCCCTGTCTGTTTGGCTGCCTCCTTGCCCACCTGCTAATAGCATAACTAGATCATCTGATCCTCCTCCTCCCCGGTCCTCTCACTGATCATGTGACTATCTTCTTGTGACCCTTTGTAATATTGGAGCTTGTCACTGGGGGGAGACATAACTGGTGGAGGGGTGTTTGTGCCACGAACATGCCCTACCCGTTCGGCTGGTGGCCCGCCATATTCGCAGTCTAGCCAGGATCTGCGATCCATCTGTGACCCACGATTAGACATCTCTTGGACTGCTTTCCTGTGCCTGACTGTGCCCAATGGACATTGCATTTGGACAAAGACATGAGCATTACAAAAACGTGGGAGCGTACTTTAATTCCTCAAGGATCCCTTCAATTGTACAATAATTTGTTGCCAGTAAGACCACTAAACTCCAACAAGCCAAATACAAGAGGGCAATACAAGTACCAGCTTTTGAACAGTCAGCCCCTGAATAGTCAAAGTCCTTTCCCCACTGCAGCCTGTATGACGACACATGAAACCCCTGACACCTTACGTGGCCCAGTCGTTCAAGCCCTGTGAGAATGCTGCCAGATTGGTAAGAAGCTCCAGACACTGTCACAGCACCAACCAGTGCATTGCAAGGAAATTCTAAGAAACATATTACTAACTTCTATCCAAATATCCAGGGCAAACCAAACTGCTGCAGCCAAAACGCAAAAAGAAAGAGGGCCCCGAAAAATGAGATCTATGAGACTAGTACAGAAGTAGTGAGGGAACCAGAGCTCCTGAACGAAGAAGGAGAAGTATTGTCCTCACCAAATTAAGATCCCATGTACTGGGGGGCTCATTAGAGGACACCCCTGTACTCCTGGTAACAGCCTTTCAGGGTCTGCAAGCAAGCTAGTGCTGCTGCCGACCACAGACACTGTTCTGTCCTCCTGCTGCTGAGCCAGGCATGATTAGGGGAAGGTAGAACAATAGGTTTCCTGTCACAGGGAGGTGGGACCACCTCCCAGACAGGACTTAGTGTATTGGGCTGGGGGCGCTTGCCAGCGCCACCAGACTGCTTTGAAGGGCACATTTGGTGCCCTCCTTGCATACTCCAGTTTGAACCAGTACAGGGAGCCCTTGGCTCCTGCTCTGGCGCGAAACTGGACAAAGGACATGGGAGTATTCTCTCCTCTGTCCAGTCCCTCCTCTTGGAGGGACCCCCAAGTTGTTCCAACCCTTTCCTTATGGTATATTAGGGCTCCCCTGTGGGTGGGTCCTCGGATTCGTCGTGGGACAAGACTCAACCCTGAAGCACAAGTTACTACTTGTGTAACGATATATCTGTAAGAGACATTAGTTAGTGATAGATTCCTTACCTTAGAATATCCCCAGGCGTCAGACTGGATCCGGAAAGTTTTTCGTTAGCAGTACCCCTGCGCGTCAGTAGGTGGCGTTGTGCGGTTCCGCGTCCGGCGCTGGCGTCGTAAGCGCCGAGATGACGTCACGGAGACTACTTAGGCGCCACCCATGCGCGCTGACGTCAGTTCTGTACACGACTTTCCGCGCCAGGAACGCAGAGCCATGCAAGAAACTGACCATTGGTGCCATGAAACTAGGGCCCTGAAAGGGATGACCTTAACCCTAGAAATCAGTTCGCAGAACGGGGAGGATGGGTGGGGCGGTAAGGAATCTATCACTAACTAATGTCTCTTACAGATATATCGTTACACAAGTAGTAACTTGTGCATCTGAAGGAGACACGTTAGTGATAGATTCCTTACCTTAGAACAGTGTTTCCCAAACTGTGGTCCGCGGACCCCCAGGGGTCCGTGACACATTCCCAGGGGGTCCGCCGGACTTGAGTGCCTTCCATCATAAATACTGAAACGCCCATGCGCTACAAGCCCTGTGAATGACAGCGCAGGGGCGGTGGGACCACAACAAAATCTGGCCAATCACCATTCAGCTTTAGGTGCAAGCTGAAGGGTGATTGGCTTATTTTATTATTTGATTAGTCGCGCGCGCTCGCATGGCAGTGCGTGTTCCCTTGTGTTTGCGGCCAGCCCCAGAGCATTTTGCCGCCCAATGTCCTGTCTCCACTTTCTGCCCTGAATACAGAGTACTGCTGTGCCTCTTGTTTCAAGGCTAAACAGCATTTCCGGCACCTCGGGCCAGCAGGAGGGCACTTCACCCGATGGAAAGCACAGATAAGCACGTGAGTGTTTTACGGCTATACAAGTGTAGGCCAGGGGAATTAGCAGCAGCCTTTTTATGATTCTTCTTGTGTGTGACGAGTGATCAGCTTGTTATGTGCTGGTGGCAGTGACATCATGGTTTATTCCCGCCGTCAGGGTTGGTTTCATGAAAAGTGTGGCTTCAAGTGTAGTCCAAATTATTGAATTTATTTTAACATGGTTTATTCATGGCACATTATGCAATCAATGCGTGTAATCATGTAATCCTCATTCTGAAAACTGTATTTACCCGAAGCAGGTGCAGTGTGATTGTCATCACATCATAAACTAAGTACTTCCCCCCCCGCAGGACACACAACCCTGTCTTGATGAAATATGCATACGTTAAAAGCGCGCGCACGCATTTAAAAAGTGTTTCCTTTTTATTTATGTTATCAGCCTCATGGAAGTGAAAGAGAACAGCGCTATAAAAATCCAAGTTGCTTTTTCTAGAAGTGTGTCTGAATAAACACAGTTAAGAGGGTCTTGTTGATCTACCTCCTGCTCCGCCCGCCCTACTGCTGAATAAATGGAATGCATGACTTCAAGGGGCTGCACGCGATTTTTTATTTTGCTCGCTATGGGTGACTCAGTCACTGAGGTAGATTTGCCATTCCTGAATAATTGTCATTCATAGCTCATGAAATAAAAATATGAATGCTGCTCCTTGAATAGGTAGGAACCCAAGGCATGCCACTAATGCCAAGTGCTTGGCCTGCCAGGAATGAAATTAAGTGCCTCATGTTACGACTGAAGAACTGTCACCTGGTTTACTAATCTGTATTACTTGCATTTTTTTAATTTACGGGTACACAAATGCACTTAAAATAACTTAACATGCTGCACTACACGGAATCGGTGTCTGATCTCAAGAAGATGAAAGTGCTTCATTGCTGATGTGGCTTCTCACCTAAGGACATGAGCAAGAACATGGTGCATCATGGCTAAAATTTGTTCTTTTTGGGTCTATGGCTGCTGCAGGGAAAGGCACATGTTCAGAGTGTCAGTTACCGTTACTTGGCAGGGGGTAAAAATAGATGCAGCCAGGATCAACAGTAGGGTTTTCACGCTGCTGTCCGTTTGCTCACTTTCCATAAGTCCTTGAAGTATATGTGCTGTCGAGCTTTCATAGTCGGACATATCAAGCTATTATTTGTAGCCTTTGCGGTTTGTTGTTGGCAGGGGACAGAGGCAGTCGACTTCCTAACAGGAGAGGGTCGTATCAGGTGCCATGCGATGGCTCTCTGAAATATGCCTTCAATGCAGTGCTCACCCTTTGATGGTAAAATGTTGTACTGCTGTGGCTAAAGATTACGTCTAACAGGTGTTTATGGTAATTACTCTGACAGAGGCTAAATGAATGTCAAAGTGTTGCTGTCTGAAAGTTCTGATGTGTTTTAAGAAGTTCGTGTTTGGTAAATTGGAATTATTATATATTATAAATATGTATTCCCAGTATGGTAGCAAAACTTGATACAATGGTGCCAATAATGAAGTCTTGTCATCCCTAGGGCTTTGTTGAATTGCATATAATTGGAATACCTATGTTCCATTTTATCATGATCTCGTTGAAACAATATTCCTCCAGTGCAGTTACCATCCTGCCATCTCTTACACTTCCATGACTAACTCCTTGAATTTGCTCTATATACACTGGACTTATCGCTTTGTGCACTTGACTACCTTGTTATAATTTATATTTATATTACATACTTTTTCACATTCTGCCTATTTATATATGTTGCTTCATGGGGCATGACTTCATGCTAAAATTCTTCATAAATGTATAATATTTTTAAACCTCCTTAAACAGTGAATAGAGTAAAACCAGCTAATAATGCAAAGTCATTCAACCAGTTTGTGCAAGGACGGGTCACCCCTCCTAGGCTCTGAAATGAGAATGTAGAGGTGCTGCTATGGCTGAGGCAAAAACAACAATTGATGGACAGAATGCTCACCATGCCATTCCAGTTTGGACCCAGCCATATGCAAATCAGTCTTGACCCTGCGCCCAATGGGAACGGTCCAGCCGGAACTGCCAGGCCAGGTCCTCCCTGGACAGGGAAACGAGCATCCTAGGACCGGTTTCGGGCTTTCCGCCCTCATCAGCCAGGATAGCTTGACTCCAGTGGCATGGAGAGCACGGGACCCACGTCTGGGCATACCCGTCCCACTCGGGGTGACAAATGCAAAAGCAACAATTGATGGACAGAATGCAGAACAATGTCATACATTCACCCCAGTACAGAGATCTGGGCCTAAATCCATCGTTTTTTTGCTCACCATGCCATGCCAGTTTGGACCCAGCCATATGCAAATGGGTCCAAACTGGGGTGGCGAAGTGAGCTAAAGAACGATGATGGATTCTACCCAGATCTGTGACTGGGGGTGAGTGTCTGAAAAGTTTCAGCACTCCGTCCATCATCTCCTTGTGTTTGCTATGGCTGAGAGCAGAAGCCTTGTACTGCTAAATACACCACTGTATCCATACATTCCAATAGACCCGATTCAGGCTGTCTCCCGCCTGAAATTGCCTCTTCTTCAATAGATGTAAATGGAGGAAATGCTTTCTCCCAAGTATATTTTTAAATAACCCACTTTCCTCTTCTAAAATGTTGGCATGTATTTGTATGCATTTAACTATTCTCGGTGTCACATCAGCTGCTCATGCCATGTGCCATGGCTACCAGCAAGCCACATAGGAAACTTCTGTGACATCCTGGTTTGAGTTTAATCTCAACCTCAACACAGTTACGGCCAGTGTGTAGCAGACAAAATGACTTTCTGAAGTGTTCTCGCTTAACTCCAACCCTGCTCATATTTTCCCATACTATTGTGCGAACCTCTCTGTGCAATCAACAATGGACTGCTTCCACAATGAATGAGCTATGTTTAATTAAACTGAGCAAATGGAATTATCTTGAAGCCGCCTACATAAAATTGATTTGCTAGTGTCCTCTGTTTTTTCCTCAAAAGCAGTGCTGATACAGTGTTAAAATCTTCTTACAGGCGCTGCTTCATCTCTAAATGTCAAAGCATATGTAGTCTGGAAACATCTGACGAGGGCAGCCTGTAGTAGGTAAAGTAGTGAAGGTCTACTACGTGCTTTACCAAATAGCTTTGCTAGAAAATGATTCCATAACCGAATGTGATTCAATAGACTTGTCAGCTGTGGGTATCCTAAAAAACATGACGACGATGGATCGCTGGCTTAACCTTAAGCGAAAATCCACTGAAGACATCAATGATGGGCCATCATGCTCAAAACAAAGGGAGTTAAGTGAAAAGAAAAGGAAGTGTTGCAAGTACGATGGTGAATATTTATCATTGGGTTTCACATGTTCAGGTTCAGAACATGAACAGCAACCACAATGCGTGCTATGCTATGAAAGTTTGTCAAATGAGGCCATGAAACCGTCTAAATTACAAAGACACTTGTAAACTAAGCATAAAGAACATGCTACCAAATCCACAGAATTCTTCAAGAATAAAGAGCAAGAGCTCCTAAAAAGTAGAAAAATAATTAGAAAAACTGCAACAGGATCTGTTAATGAAAATGCTCTTAAAGCTTCATATGAAGTGTCTATGCTCATAGCAAAAGCTGGAAAACATCATACAATTGCTGAAGAACTAATAGTACCTGCTGCTAAAGCCATGGTGAGTGCAATGGTTGGAGAAAAAGCAGCAAAAGATTTAAATTTGGTGCCATTATCTAACAACACAGTAAACAAGCATTGGCATAGCCAATAGGTCTCGCCTTTGGGACCTTATGTGTTTAGCCAGAACTTTTGGCTATGGTGTAGAGCATTGTGGCTGCTGTGCATCATGTTGAAAAGTTATAACAAAAAGTGTTAAGCATTTTTGTTACCTTTATACAAACCAAGACAACATTATATACAACTGAACAACCTGATTAAAAAAAGATTTTAACATAAAAAATGTCTTCTAGTTTTTTTGTACTTGCACTGCTGGCAACTTCTTCCTGCCTGTTGTCATGCTTGTTTGTTATCATTTTTTTTGTTATGGGGGAGAGGGACATAAATAAAGGGGGAGTGGAGGTTGTAAAACAGTAATTTAATTAGAACACGAGCAGCGGACGGACACTAGGGGAGAATCAACAGATGCCAGATTCCAAAAGCAGACTGACGTGATGCTTAGGTGGTGCGCTGATGCAAAATGGTGGTGGTGAGTGATGTTTGGTGCTCAGGTGGTGCCACTATATGGTGTGGATTGGAGGTATGTTGTGGATTGAGGAGTTGAAATATGTTGTTTGGTGTGTAATTATGTGGTGTGTATTGGAAATGTGTGGAGTTGAATTGTGTGGCCTGAAACTGTGGTGTTGAGTGAAATTATGCTTAGTGAAATTGTGTCATGGTGTGGAGTGCATTTATGTTGATTGGTGGTATGTGGCATAGAGTGCATTTATGGGGAGTGTATTTATGTTGCATTGAGTAGAGTGCAATTATGTGGTGTGTAATTATGTGGCACTGAGTGGTATTATGTGGAGTGTATTTATGTTGCATTGAGTAGAGTGTAATTATGTTGCGTGTAATTATGTGGCACGGAGTGGTATTATGTGGAATGTATTTATGTTGCATTGGGTAGAGTGTAATTATGTGGCGTGTAATTATGTGGCACTGAGTGGTATTATATGGAGTGTATTTATGTTGCATTGAGTAGAGTGTAATTATGTGGCGTGCAATTATGTGGCACAGTGGTATTATGTGGACTGTATTTATGTTGCATTGAATAGAGTGTAATTATGTGACGTGTAATTATGTGGTATTGAGTGGTATTATGCTGAGTGTATTTATGTTGCATTGAGTAGAGTGTAAATATGTGGCATGTAATTATGTGGCACTGAGTGGTATTATATGGAGTGTATTTATGTTGCATTGAGTAGAGTGTAATTATGTGGCGTGTAATTATGTGGCATAGTGTTATTATGTGGAGTGTATTTATGTTGCATTGAGTAGAGTGTAATTATGTGACGTGTAATTATGTGGCACTGAGTGGTATTATGTGGAGTGTATGTTGCATTCAGTAGAGTGTAATATATGGCGTGTAATTATGTGGCACTGAGTGGTATTTTTTGGAGTGTATGTTGCATTGAGTGCAGTATAATTATGTAGCATATAATTATGTGGCACTGAGTGGTATTTTGTGGAGTGTATTTATGTTGCATTGAGTAGAGTGTAATTATGTGGCGTGTATTTATGTGGCACGGAGTGGTATTATGTGGAATGTATTTATGTTGCATTGGGTAGAGTGTAATTATGTGGCGTGTAATTATGTGGCACTGAGTGGTATTATATGGAGTGTATTTATGTTGCATTGAGTAGAGTGTAATTATGTGGTGTGTAATTATGTGGCACAGTGTTATTATGTGGAGTGTATTTATGTTGCATTGAGTAGAGTGTAATTATGTGACGTGTAATTATGTGGCACTGAGTGGTATTATGTGGAGTGTATGTTGCATTCAGTAGAGTGTAATATATGGCGTGTAATTATGTGGCACTGAGTGGTATTTTTTGGAGTGTATGTTGCATTGAGTGCAGTATAATTATGTAGCATATAATTATGTGGCACTGAGTGGTATTTTGTGGAGTGTATTTATGTTGCATTGAGTAGAGTGTAATTATGTGGCGTGTATTTATGTGGCACGGAGTGGTATTATGTGGAATGTATTTATGTTGCATTTAGTAGAGTGTAATTATGTGGCGTGTAATTATGTGGCACTGATTGGTATTATGTGGAGTGCATGTTGCATTGAGTGCAGTGTAATTATGTGGCATATAATTATGTGGTACTGAGTGCTATTATGTGGAGTGTATTTATGTTGCATTGAGTAGAGTGCACGCGGGCAGCTACCACAGGCATCACACGAGAAAGTTATCTCTGGCACCACGGGGGGACAGCAACCACTGGCACCACGGGGGGACAGCAACCACTGGCACCACACAGGGACAGAACCACTGGCATAACACAAGAAGGCGAGAACTGGAACCACGCAGGGAGAGAACCACTGGCACCACACGGGGACAGAACCACTGGCAGCACACGGGGACAGAACCACTGGCAGCACACGGGGACAGCAGCCATGTGCACCACGCGGAGATATAGCCACCACTGGCACCACATGTCAAGGCGGAACTGGCACCACACGGGACGGCAATAAACATCACCACACACAGGGCCGGAACCACACGGCAAAAGCTATCGATGACAGGGCACAGGGAAAGCCTCTACAAGTAGGTACCACACAGGGAAAGCCAGTCCTGGCCTCACAATGTGAAAATGAGAAGTGGCAGCACACGGGGAAAGCAAGAAATGGCAACACACGGGGGAAACTGACACTGGCCCCACGGGGTATGTAACTTTTACACCGCGGCGTTTTACATGATGGCGCGATTACAACACAAGTCTTACATGGCCATTAAGTACACCGAGAGTCCTTTTAAGAGCTTTTTGTTTCAATATTTATGTCATTTAACAAATGCCGTTTAAGGGTTAAGGAAAGTGATATTAAGGGGACAGTGGTAGGTCGAGGTTTAAGTACACACATTTATACATTGATAGGTAGATTGATAGATAGTTAGATAGGGCGCGCCTAACAGCTAGTGCAGAAGTGGGAGGAGGACCGTAATTCCTCAATATTTCTTCCAAAACAAAAAAAATAGCTGCACTCGATGAATTTAGTTGTGGCAGTTTTATTCGGACAGAACATTAAACCACCCGCGTGTTTCGACGAAACGGTATTGCTCACGGTAGGGGAGTCCCTTTTTCACGTCAATTTGAATACAAAAAGCCCATCTCGTCAATAAAAGCTTTTAAATACTCACCACAATTCCCAGAAGCGTTGGTGGAAAAAACAAAAAAAAGAGTATACGAGTCTCATAATATAATATATATATCCCCTTAGATCTGCATGTAGTGCTAGGAAGCAAGAGCTACAACTGACACTAGATATGGATGGCAAGCATTGGATTCACTGCAGCTTACAACCGAATGCAAATTGTAGGAAAGTTAAAGCGACCGTGAAGTGAAAGTAGCTGCGCGCGCGTGTGAAATCTGACAGATTGCACACTGCGCGCTGCTGCTCGTAACCGCAAGCCGTAGGCCTTTTCACACGCACGAGCGTGTGAAAAGTCCAGAGCGATTCCAAGAGGTCGTTTTACTAGAGCAGCGCATGCACTGCTCTAGGCTCGACCTAAAAAGCGAATTGACAACATTTCAAATAACATAAAAGAACAGTTGATTGAAAGAGTTTGTAAAAGTCAGCATTATAGCCTACAAGTAGATGAAAGTACGGACGTAGCAAATAAATCTCATCTCCTGTGTTATGTTAGATACGAGTTTGAGGTGAACATTATTGAAGATTTACTGTTCTGCCGCTATTTGATACATTCCACTGCTGAAGAGTTCTTCAGCAGTTTCAATGAATTTCTGACATCAAATGGAATTCAGTGGTCCAAATGCATAGGAATCAGCACAGATGGGGCGCGTGCCATGGCTGGGAGACTCACAGGACTTGTTGCAGGAATAAGGAAATTAACCCTTCAGTTGTATGGCATCATTGTTGCATTCATCGTGGAATCATTAGCCACTAAGAAGATGCCAGAGGAATTAAAAAAGGTCTTGAATGAGTCAGTCAAAATTTTAAATTTTATCAAAGCTAGGTCACTAAATTCAAGGCTTTTGAGCAGCTTTGTCAGTCCATGGATAGTGATCATCATCAGCTTTTGCTGCATACAGATGTCCGATGGCTGTCTCGTGGTAGAGTTTTGTCTCGGGTTTTTGAATTAAGAGATGAAATCAGAGTATTCTTCACTGAACTGGAATCTCCATTTGCACTTGATGAGCGCTTACATGACTATACTTGGTTAGCCATGCTGGCGTATATGACAGACGTGTTCACTCATTTAAATGCACTCAATTTGAGTATGCAAGGAGTAGGTATCACAATTTTCAATGTTGAAGACAAGATTGAGGCAATGATAAAAAAGTTAGACTTGTGGGCTCGTCGCTTATCACAAAGAAATTTTGATTCTTTTCAAAACCTGAAGACATTCTTGGAATCTGCTGATGATGAATTATCAAACGAAGTCTTGGAAATTTTTATCCGGCATCTCCAAAATATGCGGTGCAGTTTTCGTCAGTACTTTCCACTTCCAGATGAAAGCAAAGACTGGATTAAAGATCCTTTTAATGTAGATATAGACAATTTAACGGCGCTGACAGCATCTGAAGGAAATGGTTTGATTGAAATCTCTACAGATAGTACACTTAAACTTCAATTCAAGGAAAAGTGTCTGGCAAATTTTTGTCTGCATGTAGAAACAGATTATCCTGAATTACCGTACAAAGCACTTAAGGTTTTACTTCCTTTCCCCACCACATATTTATGTGAAAAAGCTTTCTCAGATCTTATGTATCTAAAAAATAAATACAGAAATCGTTTGGAAAATGTAGAATCAGACCTGAGGATTCAACTTTCCGAAATAAAACCAAACATTGAAAAGTTAGTCGCCGAGATGCAACACCATCCTTCCCATTGAAATGTTTTGATTTTTGCATATTTTTTCAATATAAAATAATAAAAGCTTCAGTAATTTGAGTATTTGCTTGGTGTGTACTTGTTTGTGTATTTTCTGCAAATTACTGTTGTAATTTTCGAAATTTATAATGTACAAATTGCTTGGGGTCCCCGGCTTCCAGTAGTGATTCAGTGGGGGTCCTCAGGAGTCAAAAGTTTGGGAACCAGTGCCTTAGAAGATACCCCAGCAATACCAACCCCGGTGGTGGGTCTGCGAATAGATTACACCAGAAAGTCACGGAGAACAGAACGGCCAAAGAAGCCGTCTCTCCGGACTTGACTGTCAAGGCAGTAATGCTTGGTAAATGTGTGCAGCGAGGCCCACGTGGCTGCCTGACAAATATCCTTCAAGGGAACGCCGCGTCCCAAAGCAGTAGTGGCTGCTGTTGCCCTGGTAGAATGGGCACGCAGCCCCACAGGAGGCTCCTTCTTAGCCAAGGAGTAACATGCTATGATGCACAAAACGACCCACCGAGAGATGGTGCGTTTGTGCACGGCCCGACCTTTTTTGGCGCCCACGTAGCCAACAAAGAGCTGGTCATCCACCCGGAACTGTTGTGTGTGCTTTAGATAGAACGAGAGCGCACGTTTTGGGTCCAGACGATGGAGTCTCTCTTCCTCTTTTGAAGGATGAGGAGGGGGAAAGAAGGTGGGCAAAGTGATGGTCTGCCCGATGTGGAAGGGCGTGACAACCTTTGGCAAGAAATAAGGACGGGTCCTTAAAACCACCTTGTCCGGATGAACAGAAAGGAAAGGAGGTGTAGAAGAAAGAGCCTGGAGCTCACTCACTCTTCTGGCAGAGGTGATAGCTACCAGGAAAGCCGTCTTGAGAGTAAGAAGACGTAAAGGACAGTTATGAAGGGGCTCAAAAGGAGCGCACATCAGATAGGTCAAGACAAGATTTAAGTCCCATTGAGGCATTATGAAAGGCACAGGAGGAAACTTGTGTGTAATGCCTTTGAGGAAACGGTTAACAACCGGGGACTTAAAGAGAGAAGGCTGATCTGGAAGCCTGAGAAAGGCGGAGATGGTCGAAAGATAACCTTTGACAGTGCCCAAAGCAGAGCCCTGCTGGGCCAAGGAGAGTAGGAACAGAAGGACCTCAGAAAGAGGGGCAGAAAGGGGATCCACAGACTTAGCTGTGCACCATGCCACAAATCTGTTCCACCTGCAGGCGTATACCGATTTAGTGGAGGGACGCCTGGCTGCCAGAATGACATCACAGACTTCAGGAGGCAAGTCAAATGGAATCAGCTGTCGCCGCTCAATCTCCACGCATGAAGGTGGAGGCTGGACAGGTTCGGGTGGAGGACCGTCCCCTGTTGCTGCGACAGAAGATCCTCCCGAAGAGGCAGGCGGATCGGGGGATCGATCGCCATGTTGAGTAGCTCGGGATACCAGTAAAACCTGGCCGAGAGCTGGCCCAATTTCGGCCACACGTTTCTAACAGAAACCAAGCCCTGTCTCCTGGTCACGCCTGCAAGACCACAGACAGTGATAATGTCAAGGTGAAGTAAATGGGATTACTTTCCTGTCATGGACAGTAACTGGACTGAAATCAAAACTTGAAGACACTGACTGGATGTAATTTGTGAACACAAAGGAGATATGTTGCTTCCAGGAGACATGAGCGACAAATATTAGTAGTGCCTCACTGGTGCCCTCGGATTTTATTGGGTTTGCTATCTAGGGCAGTAAGCTAAGTAGAGGGAGGGCAACAGTGAGCTTAACTGCCTAGATCTTCAATGCTCAGCAACTAAAATCTCCTCAACTGTATCTCCACTATATACGCTGCATGTCAGACTGGCCCAAGTGCATAAAAAAACTAGCATTACGCTGGATGTTCTAAATGTGTACCTGAACCCAAATAAATGCAACAAACTCGAGGACCACCTTGCAGCCTTAAAAACAATTATTCTACAATTTCCTTACTGAATTGCAACTAACTTTTCTAAATGGTCAAACTATATCAGACAGCCCTGAAGTGCCCACATTTCAGAATAGTAAAACAAATACTGGGATTTGGTATAGGACATGGAAGTAATCCAAAGACCCGAGAGTGACGGTGATATTTTAGTCTTCAAGTGTGAACTCCTGACTGAGCAGAAAAAGGCCAAACACTTTGCCGCCAGTATCGTGCCAAGCAACAGCAGAAGAGCGGTATAGTGGAGTAGATAGAATTATTTGAATGATGAGACTGCACTAAAGGCAATCTTTGGGTGTGTACTCCTAAACAGGCTGCAGGCCTGAGTGGACAGGAATACTGTCCTCATAGACGCACAGGCGGGGTTCAGCAAGGGCATCAATACAATCAACCTAGCCATAAAACTATATATGATGTGTGCCAAGGTCACACAAATGCTCAAGTGCCTGCTTTATCTATCCTTCATCGACCTTAAATCAGCCTTCGACTTGGTACACAGATCAAAATTGTAGAAAACGCTTAATGAAGAAGTTGAAAAACATCTCAGACAAGCCATTAAAATACTACACAAAGACACGCATGCAAGTAGAAGAGAATGCACCCCCTACTATGACATCTGTTCGGCGGTCCGTCAGGGATGTGTCCTTGCCCCATTACTGTTCTCCCTCTTCCTGAACGACTGAAGAATTCTTAAGGAGCACACAGACGTACTGATGCTGGGCAACAAAAAAATAGTTCTCCTCCTATTTGCAAATGATACAGTATTACTATCCCGCACACAAAATGAGCTGCACAGGAGGCTAGGCAGTTTTGAAAGGTACTGCTGCCTTACAGACCTTCTTATCAACACGCAAAAGACAAAAATAAAGCCAATGGGATCATCTCCACCACTGATAACATCACCAAGAGTTGCTGGCAAGTATTTGAAATTGTCAAGGACTACGACTATCTGGGGATCTCTTTTAACAACAAGTTGTCCAGGCATGTCCATGTTGACAAGGCAGTTAGCACCCTATAGCGGTCTGCCAGAGCCATTCTGAGGCTCAAGAATAAAATTGGCTGCCACTCACTGAGTGTTGTTCTACAAGTATATAAGCAAAAAGCAGTGGCAGCAGCAACCTATGGCACAGAATGATGGGGGTATAGTAACAGCAAACAGCTCCAAACTATGGAAAACTCTTTTTTGAAATCGCTATTGCACCTGAACCCTGGCACACTACTTCTTCCCTTATACCTGGAACTGGGTATGGATTCTAATTCTGAGTTCCTAGTCCTAGCCCCGGTCTGGGCTGCGCTTAAATCACAATTGTCATGGAGAATCATACCTGAGAGCAATGCTCGAAATGTCTGCCGTTGGGAGAATTCATCATAATCCCTGGGCTAACTATGAAAGAAACTGCCTAAAGAACATTGGCCTTGAGTTTCTCTGGCTAGAACCAGTTTACATTACCAGTGCCACTGCTGCTATGGCCAAAGAAGCATTTCTACACACTAAACTCAAGGCTAGCATTGGCTTAGCACGCCCGTCCATTTTAACCCACAATTATTTGCATACAAAGAACACCCTGGGCATTGAACAATACTTGAACGACATCAGCCCCGCTGCACACCGCACTTTATATTTAAAATTCCGCCTAGGCATTTTGTCCATTAAAACGTATATTGCCAAATTCTCTGACAGCTGCATCGATTCTGACCCCTGTGACTGTGAAGTGAGTGGTCAGGAGTTAATAAAACACTTTAGGTTATTTTGCACTAAAACTAAACATTTAGGTACTAAATGGCTTATCCTGTTGTTCAAACAGATTTCGATAGCATCTTGCACAGAAGCACTAGCACTCTGCGCCAGATTAGAGTCACGAACCATTTACAAGCCTGTGGCAGGATATATCATGGGGACCTGGTTTACGACAAGACGAGCACAGAGAGCCTCTTCCACGGTTATTGATTAGTCATAGTTATACCAAATCAGGACTGGTTTTATAATCTTCAGGCTTTAATTGATGTATTTTGTGCAATTGAAAAGCTCATTTTAAATACGATATTTTATTATCTTATGGCATAAATATGCTAATAAAGAGAAGTATGCTTGTCAGAAACAAACTCCTGCTTTTGGAGTTTGTTTCTGGAAAAATAGAAAGAAGCTTGATGTAGGGTCACCTAAAAGACGGCAGCCGCGCACAAAATATCCAGTGCCTTCAGAGGAACTGTTGTGACAGCGGTTCCTCTGCAGGCACAGAGATAAATGCTTGGCTGGCGGTGATGTCTAAATATGTTGGGCCACTCACCACACTTTAAATAAGGCCCTATAGCATTATGGACGTTAAGACAATAGCATTATTCAAGTTAATTTCTTCACAAAACAACCCAAAGCATCTGGGCAAAGCTTAGGTTAGCTTACTATGTTACCTGGTTCAAATGTATATTTAATACTAAAGTAGTTTGTGTAGAAGGTTAACTGACCCCTAAATCATGACAGAGTAGGTTAACTCCGAATTTGCATATTTAACTTTTTAGTAAGGCCACAATATACAGCATAGGAAACTACACCAATGAAATGGGAAGTGAAAGGTCACCTGTGGCCTGCAGCAGATGTCATCCATTAGACTGACAAAGAAAACAGAGCTTCCACCTACCTGCATAGCCTGACTGCTGCAGCTTTTAACCATGAGGCACAGGGTCAAGACTGATTTGCATATAGCTGTGTCTGAACTGGGGTGGCGAAGTGAGCTAAAGAACGATGATGGATTCAACCTAGATCTGTGACTGGGGTGAGTGTCTGATAAGTTTCAGCGCTCCATCCATCATCTCGTTGTGTTTGCTTTGCTCACCCTAAGTTGGCAGGGTATGCCCAGACGTGGGTCCCTTGCTCACTTTGCCACTGGATTCAAGCTAGCCTGGCTGATGAGGGCTGTTAGCCTGAAACCGGATCCCAAGATGCTTGTTTCCGGTCCAGGGAAGACATGGCTTGGCAGTTCGGTCTGGACTGTTCCCATGAGGCACAGGGTCAAGACTGATTTGCATATAGCTGTGTCTGAACTGGGGTGGCGAAGTGAGCTAAAGAACGATGATGGATTCAACCCAGATCTGTGACTGGGGGTGAGTGTCTGATAAGTGTCAGCGCTCCGTCCGTCATCTCCTTGTGTTTGCACCTTTTAACCCTGTAGGAAAACCTGTAAAAATAACCCTTTTTGAAAGGAAACAGCCCTACTTTTAAATATTAAAAAGTCACCCCTAAGTCAGCCTTGTTGCCCACAACATATAGTCTAGTACACTGGTTCCCAAACTTTTGACTCCTGAGGACCCCCACTGAATCACTACTGGAAGCCGGGGACCCCCAAGCAATTTGTACATTATAAATTTCGAAAATTACAACAGTAATTTGCAGAAAATACACAAACAAGTACACACCAAGCAAATACTCAAATTACTGAAGCTTTTATTATTTTATATTGAAAAAATATGCAAAAATCAAAACATTTCAATGGGAAGGATGGTGTTGCATCTCGGCGACTAACTTTTCAATGTTTGGTTTTATTTCGGAAAGTTGAATCCTCAGGTCTGATTCTACATTTTCCAAACGATTTCTGTATTTATTTTTTAGATACATAAGATCTGAGAAAGCTTTTTCACATAAATATGTGGTGGGGAAAGGAAGTAAAACCTTAAGTGCTTTGTACGGTAATTCAGGATAATCTGTTTCTACATGCAGACAAAAATTTGCCAGACACTTTTCCTTGAATTGAAGTTTAAGTGTACTATCTGTAGAGATTTCAATCAAACCATTTCCTTCAGATGCTGTCAGCGCCGTTAAATTGTCTATATCTACATTAAAAGGATCTTTAATCCAGTCTTTGCTTTCATCTGGAAGTGGAAAGTACTGACGAAAACTGCACCGCATATTTTGGAGATGCCGGATAAAAATTTCCAAGACTTCGTTTGATAATTCATCATCAGCAGATTCCAAGAATGTCTTCAGGTTTTGAAAAGAATCAAAATTTCTTTGTGATAAGCGACTGAGCCCACAAGTCTAACTTTTTATCATTGCCTCAATCTTGTCTTCAACATTGAAAATTGTGATACCTACTCCTTGCATACTCAAATTGAGTGCATTTAAATGAGTGAACACGTCTGTCATATACGCCAGCATGGCTAACCAAGTATAGTCATGTAAGCGCTCATCAAGTGCAAATGGAGATTCCAGTTCAGTGAAGAATACTCTGATTTCATCTCTTAATTCAAAAACCCGAGACAAAACTCTACCACGAGACAGCCATCGGACATCTGTATGCAGCAAAAGCTGATGATGATCACTATCCATGGACTGACAAAGCTGCTCAAAAAGCCTTGAATTTAGTGACCTAGCTTTGATAAAATTTAAAATTTTGACTGACTCATTCAAGACCTTTTTTAATTCCTCTGGCATCTTCTTAGTGGCTAATGATTCACGATGAATGCAACAATGATGCCATACAACTGAAGGGTTAATTTCCCTTATTCCTGCAACAAGTCCTGTGAGTCTCCCAGCCATGGCACGCGCCCCATCTGTGCTGATTCCTATGCATTTGGACCACTGAATTCCATTTGATGTCAGAAATTCATTGAAACTGCTGAAGAACTCTTCAGCAGTGGAATGTATCAAATAGCGGCAGAACAGTAAATCTTCAATAATGTTCACCTCAAACTCGTATCTAACATAACACAGGAGATGAGATTTATTTGCTACGTCCGTACTTTCATCTACTTGTAGGCTATAATGCTGACTTTTACAAACTCTTTCAATCAACTGTTCTTTTATGTTATTTGAAATGTTGTCAATTCGCTTTTTAGGTCGAGCCTAGAGCAGTGCATGCGCTGCTCTAGTAAAACGACCTCTTGGAATCGCTCTGGACTTTTCACACGCTCGTGCGTGTGAAAAGGCCTACGGCTTGCGGTTACGAGCAGCAGCGCGCAGTGTGCAATCTGTCAGATTTCACACGCGCGCGCAGCTGCTTTCACTTCACGGTCGCTTTAACTTTCCTACAATTTGCATTCGGTTGTAAGCTGCAGTGAATCCAATGCTTGCCATCCATATCTAGTGTCAGTTGTAGCTCTTGCTTCCTAGCACTACATGCAGATCTAAGGGGATATATATATTATATTATGAGACTCGTATACTCTTTTTTTTTGTTTTTTCCACCAACGCTTCTGGGAATTGTGGTGAGTATTTAAAAGCTTTTATTGACGAGATGGGCTTTTTGTATTCAAATTGACGTGAAAAGGGACTCCCCTACCGTGAGCAATACCGTTTCGTCGAAACACGCGGGTGGTTTAATGTTCTGTCCGAATAAAACTGCCACAACTAAATTCATCGAGTGCAGCTATTTTTTTTTGTTTTGGAAGAAATATTGGGGAATTACGGTCCTCCTCCCACTTCTGCACTAGCTGTTAGGCGCGCCCCTATCTAACTATCTATCAATCTACCTATCAATGTATAAATGTGTGTACTTAAACCTCGACCTACCACTGTCCCCTTAATATCACTTTCCTTAACCCTTAAACGGCATTTGTTAAATGACATAAATATTGAAACAAAAAGCTCTTAAAAAGGACTCTCGGTGTACTTAATGGCCATGTAAGACTTGTGTTGTAATCGCCATCATGTAAAACGCCGCGGTGTAAAAGTTACATACCCCGTGGGGCCAGTGTCAGTTTCCCCCGTGTGTTGCCATTTCTTGCTTTCCCCGTGTGCTGCCACTTCTCATTTTCACATTGTGAGGCCAGGACTGGCTTTCCCTGTGTGGTACCTACTTGTAGAGGCTTTCCCTGTGCCCTGTCATCGATAGCTTTTGCCGTGTGGTTCCGGCCCTGTGTGTGGTGATGTTTATTGCCGTCCCGTGTGGTGCCAGTTCCCGCCTTGACATGTGGTGCCAGTGGTGGCTATATCTCCGCGTGGTGCACATGGCTGCTGTCCCCGTGTGCTGCCAGTGGTTCTGTCCCCGTGTGCTGCCAGTGGTTCTGTCCCCGTGTGGTGCCAGTGGTTCTCTCCCTGCGTGGTTCCAGTTCTCGCCTTCTTGTGTTATGCCAGTGGTTCTGTCCCTGTGTGGTGCCAGTGGTTGCTGTCCCCCCGTGGTGCCAGTGGTTGCTGTCCCCCCGTGGTGCCAGAGATAACTTTCTCGTGTGATGCCTGTGGTAGCTGCCCGCGTGCACTCTACTCAATGCAACATAAATACACTCCACATAATAGCACTCAGTACCACATAATTATATGCCACATAATTACACTGCACTCAATGCAACATGCACTCCACATAATACCAATCAGTGCCACATAATTACACGCCACATAATTACACTCTACTAAATGCAACATAAATACATTCCACATAATACCACTCCGTGCCACATAAATACACGCCACATAATTACACTCTACTCAATGCAACATAAATACACTCCATAAAATACCACTCAGTGCCACATAATTATATGCTACATAATTATACTGCACTCAATGCAACATACACTCCAAAAAATACCACTCAGTGCCACATAATTACACGCCATATATTACACTCTACTGAATGCAACATACACTCCACATAATACCACTCAGTGCCACATAATTACACGTCACATAATTACACTCTACTCAATGCAACATAAATACACTCCACATAATAACACTGTGCCACATAATTACACACCACATAATTACACTCTACTCAATGCAACATAAATACACTCCATATAATACCACTCAGTGCCACATAATTACACGCCACATAATTACACTCTACCCAATGCAACATAAATACATTCCACATAATACCACTCCGTGCCACATAAATACACGCCACATAATTACACTCTACTCAATGCAACATAAATACACTCCACAAAATACCACTCAGTGCCACATAATTATATGCTACATAATTATACTGCACTCAATGCAACATACACTCCAAAAAATACCACTCAGTGCCACATAATTACACGCCATATATTACACTCTACTGAATGCAACATACACTCCACATAATACCACTCAGTGCCACATAATTACACGTCACATAATTACACTCTACTCAATGCAACATAAATACACTCCACATAATAACACTATGCCACATAATTACACGCCACATAATTACACTCTACTCAATGCAACATAAATACACTCCATATAATACCACTCAGTGCCACATAATTACATGCCACATATTTACACTCTACTCAATGCAACATAAATACACTCAGCATAATACCACTCAATACCACATAATTACACGTCACATAATTACACTCTATTCAATGCAACATAAATACAGTCCACATAATACCACTGTGCCACATAATTGCACGCCACATAATTACACTCTACTCAATGCAACATAAATACACTCCATATAATACCACTCAGTGCCACATAATTACACGCCACATAATTACACTCTACCCAATGCAACATAAATACATTCCACATAATACCACTCCGTGCCACATAATTACACGCAACATAATTACACTCTACTCAATGCAACATAAATACACTCCACATAATACCACTCAGTGCCACATAATTACACACCACATAATTGCACTCTACTCAATGCAACATAAATACACTCCCCATAAATGCACTCTATGCCACATACCACCAATCAACATAAATGCACTCCACACCATGACACAATTTCACTAAGCATAATTTCACTCAACACCACAGTTTCAGGCCACACAATTCAACTCCACACATTTCCAATACACACCACATAATTACACACCAAACAACATATTTCAACTCCTCAATCCACAACATACCTCCAATCCACACCATATAGTGGCACCACCTGAGCACCAAACATCACTCACCACCACCATTTTGCATCAGCGCACCACCTAAGCATCACGTCAGTCTGCTTTTGGAATCTGGCATCTGTTGATTCTCCCCTAGTGTCCGTCCGCTGCTCGTGTTCTAATTAAAT
This sequence comes from Calotriton arnoldi, assembly GCA_963921515.1. Classification (NCBI taxonomy): domain Eukaryota; kingdom Metazoa; phylum Chordata; class Amphibia; order Caudata; family Salamandridae; genus Calotriton; species Calotriton arnoldi. The sequence continues at coordinate 1,384,564 of CAWUFW010003804.1, read as the reverse complement.
TACTGTTTTACAACCTCCACTCCCCCTTTATTTATGTCCCTCTCCCCCATAACAAAAAAATGATAACAAACAAGCATGACAACAGGCAGGAAGAAGTTGCCAGCAGTGCAAGTACAAAAAAACTAGAAGACATTTTTTATGTTAAAATCTTTTTTAATCAGGTTGTTCAGTTGTATATAATGTTGTCTTGGTTTGTATAAAGGTAACAAAAATGCTTAACACTTTTTGTTATAACTTTTCAACATGATGCACAGCAGCCACAATGCTCTACACCATAGCCAAAAGTTCTGGCTAAACACATAAGGTCCCAAAGGCGAGACCTATTGGCTATGCCAATGCTTGTTTACTGTGTTGTTAGATAATGGCACCAAATTTAAATCTTTTGCTGCTTTTTCTCCAACCATTGCACTCACCATGGCTTTAGCAGCAGGTACTATTAGTTCTTCAGCAATTGTATGATGTTTTCCAGCTTTTGCTATGAGCATAGACACTTCATATGAAGCTTTAAGAGCATTTTCATTAACAGATCCTGTTGCAGTTTTTCTAATTATTTTTCTACTTTTTAGGAGCTCTTGCTCTTTATTCTTGAAGAATTCTGTGGATTTGGTAGCATGTTCTTTATGCTTAGTTTACAAGTGTCTTTGTAATTTAGACGGTTTCATGGCCTCATTTGACAAACTTTCATAGCATAGCACGCATTGTGGTTGCTGTTCATGTTCTGAACCTGAACATGTGAAACCCAATGATAAATATTCACCATCGTACTTGCAACACTTCCTTTTCTTTTCACTTAACTCCCTTTGTTTTGAGCATGATGGCCCATCATTGATGTCTTCAGTGGATTTTCGCTTAAGGTTAAGCCAGCGATCCATCGTCGTCATGTTTTTAGGATACCCACAGCTGACAAGTCTATTGAATCACATTCGGTTATGGAATCATTTTCTAGCAAAGCTATTTGGTAAAGCACGTAGTAGACCTTCACTACTTTACCTACTACAGGCTGCCCTCGTCAGATGTTTCCAGACTACATATGCTTTGACATTTAGAGATGAAGCAGCGCCTGTAAGAAGATTTTAACACTGTATCAGCACTGCTTTTGAGGAAAAAACAGAGGACACTAGCAAATCAATTTTATGTAGGCGGCTTCAAGATAATTCCATTTGCTCAGTTTAATTAAACATAGCTCATTCATTGTGGAAGCAGTCCATTGTTGATTGCACAGAGAGGTTCGCACAATAGTATGGGAAAATATGAGCAGGGTTGGAGTTAAGCGAGAACACTTCAGAAAGTCATTTTGTCTGCTACACACTGGCCGTAACTGTGTTGAGGTTGAGATTAAACTCAAACCAGGATGTCACAGAAGTTTCCTATGTGGCTTGCTGGTAGCCATGGCACATGGCATGAGCAGCTGATGTGACACCGAGAATAGTTAAATGCATACAAATACATGCCAACATTTTAGAAGAGGAAAGTGGGTTATTTAAAAATATACTTGGGAGAAAGCATTTCCTCCATTTACATCTATTGAAGAAGAGGCAATTTCAGGCGGGAGACAGCCTGAATCGGGTCTATTGGAATGTATGGATACAGTGGTGTATTTAGCAGTACAAGGCTTCTGCTCTCAGCCATAGCAAACACAAGGAGATGATGGACGGAGTGCTGAAACTTTTCAGACACTCACCCCCAGTCACAGATCTGGGTAGAATCCATCATCGTTCTTTAGCTCACTTCGCCACCCCAGTTTGGACCCATTTGCATATGGCTGGGTCCAAACTGGCATGGCATGGTGAGCAAAAACGTATGGATTTAGGCCCAGATCTCTGTACTGGGGTGAATGTATGACATTGTTCTGCATTCTGTCCATCAATTGTTGTTTTTGCATTTGTCACCCCGAGTGGGACGGGTATGCCCAGACGTGGGTCCCGTGCTCTCCATGCCACTGGAGTCAAGCTATCCTGGCTGATGAGGGCGGAAAGCCCGAAACCGGTCCTAGGATGCTCGTTTCCTGTCCAGGGAGGACCTGGCCTGGCAGTTCCGGCTGGACCGTTCCCATTGGGCGCAGGGTCAAGACTGATTTGCATATGGCTGGGTCCAAACTGGAATGGCATGGTGAGCATTCTGTCCATCAATTGTTGTTTTTGCCTCAGCCATAGCAGCACCTCTACATTCTCATTTCAGAGCCTAGGAGGGGTGACCCGTCCTTGCACAAACTGGTTGAATGACTTTGCATTATTAGCTGGTTTTACTCTATTCACTGTTTAAGGAGGTTTAAAAATATTATACATTTATGAAGAATTTTAGCATGAAGTCATGCCCCATGAAGCAACATATAAATAGGCAGAATGTGAAAAAGTATGTAATATAAATATAAATTATAAACAAGGTAGTCAAGTGCACAAAGCGATAAGTCCAGTGTATATAGAGCAAATTCAAGGAGTTAGTCATGGAAGTGTAAGAGATGGCAGGATGGTAACTGCACTGGAGGAATATTGTTTCAACGAGATCATGATAAAATGGAACATAGGTATTCCAATTATATGCAATTCAACAAAGCCCTAGGGATGACAAGACTTCATTATTGGCACCATTGTATCAAGTTTTGCTACCATACTGGGAATACATATTTATAATATATAATAATTCCAATTTACCAAACACGAACTTCTTAAAACACATCAGAACTTTCAGACAGCAACACTTTGACATTCATTTAGCCTCTGTCAGAGTAATTACCATAAACACCTGTTAGACGTAATCTTTAGCCACAGCAGTACAACATTTTACCATCAAAGGGTGAGCACTGCATTGAAGGCATATTTCAGAGAGCCATCGCATGGCACCTGATACGACCCTCTCCTGTTAGGAAGTCGACTGCCTCTGTCCCCTGCCAACAACAAACCGCAAAGGCTACAAATAATAGCTTGATATGTCCGACTATGAAAGCTCGACAGCACATATACTTCAAGGACTTATGGAAAGTGAGCAAACGGACAGCAGCGTGAAAACCCTACTGTTGATCCTGGCTGCATCTATTTTTACCCCCCTGCCAAGTAACGGTAACTGACACTCTGAACATGTGCCTTTCCCCTGCAGCAGCCATAGACCCAAAAAGAACAAATTTTAGCCATGATGCACCATGTTCTTGCTCATGTCCTTAGGTGAGAAGCCACATCAGCAATGAAGCACTTTCATCTTCTTGAGATCAGACACCGATTCCGTGTAGTGCAGCATGTTAAGTTATTTTAAGTGCATTTGTGTACCCGTAAATTAAAAAAAATGCAAGTAATACAGATTAGTAAACCAGGTGACAGTTCTTCAGTCGTAACATGAGGCACTTAATTTCATTCCTGGCAGGCCAAGCACTTGGCATTAGTGGCATGCCTTGGGTTCCTACCTATTCAAGGAGCAGCATTCATATTTTTATTTCATGAGCTATGAATGACAATTATTCAGGAATGGCAAATCTACCTCAGTGACTGAGTCACCCATAGCGAGCAAAATAAAAAATCGCGTGCAGCCCCTTGAAGTCATGCATTCCATTTATTCAGCAGTAGGGCGGGCGGAGCAGGAGGTAGATCAACAAGACCCTCTTAACTGTGTTTATTCAGACACACTTCTAGAAAAAGCAACTTGGATTTTTATAGCGCTGTTCTCTTTCACTTCCATGAGGCTGATAACATAAATAAAAAGGAAACACTTTTTAAATGCGTGCGCGCGCTTTTAACGTATGCATATTTCATCAAGACAGGGTTGTGTGTCCTGCGGGGGGGGAAGTACTTAGTTTATGATGTGATGACAATCACACTGCACCTGCTTCGGGTAAATACAGTTTTCAGAATGAGGATTACATGATTACACGCATTGATTGCATAATGTGCCATGAATAAACCATGTTAAAATAAATTCAATAATTTGGACTACACTTGAAGCCACACTTTTCATGAAACCAACCCTGACGGCGGGAATAAACCATGATGTCACTGCCACCAGCACATAACAAGCTGATCACTCGTCACACACAAGAAGAATCATAAAAAGGCTGCTGCTAATTCCCCTGGCCTACACTTGTATAGCCGTAAAACACTCACGTGCTTATCTGTGCTTTCCATCGGGTGAAGTGCCCTCCTGCTGGCCCGAGGTGCCGGAAATGCTGTTTAGCCTTGAAACAAGAGGCACAGCAGTACTCTGTATTCAGGGCAGAAAGTGGAGACAGGACATTGGGCGGCAAAATGCTCTGGGGCTGGCCGCAAACACAAGGGAACACGCACTGCCATGCGAGCGCGCGCGACTAATCAAATAATAAAATAAGCCAATCACCCTTCAGCTTGCACCTAAAGCTGAATGGTGATTGGCCAGATTTTGTTGTGGTCCCACCGCCCCTGCGCTGTCATTCACAGGGCTTGTAGCGCATGGGCGTTTCAGTATTTATGATGGAAGGCACTCAAGTCCGGCGGACCCCCTGGGAATGTGTCACGGACCCCTGGGGGTCCGCGGACCACAGTTTGGGAAACACTGGCTTAGACCATTTGCCAGGAAAATCTGAGTATGAAGTATGTGAGTCCTTTTAGATCAGAAAGGACAGCTGAATAGGGTTCACAAAGAACTTTATTAACCACAGAGGGACCAGGGTAAGGCCTGTCCATTTATAGTTAAGTATAAAGAGAGACCAAGGAAAGAGAAGCCTTTGTTCCATAGGTCAACTGTAGCCAAATTGGCATCAGCCCTGTGGGAGGGGGAGCTGGTCCTCGAATCAGTTTGGTGTAGTTGTGGAGTAGGGGCCGGTTCATTTCCCTGAACATACCCCTGGCTGGCTGGGATACCAGAATCTTCCATGGGCAGAAGGGTGCTGCCTTTTACTCAGAATAGTGCGCTGTGGGATTGTATGCAATACGGTAAGCAGGATGTGATGTATAAGTGGTAAGGGTTGCCCCTGGGAACTTTCTTCTCATTGGTTAGGGAGAGTCACCCACAGCCACTGGCTAGTCGATCCTACAAAAGTGGCACCTCACTCATAGTTCATCAGAACACACCAGTGACCTCCTGTGTGGCTACAGGGACACAAAAGCTGCAGGAGGCCTCTTTCCTGAAGTGTCCAACTGACTAGTAGCAACTTGAACTGGACTGGACCCTGCCGGTGGCAACTGCTGGAGTCCTGGCTCCTTCGTGCTTGTCCTAAAGTCCTGTGAGCTTAATAAGAGACCGAGAAAAACTGCTCAGGAAAGACTCAAAAGTTTGAACTTAAGACCTTTTTGGACTTCCAGGACCTCCAGAGCGTCAGAGGGACCTCGCAGCAAAGGTGTTAAATTTTGAGAGGACTTCTTCGGATACAGCATCAGGCTTGCACCACTGGAGGATTTTGAGATCCATAAGAAAGACTAAGGGGCCGATTTGGAGTTTGGCTGACAGGTTACTCTCTGCAAAGGCGACGGAGTACCCTCTCTACCAAACTGAAGTTCCGCCCACCTCATTTAGAGTCGGGCAGACCTTAATTATGTTGACATGCAGAAACTATTCCATATCTGCCACCAGCATACACCTCCGATGACCCAACAGAGTAAAGGCTATGGGAGGATTTGCCATTTGTGTACCCGCCCTATTCAGAGTGGGCAAACAAATGGCAAGTTTTCACTGTCCATCACTGCCAGGTAAAAGCTGGCGGTAAGGGCAGTGAAATCTGCAAAAAGACTCCCAAACCATGTGAGAAAACTGCCATGACTTGGGGGTCATTGCTTTTTTTTTATTTTTACAAACCCAATTTTTTTTTCAAAAATAAAAAAAACCAGGGAAAGTTTGCCTTACAGCTCAGTAACGTTGACAAAGCTGTCAGTCAAACTTTCAATGAACTGACAGGCACCACCATGATGGCAGTTCCTGCCAATACAAGCGATGCCCGCTGGCCTGGTCGACATCATTAAGTTTGAATGGCGGGTATTTTGCAGGTGGACGGAGTACTCTGCCACCCTCACGGATTAAATGCCATCTGCCAAACTCTAATTTGGGCAATGAGTCCAAAGTAAGAAATCTTGAGCAGGCAAAGACGCGAAAAGTATCTAACCGATGAGAGAAATTCAGTGGTCAGATTATTTCAATAGTTCCGCGGTCGCATTATTTCAATAGTTCCGCTTGGAGCTTTTCCCACCAAAACCAACAGATTCAGTGGGGCCTTGCCCAACTGCTATCCGACTTCCCTGTATACAGCCTGCAGCCTTTCCCCGCTGGAGGATTTCGACTTCAATTTCACAGATAAAGTCAGAAGGTAAAATCATTAATCAAGGCGAAGTGCTTGGGGCAGGCAGCCTCTACTCCATTGTGGTCTGACTGAAATTATGCCTAGATCTCGGACAACCGTGAACAGTGATTTCTGATTGGTGCTTTACTTTTTCAAGGAGCGTTTTGGTCTTAAATCTTACAAAATAATTTTTTGGTTGCTCTTCTTGGATTTTAGTTACTTTGGTGCCATTATCCCTAACTAATAATCCATTTTCTTACACATACAATAAAACACAATTCCTAGTGACAAGTTACACATTTAGCATATGTTTTTCCTGTAATTCAAAGAATTTGAGCCAAAATTTGTATTACTCTTGCACATAGTTGGATGTTAGGCCAAGAAAGCAACTCGCACTGGCTTTGTGGATGGTTTGATCTCAAAGTTCCAAACACTGGTTTACTGGGCATCAAAAGGTGACACTCAGCTACAAGATTTGGACAGTAGCATAACAAGTGAGGCAGGTTCCCAAGTATGTGACCACACAACATCAACTGCAATGGTAGACTCTCTTTCTCTGAACAAGTCTAATCTTGTTGACTGTCAAAAAATTCAAACCATAATCCTAAGAATATGAGTCTTATTTTGATTGAACATACACAAAGTTATGGGGGAATGCTTGCACATAGTTTAAACCACTGGCAGTCACTCTGGGCTGCATTCCAACACATTACTTTTCACCCACATTGCCACTTAGGAGGTACAGTGCCTCTGCCATTATGCAAATCAGTACTGACCCTGCTTCTCATGGGAACAGTCCATTTTGAAGCGACAGGAAGGCCCCTTTCATAAGGCATCATAAGCAACCCCAGACCTGTTTAGGACCTTGAAGGCTGCAACAGAGAGGTACAGCTCAGACGCTTTCCTATTTTGATTGCCATTGGGTTTGCAAGAAATTCATTGGGATCCAAACAGACATACATTTCAATACTTTACTGTTATCAAATTATGTATGCAACTGTAACATATTTCAATATGTTACTCTTATTAAACTGTTGGAGACACACTTGTTAAGATGCTTCCTCAACCTGGGTCTTCATCATGCCCAAGTCCAATTTTTTTAAACGGCTGATTAAACTTATATGCCATAGATTTTTACTACACCCTGGGCTCAAAGTAATTTCAGACCAAATCGGTTCCTTTTCAAAGTCCTTACCTGGCCCACATGCCCTCTGCAGGAATACTCTGTCAGCTATCAAAGAAAGACACCCAAGTTCAAATTCAAGTAGAATCTGTACTTGCAATGAGGCTTTAGTCAGGAATAATATGGACTGGAAACATCCTCAAAGTGTAGTGTCCTACCACATATTCAGCTTACCTCAAAAGGCAATAATGTTATAAATCAGAGAATCGATGAATTTGTCCTTAACCACATTCAAAGAGGAATACACAGTTAGACTGATTAATGTAGTGTGCAGTTTTTTCATGACATAACATAGGCCACTTAAGTCTTGCAACTAAGCACCGTCTATCAATATCTCTTGGTAATTTTAACAGTATATCGTATCAATATCTTTTCAACCCTGGTGTCAATGAAAAGTATTTTGTTTTCTGCCAAAGAATATGGTCTCGATTTTAGAGATAATAACAATTAATGCATTATTTTTAGCATACGTTTCAAATGTGTCAAGAGCGTGTTAAATCATCGAAGGATAAGATGAGCATGGTGCCATCGTAATTATGAATACAATATTCCCATTTTAATTATATTTAGGCTTTCCTGTTTTCAGTGTTTATTTTTGGTACATTTCAGTGGTGTTTTCTCAGTGTTTTGCAAACCTTTCGAAATCAGTGTTTATTCGTGCATGTTCAGCTGCCTAACCCCCAAAATAGACAAAAATTGTGTTTTTTCAACATTTACAAAACATGTTATTTGCAGTGACTGTTCTAAAGCACATATCACATTTAAAGACGTAGTGCAGGGTATATAGTGTCTTCCGGTTGGCAGTGTGTCCAACTGACTTATGTTAGACTGTTTTAAGCATCAGAACTCTGTGTATTGTACTCTCACTCACATTGATTAGATTTGATTTTGGGTTTGGGTTTTATAAAGCGCTCTTATGCCCTGAGGCGTCTTGGCGCTGATCCGAAGTCATTACCTCTCACACTCACTCTGTCCTGGTTCTGTATGGATTACAGTATTATTAATTGTTTAAAAATTTAAAAGTGCTATATTCAGTTGTTTTAATAAACACATTTCTGGACCCAGTTGGAGGACATTCACCTTCTTTGTACTGAATATTATGGCTTTATAGGATTGGTGAACACTGCCAACAGCATAGCACATAGTGGAACATTTAATAGTGACCTGTTATTAATATTGGCTAGTTAGAAAAGAGGGCTGATGTATGAAAGGGTTTTACCAATTGTAGAAAAGTGCCTCTTTTGGACATGCTAGCCCCCACTTTTTGCCTGGACAATGATTTTGACTGGAAGTGCACAGGGTCCCTGTCAACCAGGTTCCCTTTGCCAGAGCCCCTTCCCTAAATATTTTGTATCCCAATCGGCACCACTTCAGTACCCCTTGTAAGTCCCTAGTAAATGGTACCCCTGATACCTAAGGCATTGGCGAGGGACCCCAAGGGTAGAAGCACAAATTGTGCCACCCTAAGGTCCCTTCACCAAGGTCATGCACACTGCCATTGCAGACTGTGTGCCTTGGTGCAGAAAAAACCGAAAACTTGACATGGCACACATCCCTGTGTAATAACAAGAATGTCTGGTGCGTCGTCACGCCACAGGCTCAAGCCGCACAGCCATGCAAGAAATTGCAAAGATCAGCAGACAGGATTACAATATTTCATCCAAGTGTAGTGTAGCTCCTATTTCCCTAATAGGCTCTGCGCATTGGAATAATATACCCTATAGGCATGACATAGGACTGAGGTCGGTATGTCCCTATCGAGTATATTAAACTTAATTACTTGTGCCAGCTAGCTCAGAGGCCACTAGAAACTCCTTGATAAACAAGAAGGGAGTAGTTTCTGGCAGCCGCAAAACATGACAACTTTGTTTCCCTTTTAGAATCAGAACGTGTCCCAGAGTCGTGGAAACAATAGATAACTATTTCACTCAGCTCACTCGTGCATACTTAGTTTTCCTCAAAGTTACACAGAAAGAATAGACGGGCGTTTCAATAAAAGATTTATTGAACAGTCTTGTTTCTCGTGTAAGTAATATGTGCTGTTACGATCACAAGACAGTATGCAAGATAAATAATGTACAGCGTAAGCAGTAGAAATAAATAATACTGCGCTAGCATGATCTTTAGTAGATATTCATTTACATAGATAACATAGACTAAAAATGCGAGTACTCATACGATGCGTTTCTAAGCTAGTTCTACCCCAATGTACCTAATCTGACCTAGGTGTAGGGAGAGGTATGAAGTAGGTGAAGTATTCCTTACTATGGTATACTAAGAGTATGTTACGCCCAGTATGCCGAGTATGCCAAGAGTCCCTCTAGGTTTCTAGTCAGCTCCATACCTTAAGAATGAGAGAGGTGGGAATCTCTTGCCAGACTCGAACTCCAACACCCCGCGAGGGAAGTCAGATCACTGGAAGCTGGACTCTCTGCGTGCAGGGATGACAGCGTCTTCTCAGTGCGTGAGGCCGGGAAACGGGCTCCTCTGAAGTCGAGGTCTCCTCTGATTTACAAGGGCTAGGGAAGGTATATTTATACCTGAGAGGTACCTCAGAATGTTAGCATTGACGTGAATCGGACAGCGGAAGACGTCATGAATGAACCCTCAAGGTATAACGGTTCATGCATAATAGATGAGTCCTTGAAGAAATCAATAGTCCTGTGCTAGGAAACTCCCGAAGCCTCAAGGGTCTGTTCTTCAAGAACTCGTTGTGACGTTAGGGTGGACGGATGTCGGAGACCATGCCTGTATTTGGAGTGCACGGTTTAATGCCTAAATAAGGACTGGGATTTTATGCCTATATAAGGGCAGGGCGAATTGTGCCTATATAAGGACATGATACAGGAAAACCCATGTACGGACACACTAAGAGGAATACAACACCCACTCCACTTTCGTGTGTACGATAATAATAAAATGCTAAACATTTAATATGCTAAACATAAAATGGAGTACCGCATATTGCTAAGAATATTTCTTAAAAGCATTAAAAAGCATTTAAAAACCTATTAAAATGCAAAAGGTACTGTACATTTCAAGCATTGCTTGTTCATTACAGGCATATATTTGGAAATAAAATGCAATTTGAATGAAAATAAGCAGTAATATTTACATGTGACAGAAAATGATCGATAAGTTGTTCAAAAATCAAAGTCATTTCATGTCATGAAAATTAATGAACTTTTTAGACAAAATAAGAGGACAAAGTGTCTGAGGAAGTACCGCGAAGTCTGTACTATAAGGCTAGTTCTACTTCAAGCAGACTGAATTGCCATTTAGTTCGAAAAATGGAAAAAAGTTCAATTCGGGAAGAGCTCCAAGTTTTTGAAATATGAAGGCCAAATTTTACTGCGTCTCTGGTACACTGTGGGTGGAATCAGAGTCAGTGTACGGGTCTGGTGTAAACATGAGATCATCTATTTCTGTAGACAAAATATCGTCCACTGAAGTTGGTGTCAGTTGGAACACCTCGTGTAGTAGATGAATTGCACAGAGATGTGAAGCATCGCTCTCAGCATAGGATGCTGCAGCAATGTTCGCGTCCGTTGTTACCTGTGTGTCTGTAGATCCATCTCATACCTCAGCAGCAGCTGGAAGCGTCTGTGAGATCTTAATGAATGCCGTCATCAGGATTGGTAGCCTCTGGGGACAACACAGAGCATGGGCCGTTATCGGGTCCAGCAGAGTATCGATATCCGTTGGCGTTGCTGATGGAAATGTTAGACAGGTGTCTAACACGCATTCTTCACCGCATAGCAGGCATCGTAGAACAGGTAAGATGCAATCTTGCCAGAATGGTCTGAATGACAGGAACCACGTGGTATTAAGGTCCCGTAGACGAGTCATGCCAAAAACCTGTACTATTCGTTCACGGCACTTTCGTTCAAGGAGAGCTTTCTCCATTTCGCTCGGAGTGATGTCTGCAAATAGGCTGGCCATAGCGTAATAGCAGGAAGAGAAATAGAATTCCGGCAACAAGTACGAGGAGAAATGGTATGCCACCAAACACCGAATGTGCAAAGTTTGGGATGATTCCGAGTATTGCCTGGAAAGGTGCTAACAGACCGGAACAGATGCTCTTAAATACATGTACAATTCCGCTTGTATCAGACATGTTAAAGATACGTCCTATCATTTCCACGAAATGTATAGGGCAGTTTGTACGTATTAAAGTCTGTATCTCAGCCGAAGTCCTTGCTACTTGTAGATCATAGGTTTGTTTGGCCGAGGTTAAAGGCACTGATTGTTGCAAAAGCATGGCTTTCATTCTGCTTAAAGTATCAAATCTTATAAAAGAGTCGTTCAGCGAAGGTCACAAAGGCGACTGCCTGACTGTGTCTATTGGGGCAAACAATACTTGCATACAGCAAGTGACCCTGGAGTTGACCGTTACTAGATATGGGATGCCTGGCAACATGCCACAGCAACTCTGATCATTCAACATAAGGTAACTCCCATTAGAAAGTTGTCCAAACGTTGGATTAATCACAGCAGCTGGTGTACCCTGCTGATGGCAAGACAAATTTGCCACAGAACCATTGCAAGCCCCGTGTAAAGAAATGTCCTGACATATAAGTGAACCGCTCAGTGCACTTTTACAGTGTGTACCGCTCAAAAACACTTCACGATCCCCACTCCAACATCTATATGTATACGGTAAATTCCAAGATGTCTTAATGTATTCCGTACCCAACCTTTCATATTTGCCTGCTTGCATTTGTTTGAGGCAATACTGAAACTGAAAAGTAGTCACAGGTAATGTGATTTTGCCATGAATGAGCCATTCTGTAGCTGGTTTTTCTGCCACTGTGAATGGTAACTTTTCCAGTTTTTCAATGCTCAGCACTGTATACTTTGCTCCTCTTTGTGCCAGTTCGATCTGTTTATCAGTTAGATTGTATTCTGCAAACAGAGCCGACGTGTTGATAAAATGCCAAGGCACATAGCCCGCACGCAAAGATTGCAGCGTCCAGCTTAATAACACAATAGAACGTAATTGAGATTGGCCTTGCTGTAACATCGCCAAATCTTGTTCTAGTATGTCGATAGCAGAGGATACAATGTTGTCCAATGAATATATTCTGGAGGACAAAGTTGTTAACCCATTGTCGACCACAGAGAGAGTTTTCTCTAAATTAATACGATCTAGTTCACGTATTCGTTCTGCGGCCTCCATCTGTGACACTTTCCATGCTTCATTATAGGCAGCATAAAGGCCGGCATATATGAAACGTTTCTGACGCGGTTTTCTTGGTCCAAGCAAGAATTCCCTAAGGTCTGCATCTTCTTTAAGTAAGGATAAGTGTTGTTTCACATCCTGTAGTGTAGATTTCTGCAGCCAATCGAGGCATAATTTTCCTACACTGTATGTTGTTGCTACCCCCGGATGCTGTCTTTGGACGTATCTTGGGTCTGGCCTCTGAATAGTAAATCCCTGAGTTCTATTCAGGAATCTTTCTTGACAGTTGTTTGTGTCTGTGGGCCAGATCAACCATTTTTTCCAATCAGGATTAGATCTGTTGAGTTGTAGTATTTTGTCAACTGTCACCGCTGCCGGTGTCTTGTTATCACATGCAGGTGTTGGTACAGAAGGTGTTTTCATCTCTTTTATCTTGGCTAGTCCAAGACAAGATGTTTGTTGGACAGTTTCATTCAAAAACATTATTTGTTCAGGGATGATACAGGCTCTAAATAAAGCTTCTATCCCCTGCACTTGCCAATCTTTAGTACCCCAGACAGTTTTTGTTTCTATTGTGTCTTTCCATAAGTCGAAACCCTGTCTAGACAGTTGGGCAATAAATGTTGCAGAATAAATCTGTTTTGTATTAGTTAACATAATTTTCAGTCCTGTTTTGTTTACATTTTTATAGTAAAACGTTTCTGGATCAGATGTATTGTAACCTGAAAAATATGGAAACTTGTTAGCAAATGTTTTTGAACTACCTTGTGGTGGTGTAGGACAATGCTCCCATTGGTTAAACAAACACATTTCTAGGGTATGCAGATTTATGCAAATAATGATGACCATAGTGGTTATAGCAATACAGCTGTTCATAGTCTGATGAACCCTCTAAATATTCATTTTTAGAAAATGCAGCAGATTTTTCTAGATCAAACATTATGTCGTTAACAGTCTCAAAGTCCCAATCATCAGAATAGGTACTGGACGAAATGAGATCACTTAGTGACATTTTAAACAAATGTGGAATGTTCAATTGTTCCGTCGGGCCAAAGATATCAAAATCTGTTTTGTCCCACACTATACCATCCTGTATAGGAACGGCTGTGATGTTCACTGTTGACAAGTCTCTTGCTTCACGATGGGAAGATTTATGAGGTTTCAAAAGTGCGTTCACATCTTTTCCTTCAGTGTTCACATGGATGTATCTGCCATTTATAAGCACGCTCATAGTCATAACCAAAGCTAGCCAAAGCAGGAAAACAAATATTCCAGAAATAATCCAGAGCTCAATCCATGGGGAAACCAGATAAGTCTTTTTCAGAAAGTGAAGAAAGTCTTGTACTTGCTGCTTGAATGTTAATGAAGCTGGCGTCGTTTCAGGTTCACTTGGATCTTCTGAGAATGTATCAAAGTTAATGAAGTAGCCAGAAGCAGTTCTGTCAATTGTTGGAATTGCATCAGGATTTGTAGACAGCGCTGGAACCAGTTGATCACTTGCTACATTGGTGTAGACAGGTGTATTTGGACGAACTGTTACTTGATTTTCAAGAGGGATGAGTTCCATTGCATTGTTGCTTAGTCCTTCATCTGTTACAGCTGAATTCTCGATGGTTATCAGTCTTTCAGTCTGAACCTCTTGGATAGTAGCGAGAGGAGTGCGTCTGCTACTAGGTCAGAGTCCACGAGGCCTACTATTTAGTATTGGCCACATACTGTGGTTTGATGAGGTCGATGGACACAAATCTTTTCTCCTTTCTTCCAGCAAGGGGTGGCAGAAGTACTGTTCTAGTTCCTTGAACTGCTAGGACAGGTACTGGTTGTCTGTAAGAAGGTCCAAATTCCTTCTTGTCCGCAATCTTTTCTCTGACTAGATCCCCAACTTTTGGAATCCAGACAGGCCTTGCTGGGACCGCCAGTTTTTCCCCAGTGGTGGTTGGCTGCCGGAATACGTTGCTTTGTTTCGATCTTAACTCATTGAGTTCCTGTAAAACAGCCAAACAATCTTTGATATCAAACGGTTTATTTTCCACCACTGTGCCTACGTGATCGAGGTCTGGTACCCACATTCTTGTCCCAAATAGGACCTCATATGGAGTGACCCCCCCTAGAGAACTTCTTGGCAGGTTTATTTAATGAGCGTTGGACCGCATAAAGATGTTTGACCCACCCATCACCCGAACCTAATACCCTAGCTGTTATAGACTGCTTTATGTCCCGGTTTTTCCTTTCCACAACCGAATTTCCCTCAGGATGGAATGGAGAGGAGTACCGCAATGCAACGCCCAGACTGGCCATGGCTTCTTTGTAAGCCCGAGAGCTAAACGCAGGGCCCTGGTCAGAATGTAGCGTGCCTATTGCGTATGTGCCGATAAAGACTCGCAAATCTTTTATAACAGTTCGAGCGTCAGCCGAGCGCTGAGGCCATATCCATAGGAACCTTGATTCGGTATTTGTGGGATTGCATTTGTCCAGAAGGACGCATGCGCGTAGATAGTCTAATGCTGTCTAACAGTGGTGTCTGTACTGGGCAGCTACATTCGTAGCATAGTGTCTGGTGGCGGTCAGCATCACGCTGTACCTTACAGTCTATGCAGTTTTTGATGAAGATGTGGATTTCTGTATTCATCCCAGGCCACCAGTACATCTCTTTTAATGTCAAAATTGTTTTAGAGATCCCTTGATGTGACAGACCCTCCCCCAAATGTGCCTCATAAATCAAAGCTGCTCTACGTTCCATGTTTGGAATTACCCTATCCCCCACTCCAGGGATTCGAGCAAAAGGAACGCTGTTCGCATCAATTACATAAGAGTACTTGAGTGGAAACTTTTTTGGTAACACTGCACCACTGCCTTTGCTTGTAGCATTGACAGCCAACATTATCTCACTGTCTATTTTCGCTTTTGAACGAGTGATCGCAGCTACGGAAGCCGTCTGAACAGCCCCCTTTGCGGCTTCATCAGCCAATGAATTCCCTGCAACATGAACGCCATCACGTTGATGACTCAGTGTATGGATCACGTGAGCCTCTGGTAGTTCGTTTTTCAACTGAACTACTTGTTCCCAAAGCGTTTTGTGCTTTATTGTGCCACCTTTCGCATCTTTGAAACCATTTTCAAGCCAGTTTTGTATATATTCATTATACGACTGAACACAGTAAAAGGAATCGCACACTATCAAGTGCCAGTTTGAATGCTTGTAGTTCAGCTCGCTGAGCTGTACAATCTCCTAGAGATTGAGTTTTTGTGACCATAGGTCTGAAGATGCCATCTCGCATGCGACCTTTAACGATTGCACACGCTGCACTGTAAGCTTGCTTACTCCCTGTTGCGGGCTGTGCGGATCCGTCAGTGTAAATTATGAATTCGTACTGATCGAGAGGCAGAATTTCAGTGGGCAGAGGACATTCTTGTTCATATTGCAGGAACGCTTGTGTTTTTAAATCTGGATCAAAAACATTTTCAACATCTGTTGCAGCAAGAGAATTAACCCATTGTAACCATCTCGGATGTAATGCTTTAGCATTTGGAATGCTTGCTTTTGTGACCGCTTCTAAAGCTGGTACTGGGGTTACGACAATAATGCGTTTCCCTTGGGCCAAGGCTCTTTCTTTTGCTATAGCGGTTTGAACTGCTGTCAGAATTTTTTCAGTTGAAGTGAAACGCATTTCCACTTGTGTATACAAATGAGATTTGTATGCGATTGGTATTTTTTCACCCTCATTAAATGTTAAGTAGGTGAATCCGCATTGACCCGAAATTATTCGGATCACCAGGATGCGTTGACTTACGCGTGTTTGTAAGTGATTTGTTGCTAACATGTTAGCCTGGAGTGAACGCAAGATTCCTGTGTGTTCCTGTATCCAATTTCTGATTGAAAAATCAGGTTTGATTAATGCGTAGAGAGGTTTAACCCTTTCTGCGTAGTTTAGAATGTATGTTCTTCCAAAATTTAGGAAACCCAGGATGGATTGTAAGTTTTTTTGCGTTTTTGGAGGTTGGAGCAGCGCACATTTCTCTAGAAAGTTAGCTGCCAAGCTCTTGCCTTCACTTGAAAGCTCATATCCTAGCAATAGGACATTGAGATGGGCAATCCTGGACCTTTTCAAGTTGAATTTGTAGCCCTCAGAGGCGAATCCCAATATAATGGTGCTCACCCTGTTCAAGTGTTTTTCCAGGTCATCGTCTGTCAGATAAATGTCATCGACATAGGACAATGCCTCATTGTCATAAATTTGTAGTAACGCCGTTACCCTCGCTGAGAATAAACCTGGGCTGTTCTTGAACCCTTGTGGGAGTCGACAAAATTGACGCTGGGTCCCCATTATGGACAAAGCTGTTAAGTACCTGCTTTCAGGTGCTATGTTTTGACAAAAGAAACCATTTGAGATGTCTAATGTGGTTTTATATTTTTTAGGCACAATGTTATTCATTAATGCTGTGCTATGTGCATTTTGCACTGCAAATGTTTTAGAACAAGTGTTTAAGTGTCTGTAATCCAAAACTAGACGATAGGTGTTGTCTGGTTTGGAGACAGGAAACAAAGGATTGTTCATTGAGGAGGTGCATGTTTCAATCACCCCTTGGTATTCAAGTTGATCTAAGATCTCCCTGACCTGTTTTTTAGCTTCTTGCTTTATTGGATACTGCCTTTGTGCAGTTGGTTCATGTTTCAGATGTATTTTATGGTGAGGTGATTCCTCATCCCATCCTACATGATTTTTATATAATTCTGGGGCCTGGGCTACTGCCCATTTCCTGGCATATGTATATTTTAGGTGAATTGGAATATGGTTGGAGAAGGCGGGCATAATAATGTCCTCGCCGTGTGGGCACTCCCTGACGTATTGTGGTGGCCAGTCTTTTTCTGCTAGAAGTAGGTCATAGCCCCTTGAAAGTTTTTCCCAAAAAAGTGCATTCACCTGTCTAGGTATGTCTCCCTCCATCCGGAGTGTTATTTCATATAACTTTTGCGGAGTACTAACCCTGGTGTCTACAGTCTCAACTGTAATGTACTCATTCAAGTCCACTATCTCCAGAAGTTCCTTCAGGTTCTGGCGAGCTATTGTGACTTCTGCTGCACTGTCCAGCATTGCCTTTGCCCATTCTCCGTTCTTGAGTTGTGTTCTCAGTATTCTCGGCATGTTTGATCTTCAGACCTGCTACTTTCTTTTTGGAGAATTGAGGTTTTGTTTTATTTTTCGGAGCGTGTTTGTCGTCTTTTGATTTCACGCGTTCTTCTCTATGTTCTGACTGTCCTCTTCTTTCCGAAATCTGTGATGAGATCTGAAAGGTACGAGAGGAACGTGTATCAGTATCTTGATACCTGTCATGCTTTCTCAAATTATCCCTATTCCTGAGGTTATACCTCCTTTCAGAGGGCTCCTTTTGAGGAGACCTACCTCGCGATTGAGAACGTTTCTCGTTTGAATTTTGTTTATTAGTCTCCCACTTCTTTTTAGAAGATGTAGGAGTTTGTTTAATAGAGTCCTTCTCAGGACTTTCAGATAGTTTCGGCTTCACTGGTCTTCCACCCAAACTATCTCTGCCTAATTCTGCATAAGATTGTTCTATTATTCTGGGTAGCTCAGTTTGATGTTCTGTAACATCGAATTCCCTTAATCGTTGGCGGATCGCCACTGCTGCTGCCTCCCCTTTAATATTAGATAATATTATTGTTGAGACCTGGTCGAAATTTTTCAGTAATTTCATTCCTAAATTCAGAGCAGGCTCTGCCCCGTATTCATTTTGAATTTGTTTCAGGACATCAGGTATTACCGCAATTGACGGAATGCCATGTGTTTTAGTATAGATGGCAGCAAAGACTGAGCCCCAAGTGGTGCAGTCTTCCAGTTGTGGTGTGATCCCCATTGGTAAACAGATGGTTAGGATTCTGTGTTTCTCATACGGGCTAGTATTTGGAAATACTGCTTCGATTTGAGTAATTTTTGAGCTATCCAAAATGGAATTTGCTCACGTTTTGTGGGCATTTTACCCATGACTGCGTATAGAGTCTGTGGTGTAATTTTTAGTGTATTCCCCGGTTGAGGAGTTTGATTTGGAAGTGTCAATGGTGGTTGGACTGTGAAAGTCCGCATGACATATTGGACCAATTGTCTGTAGATTTTTATTAACTCTGTAAGTTGAGTAAGTAGTTCCTCATCTGACATTATATCAAGTTCAGGATGAGGTGTGTAGCCGGCTAGAATCGGCCATGTTGCTCCTGGTCTACCTAGTGGACCGAGCCTGGTAATGTTTCTGTGATGTTTTAGGGCGCCTTTAAACCAGAGCTGATGCTCCTTGTATGTTAATGGAATTTCTATATCCTCGAAAGGGATATATTCCTCTGGTGGATCATCTTCTTTGTAGAAGTGAAACAGTTTTGTAACTGGATTGGATTCAGGAAATATTACCCATGAATAGAATACCTCTGTCTGAAATGATTCGTGTGTCTCTATCACGAAAACTGCTGTACCACCTCTTGGTGGTAGGCCGTGTTTTATGAGTTATAGAGTGATGGCTCTTCTTAAGTTTGGAGGGATGTCTATAACACCCTCCTCGGTTTCATTTAAACCTGTAAAGTTAAAAACTGCCATGGCTGGGTCAGCCGCAGCTCCACCGTTTCCGTTGGCTTCGTCCCCTGTTATGGACATTTTGTTGTTTTGAAAAATGTAGAACAAGTTTCAAGGAAACAAAGATAAGGTGCACAATATTTTGGAACACTGTATCCTTCAACGTTGAGCAAACCAAACAGCTAATATATAGGGTGCTTCCCTATGTAGCCGTGGCGGATACTTAACCCTGCCCACTCCAGACGTCTTTTGGAGTATATGGGTAGGGGTCTCTGAGAGAAAAGGCACGGCTGAGTTACTCAGTATCTAACGTTAAATTACCGCCTTACCAAACCGTTGGGCGCCATGTAGTGTAGCTCCTATTTCCCTAATAGGCTCTGCGCATTGGAATAATATACCCTATAGGCTTGACATAGGACTGAGGTCAGTATGTCCCTATCGAGTATATTAAACTTAATTACTTGTGCCAGCTAGCTCAGAGGCCACTAGAAACTCCTTGATAAACAAGAAGGGAGTAGTTTCTGGCAGCCGCAAAACATGACAACTTTGTTTCCCTTTTAGAATCAGAACGTGTCCCAGAGTCGTGGAAACAATAGATAACTATTTCACTCAGCTCACTCGTGCATACTTAGTTTTCCTCAAAGTTACACAGAAAGAATAGACGGGCGTTTCAATAAAAGATTTATTGAACAGTCTTGTTTCTCGTGTAAGTAATATGTGCTGTTACGATCACAAGACAGTATGCAAGATAAATAATGTACAGCGTAAGCAGTAGAAATAAATAATACTGCGCTAGCATGATCTTTAGTAGATATTCATTTACATAAATAACATAGACTAAAAATGCGAGTACTCATACGATGCGTTTCTAAGCTAGTTCTACCCCAATGTACCTAACCTAACCTAGGTGTAGGGAGAGGTATGAAGTAGGTGAAGTATTCCTTACTATGGTATACTAAGAGTATGTTACGCCCAGTATGCCTAGTATGCCAAGAGTCCCTCTAGGTTTCTAGTCAGCTCCATAGCTTAAGAATGAGAGAGGTGGGAATCTCTTGCCAGACTCGAACTCCAACACCCCGCGAGGGAAGTCAGATCACTGGAAGCTGGACTCTCTGCGTGCAGGGTTGACAGCGTCTTCTCAGTGCGTGAGGCCGGGAAACGGGCTCCTCTGAAGTCGAGGTCTCCTCTGATTTACAAGGGCTAGGGAAGGTATATTTATACCTGAGAGGTACCTCAGAATGTTAGCATTGACGTGAATCGGACAGCGGAAGACGTCATGAATGAACCCTCAAGGTATAACGGTTCATGCATAATAGATGAGTCCTTGAAGAAATCAATAGTCCTGTACTAGGGAAACTCCCGAAGCCTAAGGGTCTGTTCTTCAAGAACTCGTTGTGACGTTAGGGTGGACGGATGCCGGAGACCATGCCTGTATTTGGAGTGCACGGTTTAATGCCTAAATAAGGACTGGGATTTTATGCCTATATAAGGGCAGGGCAAATTGTGCCTATATAAGGACATGATACAGGAAAACCCATGTACGGACACCCTAAGAGGAATACAACACAAGTATTCCAAATTTAATCCATGTTTTCATTTTTCTCATGATGTAATTGTTCACAAATCGAAACAGCATAAATTCTCAAGAAGTGCCCATCCAGGCATTTTTCATTGGCACATAAGAGTAGGCTGTTCATCCTGGGTAACCATACACATATCTTCCCAATGCATTTCGGGCAAAAAAAAGCCCTTCGTCAGGGGTAACTAAAACATAAAGAAAGCCCACCAGAAGTCGTAAAGAACCACATAAAACATAAACCCAAACCAACCATAAAGTATGGAACATGCACTCCAAACATTGAATATGCCAATTACAACATGCACATTCGATTTAAACCTTCCAGTGCTTAAAAAACAGAAAAAGAAATAGAAAGGTGCAATTATGCCATAAAAATGTGTCCCAAGTTAAAGACTGTGTGCCATGCCCACAAACACTGCATGGGATATAGGTAAGACACCCCTCTAGCAGGCCTTAGCCATAAGGCAGTGTGCACTATATCTCCTATGAGGACAGATCTGCATGAGCAGATATGCCCCTGCAATATCCATGTCGATTCTTGGATATTGTAGGTGAACAGGGAAGCCGTAGAAATACATGGGCTTGACACCTGTCATTACAAGTTTCCTAGCTCCATGATGGCTTCACGGTATTATTTGATGTTTGGGACCAAACATCTCGTCTTAATAAACCTGCACTGATTCCAGTGTCAGATTTATTAATAATTGCACACAGAGGACCCTCCAGTAGGGTCCCCTGAAACCTACCGACTTCTAATGTGTTCCTGAACTAGCCTCCACCAGCATGCCACAACTAGACATGTTTCTGGACCCATGGGGTGAGAGCCTCTGCTCTCAGGGGCCAAAAACAATGCCTGACCTGTACGCAGGTGCTTCACACCTCCTCCAGGCAGAAACAGCTTTCCAGAGTAGAAAGCTTCAAAGGCGATGCCGCCTTTGAACTACGACCCACGCCTCTCCGGCTAGCAGCAGATGGCAACACCCCCTGTCCTGACTTCACTTTCGGCAGGAAGACAGGCGGGAGAATGAGTTACATGAGGAGGAGGGTCCCCAGTCAATCTGCATCACCACTAAGGCGTGGCAGGCAATGTGGACCCCCCCAGCTCTCTTTCCACCATCTTGAAGATGGGGAAAATAACCTATCCGTGTCAGGGTCATGCCCACTCCCCACGTGGGATGAGCATTTAGAGGGTATAGTCACCCTAAAGGTAGGTAGCCCATTGGCTACCACCTGGCACTCTCTTTAACGCCCCTAAATTTGGTATTTAGGTGGCACCCCTGAGTTCTGAATTTCAGATTCGACTGACACAAGAAGACCAAAGACAAAGAAGAGCAGCTGAACCCGAGAACAGAGAGCCTGGTCTGGATTTTGGGCCCTAAACCCTGCCTGCAGCCCAAAGACTCAAGAATCGTGGAACACTGTCTCGTCCTGCAGTTTAGAGACCTCTACAAACCCCAGGGGCCCTCTAGCACTTAAGGAAATTGCCTAAGAACTCCCTTGGAGAAGAGGAGCTACTCCTTTGCATCGCAGGTACCGAAAACTGCAGAGTCCGAACTCTCGACTTGCATCACTCTGGCCCCGCCGCAATGCCCAGGAGACGGTACAGCAGCTCCGGAGGATCAACTCTGCCCCCTCACCAAGATTGGAGGCACCAGGATCTTCTGGAGCCGAGCAGCACCAACTGCACTGGATGCCTTGCAACCCATGCCCATGCCCTGCAATACATATCATACTCACTAATATTTTCCAGAATTAGCGTTATCGTAGTTCCCACTGCGGGCACGGTCTCTGCTTCATTCTTGAGTGTGTGTTCCATTTACTTCCTCTGTGAGTACAACAAATGCATAGCACTTCCCTCTGATAAGCCTAACTGCTCGTCCACACTACAACAAAATAGAGCGTTAGTATGATCTACTTTTGCCTCTGTAAACCAATAAGGGTCTCTCCGACCTCTCTGCACAGTGTTCCCCATTGTGGTGCACTATATAGAGAGGTGGGTTTCCTACACCAATTCTGTGTCATTGGGAAATAGTGATAGTAGTACATATTTACCAAGATGCTTATGGGCCAGCCATTTCACCAATCAGTGAAAGTATTAAACACTGCCAAAAGATCAAATATGATTTTAATATTCCCAGATTCTCTTCAGTGAATAAAATAATTAGACCAGGCCTAAAACATGCTTCTACACCCTACACCTTTATTCCAAGCACACTGAACTAGAGAAAACAAAGGAAATAAGTAATACTTTAGTGACATGCCTAAACAACAAAAGTCTATAGGAATAATCTTAGACCAGTCTTTCTATCTTTTACTTTAATATATAAGGTTGCATTGTATTGGCCTGTTTAGACAGAAATAAAAATGATTCACTCTCTCTCACAATCCTTTCTTTGAATGGCATTTTAGTTTGTGGTTGTGCTGGCGTTTATCAGTGTTTATAAGTTTACACTGATGAAGGTTGTTTCCCTTTCGGTGGGGTTTTATCAGTTAATATAGGGTTAAAGCTAAAACAAGAGAGCCTAATTATATATGCACCCATTTTTGAGTCAACTTGTTTAGTAATTTGAAAACCTTCCACACATTCACTTATAATCTTCTAGCATCAGTATGCTGTGCAATTCACTTGCTTCTCTTCATTATGAGTGCATTAAAACAGCGCTAACACTCTAAGGACGCTGCCTTCAAAGCAAATATTAGCTGAAGTTAGGCAAAGCTATGATTAGCTATTGATTCAGTGATATTCCATAATAATTATAAACAAGCATTGGTAAATGCATTAGGTTTCGCCTATGGGATTAATAATAAGCTATTATTTGTTGTAAGTTGTAGCTTGGTGAGTAGTTGTGTAATATAATTTACTGAAACTCCATTAAAGTGTTATGACTTGTTTATTGACAAAAAGGCAATATATTGTGCTGTTACTCGTACTGTTAAGTGGGAGAAGAAGTTACGGGCGGGATGTAAACATCAAGCGATCTGCAAGGGCGGGATGTAAAGAGAGAAAGATCTGCAAATGCGGGCACCTTTTAACAGATCTAGAATTTTGAGATGCGTTTTCTGCTTTTGTTTTATTGTCTTTTAGGCCTTGTTGTTTGTTAGTGTGGTTTTTATTTAATTTGAAAGGTAATTTTTACAAATGCTGATATAAAGAATGTTAATTAATAAAAGTTAGCAAATAGCTACAAAGTGTCCTAAAAAGTAACTGTGGCATGAAGAGTACTTGGCACCTACGTATAAAGTCTTAAGCATTTGTTGTGCACTGCAAAGTCTTAAACAATGATTAAAGGACCAGTGTTAGAAGCTGGAAGGCTTTTCCGTGAATACAGATCTTATTGCATAGTTAATCAGTCCGTGAAGTCTAGAGCGGCATTTAAGCTTTTGCGGCTTTAAATCAACATATGGGACATCCATGAGGTAGGTGCCCAAAACAAAGAAATTATACGTCAAACAAGCACAGTATAAATGTGTGCTGAGAAGATAAGATTCAACCGAATAAAATGTTGGTCAAACCAATGCACACAATTTTAAATCCGTGCAGCCAGGCACACAAGTGAAACGGAGTCGGCTTTAAGAAAGAAAAAAAAACAGGCGACTGAGTCCATAAAATGGGATTTAGAGATAAAGCATAAATTAAAGCCAAAGAAAGTCATGCAACAACCCCACTTTAAAACTGTGCTGTAATGAGAAACTGATTTGAAAAACGATGGAGATCGAACTAGGCAATGTTCTGAAAGGCGCAAATATGTCAATTCAATGTGAGATTTAACAAAGTTCAGAGGATGAACTTTAAAATGCATCCAACAAAGATTTTATAAAAAGGGTGGAGTGACGAGATAATGATTTAAAAGGCACCAGAGATATTTGCCGTAAATGTTCTGAAATGCTTCGGAAAATCGCAAGAAAACCTACAACTATTAATCCCACTTCAAATGCACGCTGACAGAAGGCGATTAAATAATTGCCATTGGTCAAAGCCAAAAAAATGCCGCTTGCCACAAGTCTGGAAAATCTTAACGAAAGCACGCTTTAATGCGTGCAGCTAGAGTCGTCGGACAAAGCCAAAATTATATCAGAAAGCAGGCTTTAAATGCGTGCTGGAAGGCATCATTGTTCTAGTAGGATTAGTGGTATTTATCATGTAAGGTGCATGTTGCAGCGCACGCCTTGTCCGCCTTATGCATGTAATCTTGTGCACCTGCTATGAACATACAGAGCTTAGATCATGGTAAAGAAAAAAGGAGATTCACGACTTGCTTCTGAGAGTTCAAACTTTAAGTCACAGGTTTGAACCCATCAAGTTCACTCGGTCTTTCATTGTTCTGGGCTTGATGAAATGTGTGCCACTGATTTGCATTAATTGAAGAAGCTGTTATAAACAAGTATGACATGAGTGGAGAGGATGCGGCGCAGCGGGCAAAGACGCTGACTCGAGAGCGTGAGATCCTGGTTCGAGTCTCGGCGGCGCAACATCCTGTAATTCTGGACAAATCACTTAATCTGTGATCGGTGATAAATTGCGCTATATAAATCTGCTAATTTAATTTAAAGTATCACAAAAGAAAAAAGAGGCAAAACTTTAAGGAAAAAATAGTTACACCAAAGCGAATGTTAACAGTATTTGGGCCACAGGAAACTGATAAGAGAAGAAGATGAGGAACAAGAATTGGTAAATGCAGGAAAATATGCTACAGCCAATAGAAATGGAGTAAACGTTAAGTGTCAAGCACAAGAACCAATGAAAAGCCAGGAAAGCGAGGAGGTGGGATGGGATGTAAGCCTCTTTTAAGATTAATAATTACAAGCATTGGTAATGCATCGGTTTTGCCTATGTGATACTGTCAGCTACTTCAGAATCCTGCAGGTTCATTTTATTGGCTTGTTAACAGCATTCCACAACCTTCGAGGTGTTAAATCCAATCTTCTGCAGCACAAGAGCTAAAAGACTAATTTGGGCAGAACAACCTCAAGCTTCTAATAGAAGCTATTTTTGTCTAAACAAGAAAGCAAAATATTTGCTAAAATCAGAAGAGTGGGCGGAAATTACATTATGTGGCAAGCCTCCAATCTGAGCTTTTAGCCATGGTGGTGCGTAGTTCTAGGAGCCAGGCAACCCATAAACTGTCACCATCAGGAACAGTTAATAAACAAGCACCCCTCCCCTCCAACTCCAGTTTAATTTGAGTTGGTATTACATCAATATTAACAAAACTGTACCAACCTCCACATCTAGTCTTAACAAGTGTTACTCGTACTGGAATGTTACTCGTGTGAAAATATTTTCCCTTTATGAAAAGGCACAATTAGTATGCTGTACCAGAGAAGGACACCCATACGAATACAGGATGCTGAAGAGACTTCTCAGACAATATTTACTTAAGGTGTCTAACTAAACATCCCCTCTCTCCACTGACCAGGTTTGCCAATGTATAGAAGCAGGAAACAATAGAGTGTGATTAACCCAAGTAAACATTCCTAACACAAGCATTGGTAATGCATTGGTTTCTCCTATGTAGTGAATAGAGAGCTGTTTTCATCAATCATCGTCCAGGAGAAGGAAAGAGCTCCCTGACAGATAACACAGCAGTGGAGAGGATGTGGCGCAGCAGGCAGAGCTGCTGACTCGAGAGCTGGGGATCCCGGTTCGAGTCTCTGCAGCGCTGCGCAACAGCCTGTGATTCTATGCAAATCACTAAATCTCTCCGGGTGATAAATTGTTATATAAATATGCTGCAATAGTATAAGGCAAAACTTTATGAAAATATAGTTCCACCAAAGTGGATGTTAACAGTATTTTCGGCGGCGGGAAACTGATAAGAGAAGCAAACGAGGAAAAAGCATTGGTAAATTCAGGAAAATATGCTACAGCTAATAGAAATGGAGGAAAGGTAAGTGGCACGCACAGGAACCAATGAGAAGCCAGGAAAGAGAGGAGGCGGGAAGTAAAGTTTATATTAATAACAATAGATTTCTCAAGCACAGCGCATGCGAAACCTAAAAAAAATAGATTTAACAAGCACAGCGCAAGCGCTGTTCAGGCAAAACCTAAATAGAGGTCCCATTTACATGAATTGGAGATTGCTTCTTAATAGCTTGCTTACTAGGAGGGTTTAATCAATGAACTTGTCAAGACCATAGCGACCCAACTACATTCCTATATGGCTATGTAAAGTATCTCCCTTTAATATTCGAAGTGTTGCAGCACTACATTCCATTTAATAATCCCATGCTGTCTAGACCAATATCACTTGGGTGATCTGTGAAAAGCAGATTTTTTTACTGTTATCATATGCTGGCCAGCATTAGTTGATGAATTAATACATTTAGAAAATACGTTACACATTTTAAGAGTTAAAACTTAAGAGTAACATACTTTTTCCAAACTTTTGATCAGATCCCCAAGAATAAAATAGGTCTCTGGAAGAATAAATTATGATAGCAGTGAATTCTGAAGCCCAAATAATTTTTAGTTTATTCCATATGATTTCCATGCTCCTAACGCCACAAATTCAACCCATCACATATTTTTTGAGGTCAAGTGCCAAACCCCAGGTGTGATGGTACTCATTTTAAAATGTTGTCTCTATTTAACATATCATGTATTTTCGTTACTTATGTTGATGTAAAGACTGCAATTAATTGCAATACCTCTAACAGATGCAAACATCTTTGATATTGGGCAATGAAATAACTTTGGGCCAGATGTATCAAAGGGTTTTACCCATTCTGTGTCTATAGGAAAATGTGTTCATACATGTGGCCCAATTTAGTTTCGTAGCAAGGGTCTGATGGGTTTATGTGACACAAGGGACCTAATTCACGAAAATAAAGTAGTACATCTGTTCTTGTACATTTAAGTCTATGAATTGGTGCTCATGTACAACTTTTTGAAATTCACAAACATTTCTAGAAAAATGACTGGAAAGCTGCGCCATGCATCGGTTCCAGGTTTACCTCTGGGCGTGTCATGGGAGTATTCCCCAGGGCTTCTATTCCTCCTGTAAGGAAGACTCCAAGGCTGAGAAAACCGCACAGAGGAAGGAAGATCGCAGTGCAAAAGCACGATATTTCATTTATTCTCTGCAGGGAAAACATTTTTTCCTGTGGTAAAATTCGTTCCCCTTCCCACCATGGATTGGAGGTACTCCATCCCTTTGCTTGAGTAACTCTCCAACCACTTCCAGAGTAGAAAGAG
This sequence comes from Calotriton arnoldi, assembly GCA_963921515.1. Taxonomy (NCBI): domain Eukaryota; kingdom Metazoa; phylum Chordata; class Amphibia; order Caudata; family Salamandridae; genus Calotriton; species Calotriton arnoldi. The sequence continues at coordinate 1,356,624 of CAWUFW010003804.1, read as the reverse complement.
GTTGGATCGTACTTTAGTAATACCCACAAACATAGATGTGTGTGGGCATTCCCAAACTTGAAAGGAAAACCACGCCCTGGAACCCACTTTCCACCGTTTGAGTGGTGGAGACATCCACACTCATGAATACATTGACGGCTACCAGGAATTCCTTTGTGGAATCCTGGAAGTGGAAAAAAAAGACACGTTTTCCACTGAAACCTCTAACTAAAGTTTATTATATAAAGAGAATGTTCATAAAGTTAATGTTCCTAACTCTTGACTGGAACCTTGTGAGTGGAAAATACATGGCTAATGTGGAGAGACTTCTCCCTGATTTACTATACATTTATCATGGTCAGTTCTTCTTCCCTCGACATCTAATCTGAGGCAAGAATTCAGGTGATGCGACCTAAACTTCCTATAATCCAGTCATTCCTGACGAGTTTCTAATGTGGGCCAATCATACACCTTTGCGTGACTTTGATCTTCTCGGTTGGGATAAATGAGGTCTGCAAGGTGACCTATGTATTTTGGTGAACTTGGCGCTTTACTTTAGGAGCTCCTTGACACAACAACCTAAGCACATTCATCTGATCCACTGCTAGTAAGTCGTTTGAACATGTCATAGGAGCGCACTACTTTCCCTTCAGGAAGCCCCCATCCAATTGTATAAACCGTTCTGCTTTCTATGGTTTCAATAAGGTCATTTTTTTAGAGATTACTGTTGTAAACACTTTAGCTTGTTTCGTAGGTCTTTTAAATTCAAACTTGTCTGCTTCGAGGAGAAAGATTGCGAACAGTGGTTCTTTACTCCATTGGATTGCACTATTTACCTCCATTGTCAGCGTTTGTGTATCATTAAGCATTACTGAAGGATCTATAGCGGATGAAGGGGTATTTAGATGTCCGTAGTTTTTCCCTCGAAGCTTCTTTTCCTGTCTGGTATCACTGATTTCAGTATGACCCCGCCTATTCCACGTAAACATCATAAATTCAGTAAAGGGCACCAGTGTGTAGTCAACGGTGCAGGTCCAGATGAAGAGGTATTTGAAAAGCAAATCTGAATAGAAAAGTGATACCCTCGAATTACTGAAGCAGAATCACTATTCAAGAAGATACAAAACCGTGGCGCCGAGTCTCAGAAAATGAGCAAATCTACAGGTGGAGGTTTAAGAATATGCCTGGATGTAGAGCTGCTCATTTTTGGAATTCAAAAGGTTTCCCAGGTTACAACTGGAAACTGTCGAGAACTCGCTGAGCAAGCAAAAATGGCTCACTGGAAACTTGATAACTTTTTCTTTCCTTTTTTTGGTCTCAACAGGGGAAATATTGTGCCTTAACGAACGAGAAACCACTTGGGTGATCACGTGTGCTTTCTGTCATGGAAAATGCCATTCCTGCCCTTCTTTTGGGTAAATTTCCAACTTTTCCAGGACGAGAAAGGGTCGGAAGGGAGGTTGTGATTGTCGGCAGAGCACTGCAGTCCCAGAATGCCTTCTCCTCACGCCTGATAGTCGATTTAGGCAAACAAACGTTTAAGAGTGCACAACCAACATTAGTCCAAAAGTGGTTTTATAATTCTGAAAAAGGCTATTTGCCCTTGTGAGCAACACTTTCATGTGAAAATATCTTTGGGACTCAGGCCCTGTGAACCCAAGTGATCTAAATGTTGCAACCACCAAACTCCCAGGAGGCACGCGACATTGCTCTCAGTTTGGACCTAGAAACTACTCGAGAAAGCACTACTATAAATTAAGGGCCAGATGCATCAAAGGGTTTTTCCCATTCTGTGTCTAAGGGAAAAAGTGTTCATGCATATGGCCCTAAGTCACAAGACCCACAAAATGGAGGAAAGAACTTGCAGATGATAAGTGGGAATAAGAAAATACATATTTAAAGTTCTGAGGAGAAATAAGGTTGATAAGAGCAAAAAGGATGAGCTTACCTTTTCATGCTAACCCAAGATGTATCGAAGATGCCCATCAAGCGAAGCACGCCTTCTAGTATATCTCTGATAACATCGGGAGGCATACGCAATGATCGGATTTCTGACAAAGCCTCTGGCTTTATGTTTCCAACTGCTAACTTGGCTTCATTGACGAGAGGCTTTAGAATAAGAAAAACGAATATCAATAAATAGTACAGAGAGAGAGAGTGCACGTGGTCATCAGCATTTTCAAACTAATGTCTTCTGATGTGACACACATCAAAAACTACTTATTAGCTCGGACCTTCCTGAAAACATTCCATAAGCACAGCAGCGCTAAAGCTGTTCAATTTAAGTAGCATACAGAGCCCATATGATGCAATAACCACTTTTAGCAAATGAACCTGACGCGGTCATTTCTTTTGTTTTATTGTAAATCTGTTCAGTGTTTTATAAATTCAAAAAAGAAACAATCGAGTTAGCTAGAAAGCTGGGTTTGTAGAGCTCATTTTCAAAAGTTAAACGAACCTGAGTTTCTAGAAGCTGTTTCTTCATCTCGCAGTTGTCGCTTGTGAGCCACTCTAACATTTCGGCCACCTCGCTGTTTACTGGCGGCAAGGAACAAGGGTTGGACCAAGTGCCCATCGAAGTATCCGTGAGGGCCTTATTGGAGGGAAGGAAGAGTGGAATGCCCAGGGTGGAGCATTTCTTGGAGAACATTAGCGTTGGTTTCAACAAAGGGTAACTGTATATGGAGGACCTCAGCTGCCCTCTGAATCACTACCACAAATGCACTCTCTTCAGTAAGAAGCACAAGAGAATCCAACATTGTATCAGAGGAGGTCTCAAGCCAGCTAGCCTCTTGCTCCTTCATCACTGCCCTGTGCTCAGTACCCTTGCTTCCTAACCCACCGAGCCTACATCATTCACAGTGGGCACTGGCAAAGGGCATGGATCATGTTCTTCTCTCAGTCCTCTTGCTCTCGAGTCCACTTAACACAGCCTTTTTCAATGTGCAGCATATACAGAGTGAGGCCTGAAGCTATGACTTGTTCCTAGTCCCTGTGAGCAGGTATACAAGGAAGCAGGGGAGTGATGCCCCTTACTCAGCACCTAGAGTGGCCTTGGTGGGAAGTGATTGCACCAAAGACACCATCCCCAGTCCTGGGCAAGGCGGGAGGGATACAAGAATGCATCTCTCTAATCCATTGACAATGCTAGGAGAAGCAGGCTCTTGCCTTTAATCCGGCAGGGGCAATGCTATCTTTCCTAGCTTGTGGACACGTTAAAGAGGGTAGTGGCATATGTTTTGTTAAGAAGAGACAGGGCTCTTCGACAAAAAAATAAGTCTGAATGGTGTACATTCCCTCGTTTCCCTACGTCGATTGTACACATCTTCTTGTTCAAAAGCAAGGGAAAGACAATGCCAGTACTTCGGTCATTTTCAGAGACTTCCACCCAATTAAATGGCTATTTTCTCTGAGCTTCTATTTGCATAAATTAAAATAATTCAGTCAATTAGATGACTTGTTTACTTCCGAGCTCAACGCTATGTCCAAGAGGCTCTGCGGGCTGAGGAGTGGGCACAGAGCTTGTCCAAAGGCAGCGGTGTGCACACAGCTCCTGCTGGGAACAGCTATGTGATGTTCTTTAGGCAATGACAGGAAGGGGCGAGGGAGCAGGGAATGGACAAGAGCGCGGAGAAACATTTAGGCTTTGCAGATGGCCTTGCCTCGTGGAATCTGGGGTGTGGGTAATATACACAAGGCATGCCGAATACAACACACAGAAGCCACCAGACATAGTTAAACACCATGACACTGGGGATGTGTGAGCAAGGTATGCTCTGCACAGCTGCAGGCCATTCCTAGTTATTTCAAGGGCTTAGGCAGGGCTTTAAGTGGGTGAGCACCGGCAGTTTTTTAAAGGAGGCCTAGAAACGGGTCTCTATCGGGCTCTGTTTTGTGCTTTGGCACAGGCGGTACGTTTTTTCCGGACTGCAGTGACAGCAGACACATTGATGTGCGCGTGCTCACACTGCTCACTTCTCACAAGTGGAGAAGTTACGGCATGACGTCATGCCAGGTGAGCGTTGTAGGGGACGGGAAATCCTTTAAAGAGAGTCATTTTCTCTCTGGATTCCCCTTCTCTTTTTGAAACTCGGGAGCAGCAACATTGTCGTGATGTCACCAGGGCTTTAAGTGGAAGTTTTTTCAATATTATATACAAGCCATAGTTGCTGCTTATTTATCTTATGCAACTAACAACCATTGACAAAGCCAATATTCCTGACTTGTTCTAGGTATGATGTTACTTCAATCATATCTGGATGCAATGACAGAAACAGCAAAATACATGTAGGGCGGCACACTATGCTAAGCACAGATTTTTAGCTTAGGTGTTTTTAAGCCACGCCCTCAATTACATTGGCCATGCCCCTCTGGGAGACCCCCCCAAGTTTTTTCATCCCACTTAAAGCCCTGGACTTAGGCAATATGTACCCAAAGGCCATGCCATGCACATATATCCCATTGGCCACAGCCAACCAAAGGCTGTATCTATCCTGCAGCCTCTGGGAGACAGGTCTAGCTCCGCACCCAGAAGTCGCAGTAACAGAATATCTGAAAGAGACAATGTCCACTTGCTACTTTGGCCTAGGGCCAATTTATATCAGGACAAAACTGAATAAATTCTCTTTCAACATAAAGATGTACACACAATTCTTACATATGCAAACAAGGCTTGTGTTTCTCTTTCACCAAACAGATATGTAAAATACCAATTGTTAGTAGTTTTAATGAAGTAATTGATTATGTCACTAATGATGTGATGTAATCCATGATGCATTTGTGAGGTCATTTCTGACATCATGTGAAAGGGGTCATAAGAAAGCAATGGGACAGTTATGACTGTATAACTCAATAAGGTGGTGTTGGCAAATCACCATACATTTCTCTTAACATTTTTCCAATGGTTATATGGTATATATGTAGATGGTTAACATGTTTCCATATTAACAGTATACAACCAGATGCACTGAGTGTAATGCAAGATTTGTGGCAATGGAAAACAACGGGGAGGGGCAGTGGCTCAAGTGAGGCAAAACACTGAGTGGTAAAAATGCCCCTACCCAACCTCAAAATGGGAATAAATAGAATTTTACTCTGATAGATCTACATATGTAGTTTATGTCACGCTCTTTTCACCTTTGAACGTTCTAAAACAGAGGGATTCATTCAAAATACCAATTGGCAAATCAGTGCAGAACAAGTAAATCTCATCACAAAGGCTTTGTGAGTACTGATCTTGTTGTTGACCACAACAAAGAGTTTGTAACATGTAATCTTTAAGGAGACAACCATTAATCTCTCAAATTACCTATATTGGACTAATGTAATCACAAACAACTTGATCTTTGCTCTGTGCTCATAAATAGAAAAATGTCTATTAGTACCGATTCCAAACAACATGTTTTATTGATTCACGTTTATTTTCACTCAAAGGCATATTATATGTGCATATGCTAAATTTACTTAAAAAAGTACTGTATAGTCATGTCTAAGGTGATGAATTAAAAAACAAAATTTTCTGAAATTCCGCAGTAATTGAAAGCTCCGCAACATATATATTTCCAATAGCTATTCACGTCATAACTTGTGCACCTAACACAACACTCATGATCTCACCCACCTTGTGGCATACCATAAATGACATAAATGATGGCACATGCCATATGATGTTACCATTACCATTATGGATACATAATGATTTCTTTGTTTGGTTATGTGTTGGCATTTAATACTGTAGTTATGGTCCCACCAGAACTATAAAACCACCCCCCAATTTTCAAGCGGAGATGGTGGCCACAATTTGCCAACTTCAGCAAGCGTTGGAAAAGCAAAAGCTGTCTGTAGCCAGACGTAAATGGGAGCTAATGTCACTCTTTGCGGTACTAGCATCAAACGTTGTGCACCTGGGACATTTCTAGAGATGAAGAATCTGTGGAAATAGGTATCCATTGGAAAAGGTTTACTTGTATATCTTTATCCTTACCTGAACCTCCTTCAGCTCATCTTCAATTTTTGCTTTTCGCTCTCCAATTTTTAAAACTTCTTCTGCTATCTTCTGTTTGATTTTTTCCATTTCTGTTTTTTGATCACTTGCGTTCTGGGATAAAGATAATGTATTGAAAACTATCTCTTAACTTTTGTTTATATTTTTGAAAAATTAAATATTTTACTCTAAGGCAAAAGCAAACTCTCTTTAAATATTGTGTGAAAAAACATGTGTAATGGTTATTGCAAGCAAACACACTGGACAAAAAAGGTCTATTTCTATGAGACTTGCCACTACTTTTAGTATCCCACAGCAACTCTAAATATAATTCACAGCCTAACACCAAAGTACAAAGAGACATCAGTACCACAATAAGCAAAAGCATTGAGCTTGCTTGCAAATCTGCATGGGTAAAGCATGGGCGATGGTGATGCAAGTACTGAAAGAACAAATAAAAGCTAATGTTGTGCAAGTTACGACTTTAGCGTAACTCTGCAGCCTTCCCACCCACGGGTGACAGGGGTGAACTTTGTTCAATGGACCTGCAAAGAATATGAATCACAAGTTATTGTAGCCCCACAAAACACAATTCAATGTGTAATTGAGGAAGAAGTGTTTCTTTTGGGTAACTAACAATCCTGCAAAGGGATCGATCAGGGGCACCATGGAAACAGTAACAAATCTTATTTCATTATTCACAGTATCACACACACTGTACTAAGAAGAATGAATACTTTTAAGTTAAAAGTATTTATTGCTATAAGAAAAATCTGTTTCTTAGTACATCCAAAACAACTATAAAGGATATTATAAAAAGAACAAAAAGGCATGTTATAAATAACGAGAATAAAATTAATATTTCTAGCATGTTTCAAAATGTCATCAAAAAACATAACACCCCAATGCCTACTTCTATGCGCTACACTAAGAGAACATGCAAGACAGAGCAACTTGCAGTCTAGAGTTTATTAGGGAGAAGAGACGCACTGCATACCTTGTTGACATCCAAGGCTGTCTTTATCAGCGGATGCGTGAAGACAGCGTTCACCGAGAAGAACAAACACATACTACAGTCTTCCTCCGGGATTTGGTTTTATCGGCTTTGGGCAACTACACTATTTTAGTTATAAGTCTGTATATATTCTCAATTAATCTATGTATGATGGAAAGTAGACATTCGACCAAGACAAATATCGCATTGATGGTTGTATCTTTGTCACCAATTGAATGGCTTGATGCTTTCACATTTCCTAAAAAGATAAGGTCAGGGGACATCTGTGTCTAATAGCAGATTTGACAATGATTCTGCATAAATCGGGAAGGATGGCAACTTCCATTTTTGAGAGAGGGAAGATGGAGACATCCATTAGTCAAGATAGAGTCAAGGCCCACATAAGATGGAGTTAGACCTTAGGGACTTTACATCACTAAAAAGTCAAATTAAATATTGGAGGAGGGGCATAAAGGCAGTGCTAAGAAAAAATATAAGGATGCATGAAATTGTACAAAATGATAAAAGGCACAATATAAGGCATGCAATTCAAAAGGCACCCTGTATGCAGAACAAGCAATGAAGGAATACAAAAATGAGAAAAGAAACATACAAAAATGCAAAATGCAAGACAAAGAATACAATGATAAAAGCAAAAGAAAGGAAAATAAGGAACAAGGAAGCAGAAGGGACATAGCAAGATGATTTAAAATAGAGCAATGTAAAAACAGGAATAATATTCAAACCAGGCAACATAAGGACAACTAGGAGAAAATAACCATTTCTAAAGGTAAACAAAGGTCCAGAGTGCAAGAACAAAATCAAATTGGCCATATTTGCACTCCTTCATGTACTATGGGTTTTGATCATATTTTTCTGAGTCGGCCCTTAATTGGATATGGGCTTTGAACTATCCTGCTGGGAAAAGTTAATTCTCAACTGGCCAGAAGGTAGATCAAAGCCTTCCACACACAATAGGCCCATCTAACGGGGGGTGGGGGATGAAGCTATACCAGGAAGAGAGTGGGGACAGAATCAGTATAATATAATTGCAAAGCCCGGCCATGTCCTTCCCAGAGTAACAACAGGCGAGCAGCCAGACCTTTCTCTGCAGAAGACCTCTTTGAATTCTGGGTGGAAAGGAACTAGTTTGGCAGTGGCAGTTTAGAGTGGGCTTAAATATTTCAGAGAACTGTGACCACAGATCACTTGAATTCACCACAGTGATAAGACATATGATGCTGTGCATGAGGGATGGGACAGGACTGGAGTGATTACGTGTCATCTTAGGATTGGTCAAAGATGCCCACTTTCTGAAACTTTACGTCTCCATTTAAAAACCCCTGAACAAAAGAGAGATAGAGAGAAGCACTGGAATCTGCAGGAGCCAAGGACAGACACCCTCTTCATGGATGAATACTGCCTAGAGTGTTGGAACACTTTTGGCTTATACTGTCTTCAACTCTTTACGCTTCCTAGGGACCCTGGAGGACAACATTAACCTGGAACTTTTATGAACTGGTTCTGTGGGGGATGGCTCCTAAAAGGGACCCCGACTCCTGTGGGATACATAGGTACACTAAAATTGGCCATGACGCCGTGGAGCATGGGGAGAGCAGGCAAGGAGGGTAACCTGCTTTGAGGGTTATGGGGTACTGCTGAGGAAGACCCCAGGCCAAGGAGAAGTACTGGGACACCAGACAGAGGAGCAGGTTCATGGTACTGCCAAAAAGCCTTACCAGCTGGCTATGAGCATTTGAGAGGGCAGGAGGGCAGGAGGTCAGGCGCTCGGCCTCATCAGAGGGAGAGCAGTTGAAAATCAGCTGCTGATAAGTACCACAGATTTAGATGCCAGGGGCTTAATAACAACACTCCTATCGGCTGGAGTGTGCCATCAAGAGCAACATGCAGAAAACCCCATCTAAAAAAAGACTACTGGGGCCAGAGAAAACTGCATTTACTGGGATCCTCTTTTTCGGCCTGTCTAGAGGACCCCCAGTGCTGTCAGTCCAATGAAATATACAGAAAGTGGATGGAATGCTTGAATTAATTGCAGACAAGATAAGGGTCCGTCACCGACATCGAACGGTGACAGTCACCGCAGGGCTTAAAGCTGGCCTTCCAAGAGGACATCCCTGCCACACCAAGAGGAAAACCTCAAAAAGACTCCACAAAAAGTTGGTCGAAAATTGACTAAGGAGTAGCTCTTCCCAGGATCCGCGCAGACTGGTGCAGAAAGAAAACAACTGATGTCAACACGCGGGGGTGGCACCTATATAGGTACACGTCACTTCCAACATGGACGACGCCACACAGAGCTGATCTACGTCACGTACCGGCGCGTAGGAGTACTGCTCACAGACATTTTGGGGATTTAGTCTTACGGATGGAGATAATTCTAAGGAAAGACATCTGCAGCTAGAAGTCTCTACCAGATAACAGTTTCATGACAAATTCAGATCTCACATAACTAGCGTATTAAGGGACAATAAAAAAGACCAAGGCAATTATATTAGAGATTACAGCACTAAGGCAAGGAAAAAGGTCGCAATTACTTGATTTCCACCAATATTATTAAAACCTAGGAATGTTGGGAGCTCCATCCAAGAAAATGGAACAGCAGAGGGCCAATAATAGTTGGTATGAATATCCTGTTCCAACATTCCAATGCTTGTTTTATTGTTCCTCCCATTTTAATTTAGAAAAAAGCAGCCTCAGTGGATTCTATGTTCTTATAGCCTTATAGCTTTTCTGCATAGGCCTATGCCGTCATTAAAGGCCTTCTGCCATGTTTTAGGCCCTCATCTGCGACTTGGTCCTATGTCCTCTGTGTGCAATTATTAATAAATCTGACACTGGAATCAGTGCAGGTTTATTAAGACGAGCTGTTTGGTACCAAACATCCCATTATACAGTGAAGCGACCATGGAGCTGGGGAACTCGTAATGACGAGTATCCAGCCCATGTACTCCTTATGGCATCCCTGTTACCCACTTACAATATCCAAGAATCGATATGGCAGGGGGATATCTGCTCATGCAGATGTGTCCTCACAGGAGATATAGTCACCCTGCCTTAGGACTATAAGGCCTGCTAGAGGGGTGGCTTACCTATATCTCATGTAGTGTCTGTGGGTATGGCACACAAGGATGTTTATATATACACAGAACCCTTTTATTCAAAAGGGGAGGGAACAGGAGGCTGCGGGGTAGTCAGGGTAAGCTGGCCTCCAACCAACATATATCACACAACAAGAAGCTACCCTGTCTCAGTGTCTGATTCTTAGTACAAGTTGAGGCATATTATGCCGATGGGTTAGGTGGTGTTAGACATTTAAAAAAATGTATGGACTGGCCTCACACACCACCAAGTGTCATGCTTCATCATCGGCTGTCCTCGCCCTTTAAAAACCATGTTTGATAAAGGGCGGGCCTGCACCTGGAGACAGGGAGGCACTTCTATAACTAAGTGGGGGCCCGTGTTGAAAAAGTGAGTGAGTGATGTTAAAAATCGATGTACGATACTGCGTGAAATCTTTAATGGCGCAGAGCGTGTTTGATATTAAAAATTAGTGGTGGAGACCCGGGGTCTAGTACCCCATCTCCATCTGTGTTGCCAACATGTTTTTGCCACTACAGCCAGGAGGGTCCATGGCATTCATCAGGGCGTAAGTGAAAGGGGCTCCTATCTTGTCTCTAAGAGACAAAGATGAATCCACTCTCGTAGGCTGGCTCTAGTCCAACTCTACCATGAAATTATCGGAACACCTGTAAAAAAAATGATATATGACAGCATAAGTGAAACAGTATAATAACACTCATACTGGCCAGGAAGGAATCAGATGGAAAAGCATGCACGAAGTACATTTATAGTGCATGTGGTGAGCACACGTGTCACTGCATACATGGGGCTCCAAGATAAACTAGTCGTGAGACCAGCTCACACTCTTACCCTATTAAAGGTGTAGGGATGTCCCCTGGGAAGGGAGGAGTTGAGGGACCCCTGTAGTCAAACTCTGAGAACCAAGTTGTTTTTGAAACAATTAAAAAGGTGGACGTTAGAGAAATGCATAATGTTGGCTCAGTAATGCATTCACTCCTATTAGTAGTGGAGGTTTGTTCCACAAAAAAGCTCAATCACACATCCATTCATCCCCTTACTACATCAAGGTGCGTCCCCGCGATGCTCCTAAGGTCCGTCCCGTCGCTTCCTCGCTGGTGTATGGCTTGGGGAGGCAGTGCGGTATATATACGCGCCGGTCCGGTAGTTAATTGATTCATTAGCGTATGGATGAATCGCACCTGTGACTACGGGCGGAATGCGTTTGTCGCGTCACCCGGTGCTGTAATAATGCATGTTGCTTCCGCTGTCCTCCAGGAGCAGCCTGATCAAAGCGTCATAAGTGTGTTGCTTCCGCTGTCCCCCAGGAGCAGCCTGATCAAAGTGTCATAAGTATGTAGCTGTTACTGCCCTGAGTGAAGAGGGCGTGTGATGTGAACCGGCTCAGTATTTTCTGAACTACGCATGCGTAGACGTGTGCTGGAGTGTTCAAATTGTTGCGCATGCGTTTGCCTGCTGTGAACGAATGAAAGAATGCGGGCAAAGTGATAACTCCGTTGTAATAAAAGCCAAGTGTGGTTACATGTTTAACAACTATACTTGGGTCAGTATAGTTATTAACTGTAATCTGCGTGTTCTAGTTGAAGTGCTTGCGTTTGAAAGAGCATGTTGGTGCGGGCAATACGATTACTCTATTTCTATGTTTGAATACACAAAACCGGGTAGTGTCCCGGGGTACGTAAGAGCCACACTACTTGACAGATGGGGTTTACGTGTTACATATATATACCAGTGCTGGTCTCTGGTTTGTATCGTCTCTTTGGTTTATCCTAGAAGTTACAGTGTCATATGTATCTAACTCATATGTAGCCATGGTATTTCGTCGTTTAACCCATGGTCGCTTGATCTAAGGCGGTACACCCACCTCTGTTCCCGAATGTGCAGTTTTCTTTGTAGGTTGAGACTACCAGAGTGCATCTTCTCCAGTACAACCCACTCAATGTCCTTGTCGCAATGTCCTTGCTCCAGGAAATGTCGTGGTTGCTTTGTGTTGCTCTTTTTGCATCTTACGGTGCTCCGGTGTTCGTTGATCCTGACCTTTACTTTACGTAGTGTCATGCCTACGTATAGAAGGTTACAGGGGCACTTTATCAGATACACCACATTCTCGCTGTTACAATTGGTCAGATTCTTCAAGACCCATGGTCTGTCCGTGTTGATGTCGACCTCTTTGGTTGGATGGGTGAATTTGCACGCTACACAATTTCCGCAAGGGTAATGGCCAACGGGTCTGTTCTGATCCCATAAAGTGGTTTGGGTCTGCGATGGGAGTGGTGAAACTTTGGAGTGGACAAGTGCGTCCCGAATGTTCGAGTTTCTTTTAAATGCAAACATTGGTGCAGTCCATTGTTTCCCTGCCCCGTTCAGGATACGCCAGTGTTTTCGAATGATGTTTTGGACCTTGTTTGAAATCGGGGTGTATGTCGTGACACATGCTATCTAGTCTCTCTCCTGTTTTTCATTATGCTCCAGCAACGCCTCTCGATTGTTGTTCCTGGCTCTTTTTCTAGCCCTCGTGACCATTTTCTTTGGGTAATGACGTTGGATCAACTTGTCTTCCAGGGTTTGGGCTTGATGGTCATATGTTTCTAACGATGAACAATTCCTCCTCACGTGGAGGAATTGGCCCACAGGGAGATTCTGTCTTAGTGCTTTGGGGTGAAAGCTTTCGTACATGAGAAGGCTGTTTTTGTCAGTAGGTTTATTGTGTACTATCGTGCTTACTCCTTCTTCATCCAGGGTAATAACGAGGTCCAGAAAAACTGCTTCATTCTTGTTGATGTTACACGTACATTTTAGGTGTTCATCTCTCGTGTTGATCCACTCGCAGAAATCGGTAGCTTGTTGGTGGTTCCCATGCCAAACGATGAGGATGTCATCAATGTATCGGCGCCACAACTTCAGTTGTTGTCTGAAGGGGTTCTCCTGGTTGTATATGAAGTCTTCCTCAAATTGGTGTACATAGAGGCACGCCATACTGGGAGCAAAAGTGCTTCCCATAGACGTGCCCCTGATCTGGTGGTATATGGTGTCGTTGTACTCAAAGACGTTTTCTGTCAGAGCCGTCTCTGCGCATTCCATGATGAAACTGCGAGGAGTGATGAAGTCTCATTCCTTTTCTTGGAGGATGTGCTCCACAACAGCTAGAGTGCGTCTCTGGGGAATGCTTGTGTAAAGAGCCTCTATGTCCATTGTGATCAACCAGTCTTCTCTTGGGTCAATATCCATGTCTCTAAGGAGGCATAATACATCCTTCGTGTCTTTGAGATATGATGTTGATGTTTGAACAATTGGTTTTAAGAACCAGTCGCAGAACTGTGAGAGAGGTTCGAGTACCGAACCGATACCTGACAATTGGTCTTCCCGGAGGTGGATCCTTGTTCTTATGGATTTTCGGTAGGGTGTAACACCTTGGGGTCCGTGGGGTATCACCCACTAGAAATTCAGCTTCGTGTTTCGTGATCCAATTGTTGGCAATCTCCTCTTCCACCATGGTTTTTATCTTGGTGGAGAGTCTAGACGTTGGGTCAATTGTGGTGACCTCATAGCTGTCTCTATTTGATAGAAGGCGCATGCACTCTGTATGGTATTTGTCTTGGTCCATAATGACGATTGCTCCCCCTTTATCCGCTGGCTTAATTACCAGGGTGGTGTTTTTCTTCAGGTTCTCCAGTGCTGTTTTCTCACCGCGCTTCAGATTCTGAAACCCCTTGTTCTCTGTACAGTTGATGGCATCTACCTCCTTGAGGACTGCTTGTTCAAAAGCCTGGACGTGGCAGGGAACAGTCCGAGTGGGGGGTACAAAGGTTGGTCGGTTGTTCCCTGTTGTGTTCTTTTCCCTCGAAGAAGTCTTTGAGTTCAATTTTTCTGAAGAATTGAGCCAACTCGGTCCGGAGAGTGAAAAGGTCACTCTTGGGCGTGGGCACAAACCCTAATCCTTTAACGAGAACACTCTCTTCGTCTGGCGTCAAGGTGTGGCTGCTCAGGTCCAACACCACCTAACCCATCGGCATAATGTGCCTCAACTTATACTAAGAATCAGACACTGAGACAGGGTAGCTTCTTGTTGTGTGATACACAAGGATGTTTGCCATGTCAACACTTCCACTTTGTCTGCACCAAGGCATGCCATTTGCAATGGCAGTGTGCATGGCCTTGGTGAGGGGGCCCTAGGGTGGCACAATCCGTGCTGCTACCCTTGGGGTCCTTCTTCAGTGCCAATGTACTAAGTACCTGGGGTACCATTTACAAGGGACTTACAAGGGGTACTGAAGTTGTGCCAATTGGGAAACAAAAGGTACAGATAAGGGAAAGAGCTTCTGGCACAGGGGACCTGGTTGGAAGGGACCCTGTGCACTTCCAGTCAAAATGGCATCATTTTCCAGGCAAAATGCGGGGACTAACCATGTCCAAAAAAGACACTTTCCTATACCTCCTTTCGTTAATTACTTGGGTCACCGGGGTCTAATAAGGCTTGGGGTGTGGGGGTGTGTGCACCCCTTCCCTTTTTAATTGAATTTGACCCTGTGGGTTGGGGTCCCCAGGGCCTAATGTGGCCCGAGGAGGGGGGCCACAGTGGCCCCCTTCCCTTTTTTAATTGAAATATATATATATATATCTATATACACAATTTTTTAACCTTAACTTCTTCAAAACTACTGAACGGATTAACACAAAAAGCACTTTTTCCGGACCAATATCTAGCTTTCTGCCAAATTTTGGGTATATCCGTTCAATGGTTTGGGCTGCGTCTAAAGTTCCTATGAAAAAATGGGACCCCCTTTTTGCTTAACCCCCACGTGATGCTCACCCTGAAACTTTCATTCGCAAACAAGTCAAAAAATAGCACTTTTTTGGAAAGTTTCGTGGAGATTCGTCAAACAGCAGCAAAGCTGTTAGCAACACAAAAAATGCATTTCATATGGAAACACGATCCTAAGTATAACTACCCAGTGGAGAACACCACTGGGAGATATATATATATATATATATATATATATATATATATATATAGTACTGTATATTGACTCACTCCAGTCCAGGCTCCACCGCAAAACCACTGCAGGCAACTCTACGTTACACGCATTGAGCTTTCACCCTAGGCACCTCATAGCTAGCATCCCTTATGGTGAAATGTTACGGCTCCGTAGAATTTGTAGCCTTGAGTGTGACCTCATTAAGTGTCAAAGTGAGGCATGCATGAGATTCAAGGCACGTGGATACTCTGATCTGACTATCTCCAATGCTATCAAAAGAGCTAAAGTTATACCTAGAGAGCAGCTACTCAACGGTCACACTGAACAGGGAAATGCTACTGCTACCCCTGACAATAGCAACAGTAGTGCAGTTGACACACTTATAGCAAGGAAGAGAGAGCAATCAGTACCGTTATGAACAGGCAATGGCGTATCATTTTGACTGACCCCATCTTAGGCCTCATTGTTCCCAAACGACACACTTTCACCTACCATCGAGCGTACTCCATGAGAGATGCGTTGGTTAAGAGTAGTCCAGAGGTGATAGTCTCAACCAACTGGCTCACCAACATAACAGGTTTCTTCAAATGGAGCACATGTAGAGCTTGTCGGTTTGGGATCAACACCACCCAAGTTACCGCTACCTTTCGTTCTGAGCCTATCATCATCAATAGGAAGTACACTTGCAGAATCAAGTTCGCGGTTTAAGTACTACAATGTACATGCGGCTTGAAGTATGTGGGGAGCACCAAACTTCAAGTCCATATGAGGATCCTACAACACCTCAGGGCCATTGTCAACAATGACCACACATATCCAGTGACGAGGCACTTCAAAGAGGTTCATAACAACAACCTCGAACACCTTAAGTATTTTGTCATTGATAATGTGCCTGTATCGAGAAGAGGTTGTAACCGTGAAAAACTACTTAAACAGTTGGAGTCACGTTACATATTAGATTTGAACACTAAAACACCATGGGGCCTGAACATGAGTGAGGATCTGTACAATTACTTGTAATGAACTGAATCTGTACCTGTTTATATTTTTGTCCATCCCACCACTGAACCTTACAGTCATACTTTTCTAGGTTACTTTCTTCTCTTTTCTTTGTTTGTTCTCAGGTTAACTTGATCTACGATTGCCTGATTTAGGCACCATGTTCAATAGAAATGTATATAATCATGTGGCTATGTTTAATCGCATACCCATGTTCACGCATTTAAGCACTACCAGTCTACATCTTTTTATATGTGAAAATCTGTGTGATTGCATGATCTCTGTGCCCTAAGACCACTGATAATAACACTATGGTAGAATGTTTACCTAGTCATCTATTGTCTGTCCAGACATATATTTATGTTCTCTCCACATTTCCCGCATCCTTGTGGGGAGTGTGGGTTCTGGCTTGTTCACACTCTGTCCTTGTGGACTACGATTTTTGCATTTGTCGCACTCACACTTTGCGCTGTATATTTTTATTCAGCTTTTTTACACTCGATTTCACCTTTGCACATTGTCATTGATTCAAGTGCTTCAGTAGTTTTTAGCAGCACTTGCTCTTTTTATTCAGCACTTTGTACACTTAGCACTTCCAAACCTACCCTGGGTACTTCAAATCTGTTGGACGGCTTCCAATATTGACTCACAAACATCCATATTGTTGTGCCATCATTGTTGCTCAGCACCACATCCAGTAAGAATCACTTTATCTGTTTTGATTGACAGGTGTGCAAAGCTGGATGTTTCACTATCAACTTTTGGCCACTTAATCTTTTTGACTATATCTCTTGGACTGTACTCGTGCTGCTTTGCGATTCCATCTGTTTAGCACATCTTGATGTTCTGAGCTACTACTCAGGTAGTTTAACTATTTTTTTTAGCATCTACCGCTTCTGTGCTATTAACTCGAATACGATGTTACCTGTTTTACTGTGTGCGATTTCCTCACATATTGCACTATGCAGGGATTGATTATGTAGGAACTCGGAACATATAGCTTTCTTAAGGTTATGTTTAGTTAATTTCAAATTAGCTGGCAGTATGTTGTCAGCCTCAGTCAAGAGGAATATCACTTCTATGTCTAATTCACCTGGTCATCATGTGAGTCTTTCCATGCTGTCTATGACTAACTTGTCATTATCATGTGGATCATGACCTAGGGTAAGGTAAAAGTTCTCTCACCTGTGCAAAAAACGGCAAGAATGATGAAAATGTAAAAAAACTGTACCTTATAAAAGCTTGTCAGTTGCACGTAGCGCGTTATGAGAGCAAGGCCGTAGGTCAGCGGCCGAAACGTGTCATATGGACCATGTCATTTGAATAAGGCCTTTCACGCAATCTGGAGTCTGTGCCCGAGCCGTTATTCAACGCTGCATGTACTGGGAATTATTTGAATATATATATATATGTATGTATATATATATATATATATATATGTATATATATATATATATATATATATCCATTAATTCCGCTACTCCTCCGATGCTTCGAACAAACGGAACGGACCACCAAATGTGCTGAAAGGTAATTTATTTCAGGATGCAAGTCCTGCCACAACGCGTTTCAGCCCACTACAGGCCTTGATCACATGACATTGGGTACGCGTTACCGCCTTGTTTTTAAAGTGATAAGTGCTCAATAATTAAAAACACATGTGCTAGCCAAGCCATAGACATTGAAGAAACATTTCCAACACAGTGACATGGTATATAACTTGATCACTTCTCAATCCTGCATAAAATATCATTACATCAATTGTATCTTTTGTTGAAAATGACCAAGCAAGAAGTGTTTGACGTCTAAAGATATATCAAAGAATATATATATATAAATATAATTAATAATTCATATTTTTAATATAATTAATACTTTGACTGGTAAAAGTTTAGTTAAAAACACATATCAAAAAAGCCCAATATTTATATATTCTAAAACCTAAACCTCGTCAGTCACAACGTAACACATGACGGTCCCAGGCTATGTTGTTCAATAGACAGTCTGTTAAATACCTTATGTATCTTGTATGGTATGAAATGCTCTTTTTACGGCTAGTGCAATGCCCATGCAGTAGTGAAAGTGATAATAAGTGCAAAAATTAAAATTAAAAACAGTGTGAAAGTGCCACCGTAGTAGCCAACAGTGGAATTGCATAATGCAAACATAGCAGCATGACAACCTTGATAAAGTTAGAAATTATATGACCCTTGCATTGTTCATTAAACCAGGGTTTAGAGCCCTAAATCCCTGTAATGTATGTGGTCACGAGAATCTCGGTGTGAATACCAATATGCGCAATTGGAGCTAGTCTAGCTAAAATTCGCATAAATAGAAAACTAGAATGGTAATATGTCCAAATATCAATTCAATGGCTACATAAATGCATGAATGACTGGATCAGGAAATAAGCCAACATTTTTTTATAAATAATTGAATGAATAATTGAATGGACCAAATCAAGAATCCAGTTGTAGATAAATAAATGGATATATATGTAAGTGGACATGTTGATAGATACCTGACCTAGCACATATCCAAATGCATGTATACAACATATCATAAATAGATAAATAAATAACTAAATATGTACGTAAAAGATATATGTTAAATATTAAATATTTTAGGTTATCTCAATAAATACCTATAAAAATATAAATATGTGCCAGAAAATCCAAGGTTGCCCTACTAAAATCCAATTTATGAATCTAAAATGAGAGATAAAAACAAGTATCAAAAGCCTAGTATGTAAAACCTAGTAGAAGGGATAGTGCAATATATGTAGCTGATCTATATGCACAACCTCACTATGTACTAGTCCAAATGTATATGCCTAGTGCAGACAGGTATGGAGATCCTCCGTAACATTGAGGCCTCCAGGATGCTTAGAATCTAATTCTAGTATGTATTTAGTCTCTAATTTCCTTAATTTAGATTCTCGATCACCTCCCCTTCTGCTAGCAGGTACAGAGTCTATTACATAGTACCTTAGTTGTTGTGTGTCCGCACCATGTTTGTCCTTAAAATGGCGGGCTACAGGGTAAGTGTTGTCCTGATTTGTAATAGCCCTCATATGTTGGAGAATCCTTTTGTGCACAGATAATTTGGTGCTACCAACATATCGGAGTCCACATGGACAAGACAAAATGTACACAGCATATTCTGTTTTACATGTAAGGAGTTTAGAAGTTGTATGTTTGTTGGAACTAAATGGTGTAAAATAAGTTAAAGTATTGACCCCTAACTGACAGGCTTTGCAGCTCTTACATCTAAAAAATACTTTGTGTGATTGTAACCAGGAAGTTCCTTCTATCACTTCAGGACTGGTCTTGACCAATTCATCATGCATGGAGGGTCCCCTACTATACGTGATGGACGGCCTCAAAGGAAGAGTCGGTCCAATTACTGTATCGCTTAATAAGAGTGGCCAGTTCTGGTTAACAATAGACTGTATCTGTTTATGTTGCCTACTGTAATCTGTTATTATTCTGAAACCAGTGTTCACTCCAGCATTGCCAGAGATAGTAGGTTGTGTAATGGGGTTAGACTTGCTATCTAATAGTTGCCCACGTGTGTATTTCATAGATTTCATAATGGCATTGTTGATGATCTTATGTGAATAACCACGATCTAAAAACCTTTCCTTACATTCAATCTGGGCAGCTAATAAATCATTTTCCTCACTGTGTATACGTCGCATCCGCAACATTTCTCCATATGGGATACTATTGATGAAGTGACGTGGATGAGAGCTGCTTGCATGCAAGGTGGAGTTCCCAGCCGTCTCCTTCCTGTACAGTTTGGTTTTGATTTTATTATGATCTACATAGATCAAAGTATCCAAAAAGCTGACTTCAGTGGGACTAATAGTGGCTGTAAACTGAAGGTTGAGGTCATATATATATTCACTGAAAAAACCATAGGTTTTAGGGAAAGTTATAGTTAGTTGGACATTGCACTTGTACAAAACCCGTGAAATTCCCCCGTTATAGTTAGTTCAGCTAACTATAACTCGCGCCCCCGCAATGCACTGCTGATGACGTCACATATTACATCACTCATGACATGGTCAGTGACATCACTGATGACATCACTGATGACATTTCAAATGACATCACTGATGACATCATCCAGTGACTGTGTGTTTCTGTAAAGTTTAAATATGTTTAATATATATAGGTAAAGGCGTATTGAAGAATGAGTGGGTGTATAATTGTCTGAATGGATGTTTTAGTAGGTGCGTGACTGACTCTATAAGTGAGTGGTTAAATATATGTTAGTGAATGCATGGGTTAGTGACTAAACTGTGTGAATCTCTGTATTCATCTGTCTGTTGGTGTGTAAGTGACTGCATGGGTTTGTGAATAACTACATAAGTGTCTATATGAGTTATTGATTGGTTGTCTGAGTATCTGTATGGGTGCCTGAGTGTTTGTGTGGGTGGGGTGTGTGCGACTCTGTGCATAGATGTTTGAGTGGGTGATTCACTGGGTGCATGGTTTCACGAGTGCATCTGTGATGGACTGTATGGGTTTGCACACATGTCACCTCAGGCCCCGCCCCCTCCCTTCACCACTGTGCAAACGCGGCCCGTGGCGCGTTTTAAGTCGGGGGATTAACTCCCCTTGAATCCAGAGGGTCCCTGGGGTGCAACCAGCCCACCAGCTACCTCCATTAAGCGCCACAGAGCTGCGTTGCAGAGAGGTATAAAAAGGGGCGTGGCCTCAGAAAACCTCTCTGCAACGCAGCCCCCTGGCGCATACTGGCGGTTCCTGGTGGGCTAGTTGGTCCCCAGGGACCCCAGTATTCAAGGGGAATTGTTCTCATCTGCAAACACGCCAGGGGCGCGTTTGCAGAGTGGTAAAGGAAGGGGGCGGGCCTGCGGCACGATCGTTTTTTTTTTTTGTGTGGTTTTTTTCTGAAGGGGGGCTGTGTGGCCCCCCTTCCTTTTTCCTTTTTTTGGGCCCTGGGGACCCCATCCCCCAGGGCCTTACCCCGTTTTTAATTTAAAAAAAAAAAGTAAACGGGAAGGGGGCTGCGTGGCCCCCCTCCTCAGGCCTCCTTTTGCCCCGGGGACCCCATCCCCCGGGGCATGCCTTTTTAAAAAAATTTTGGGGGTGGGAGGGGGGCCGCGTGGCCCCCCTCCCGGGCCACTACTTGCCCCGGGGACCCCATCCCCCGGGGCTGGCCCTCTCCGTTGGGGACCGTGAGGGGGTCCCCAATCCCCCCACGGTCCCGCTGGCTCCCCGCGTCCTGCGGGAGCCGGCATTGCTTTTCCACATGGGGAGCTGCTAACATGCAGCTCCCCGTGTGGAAAGCATTTGCTTTGAATTTTGGAAGAGAGAGCAGGAAACCTGCCTCTCTTCCAAAATTCAAAGCAAGTTTGCTATGACAGGACGGAGCCGCGAGGCTCCCGCCCTGTCATAGCAAACAGCAGTGTCCCGGGGGTAGGCACCCCGGGACACTGCAGGAGCCGGCCCTGGGGGTGGTGGTCCCCAGGGCCATCACAGGCTCCAGGAGGGGGCCGCGCGGCCCCCTCCCAACATGTTGAAAGCCCCGGAGAGGTGGTGGTCCTCGGAGCTTCGGGGTCCGAAACGGACCCCCACTTTAAAATTGTTAGTGCCCCAGGGAGGTGGCGGTCTCCGGGCGTGTTGGGGGCCTCGAGCCCCCCACACAGGTAATTAAATTTAAAAATAGAAGCCCCGGGGGTGGCGGTCCC
Organism: Calotriton arnoldi; assembly: GCA_963921515.1. Taxonomy (NCBI): domain Eukaryota; kingdom Metazoa; phylum Chordata; class Amphibia; order Caudata; family Salamandridae; genus Calotriton; species Calotriton arnoldi. The sequence continues at coordinate 1,334,854 of CAWUFW010003804.1, read as the reverse complement.
CGGGCTGCGGGAGGGTCGAGTGCCCTCCCGCACCATTTCTCAAATCAAAGCCCCGGGGGTGGCGGTCCCGGGGCTTGGGGCCTTAGAGGCCCCCACTCATTTTTAATAAACCCCGCATGCCCTCGGGCTTGGCCCACCCGGGGGCCAATTAACAACGAGCGCGAGAGCCTCGTGCTTCGTTTTTTTTGCACGGCGGGATCCGCGCATCCTAAGCGCATCCCGCCGATTTAAAAAAAAAATTAAAAAAAATTGGGCCCTGAGCAGGCCTAGGGGGTCAGGGTGTTTCTACCCTGCCCCCTTTTGCGTTTTGCGCACTTGTTTTTGTCTTTTCTTGTGCCTCGGTTCTACCGAGGCACAAGATGGCTGCCAACACTTCCTGATTTGGAGTGTTGACAGCCAATTAGCATACAGCTCGTGATCGGGAGTGTGCGCGGACCCTACGCGGCCATAGATATATATGTGATCATCATTTATGTTTGTGAATATCTCACGTGGTTAATGGTTTTTGAATGCATATAAAAACATGGTCTCGTACGGCGTGCAAAAACATCGGAACATCGAGAAAGGCAACTGCCGAAACGCGTCTGTTTTGCTCTTGAATAAACAGACTCTAACATCACCCCGTGAGTGCTCTTCCTTGGTATATTGGTGTGGGGAAGAAGGAGCTTGGATATTTTTCGCGGTACACCGCCGCGATCAAAGCACCCGTCCGCGAGTGCACCTGCAACGGTGTATTGGAGCAGACATATATATATATATATATATATTTTTCACCAAAAAGAAAATCACGCAGCACTCTCCCAGGGGTCAGTTTCAAAACGGTTTATCTTTAGCGAGCATTACTCACTTCCACCACAACGCGTTTCAGCCGACAGGTCTTGATCACGGTGCAAACCCACACCGTGATCAAGACCTGCTCGGTTGAAACGCGTTGGTGGTGGAAGGAGTAATGGCTCGCTAAAGAAATAAACCGTTTTGAAACTGACCCCCTGGGAGAGTGCTGCGTGATTTTCTTTTTGGTGAAAAATGGTAATTCGAGGCTAGTCCTGCCTCGCCACGCGCACCAGCTGTGCAAAGTGCGCCCTTCGTGTGGGACAATATTGGTGGTTAATATATATATATATATATATATATATATAATTTATATATATATACATACATCAACAACAGAGGAAATTTAGAGAAATGCCCGGCGCAAGTTCCCAGATCCCTGTTTTCCTTTCAGGGAATCAGGGAATAGTCACACATTAGGTTATGCACTGAGAAAAACACACTCTTTGCATCTTAAGTGTCCATGCAAAATTCTTTTATTATCGTCCGTCCTTTTTCAGACACGAAACAAGTTGTCTTCAACTTTGGTAGAAGTAACATTTGAAGTACATCATATGCTTGATCACAAAATTCTCTTCACATAGTAGTGGTACAGAACAGCCAAACCAACACGAGTTTCACGAAATTAATTTGCTTCTTCAGGGCTTCAGAATTTCAGTTCCTTCATACAAATAGTCTTCTCAACTCTTGATAAAGGGATCCCAGATTCATCCTGGCAATATGCACTGTATAATATAGACTTCCAATATCAGGAAAAACAGCTATAGCCTCCCATCAATACGAACACAGGTCAGTTGCACAGGGCGATAAAAATTATCTTCATTTACCTCGAGAGCACTGCTCGGAAATATGGCAGAACATCTTTTGCAACAAGATCGCAGAGGAGCAGTGCTCTCGAGGTAAATCAAGATAATTTTTTGCGCCCTGCGCAACATGGAATTGGTCCTTTTAAAGCAGTAAAGGTGACAAATGTTCTTATTTACCAACTTTGGCAACTGAAGTTTAAAGAGAAGGACAAAATAATGTGGAACCGTTGCAAAGCATTATGGACAATGAAGTCCAGTTACAGTGATGTTACTGGGGCTTTGAACACAATCAGCTCGAACATTATTAACTATACGCATTAGCGATGGATTAGTCAGAGCATTGTTGCAAAGAAGTGTGTTTCAGCCCTGAACTGAAAGAAATGGAATACCAAAATGAATCGGATGATACTGCTTTAAGGTGCTGTTCCCATTAGGAGTCCTTCTTCACTTTCTGAGAATTAAGTGTATTTGAACTCGAGAGCAACGGACCCTCGCTTTCACATATGATTAAGACCGAACCCTCATTGAAACGTGTCATGTGGTATGCTCTGTGGTATGCTATGCCTGCTGGAATTAAAATCTGTTTTTAACTACTCGTGACTGGATGGGCTTGTTCTTCACGCAGCACGCAGGCCTGTGGTACCTGATGAATGTTGAGGCGGTGACGTCGCCAGCAAGCCCTGACCCGAGATGCTGGGTGTCCTTTCGCCAAAGCCTCATTTGGATTTATATGTTAAGGGATGCCCGCCGGCTGCAGTCAAACTGTAACTGGAAGATTTGGCTGGTTTGTGCCACTGTCGCAACGGGAGGCACTGCCACTGATGTCACAGGAGGCATGTTTGCCAAAGAATTCACAGACATTTGGAGTGCAGCCAGGGTTTGCAAGGGGTTATTTAACCCCGGCACTCTCAGGACCTAAAAACAAATAAAAGCGGACACTGGTAGCACAACTTGGAAATACGGCAGAACATCTTTTGTAACAAGATCGCAGAGGAGCAGTTCTCTTGAGGTAAATAAAGATAATTTTTATCGCCCTGCGCAACATGGAATTGGTCCTTTTAAAGCACTAAAGGTGATAAATGTTGTTCTTATTTACCCACTGTGACAACTGAAGTTTAAAGAGTAGGATAAAATAATGTGGAACGGTTGCAAAGCCTGCTGGAATTAAAATCTGTTTTTAACTACTCCTGACTCGTTGGGCTTGTTTTTCACGCAGCACACAGGCGTGTGGTACCTGATATATATATATATATATATACACACACACATTTAATTAGTTTTATATATATTTTCTGTGGGGTACCCGCAAACCTGCTATTTTATAAATATGAACCCATACTCTTCCCCATCCCTGAACGATAAAACCCCTAACTACCCAATACCTATCCCTAAACCATGAAAACCACTTATTAGCACTTACTGCCCATTCCCATACCTTAACACTAAAAACCATAAGAACTCCATACTATTACCCATACCTAGGCTGTCCGGTTTTAGGTTTAAAACTATAACTGATAAAACCCCACCAAAACCCCTTACTATCCCTTACCATCCCTGAACCCTAAAAACCCTTTCATGCCACTTACTACACCCACACTTACCCATCTCTTAACCCTAAAAACCCCTATCCTTACCATACCTAAACCCTAGAAACTCCGTACTGCTCCTTTCCAACCCATTCTTAAACCCTTAAAGGCCTTTACACCCCTTTAATTCCTTTAAAACTCTGTCATGAACTTTTTATTTTTTTTATTTTTATTTTTTAGGGAATTCTATAGTCTACTGGACTTGAGATTAAACAAGCGGTAAGTACATTAACTAGACTGACTTTGACTTCTTTTCATATTATAACTCTTTTTTCTTTTAGCAAATCATTTTGTACTCATTCAAGCACTTTTCTCTTTCAGGAGTATACTTGCGGTTCGAGGACTCTGCCGGAAATAAACTGGTTACCAGGGATTCAGCCGAACCCACTAAAGAAAAAAAACTGCCTTCTCCGCTCCACTCGGAGTTCCGGTAAGTGAGCAGGCTGGAAAGAGAATATTTTCTTGTACTCCGGTACTCTGCCTAACTGTCTGCCCGAGGTAAAACGAAACAGAACACTACCCTACGCCTAAGACTAGCAAGAAACTCTAAACTGCCTCTGACTAACTAAGGTTCGCGCCCAGGTCCTGCCTCACCGAAAAGCGTTGGTGAAGTGCGCGGCTTAGAACGCTGCCGACGCACTTCACAGCTGGTCCTGTCCTCGCGCTCGGAGCCAGACGCGAGAGACTAGACCCGCAATTGCACTGGTACGCCTCCATTTTAGATGCGCCCGTCCAATTACTCTACTCTTGGTCACAATTACCCTTAGTCTTCTGTTGATGGGCACGGAGCTCGGAGTCTGTCCAACGGAAGCCACACTAATACAGGGAAGCTCATGAGTTCTTGTAGTCTGAGCCCTGACAAACACACACTTGCCTGCATGTTAAAGTGCTGGAAAATGGCATGCATAGTACTTACAAGTGTGGTAACTGCTGTGTTTTAAAAGTAATGGATGGCAATGCCTGCGTAAAGACTGTATACTAAAATAGCAGCAGACTATAGGATTAGAGAATGAAGCACTAATCATTAACGCCTGTTCAGAAAAGATCTTAAGCACTGGACATGAGCAGTCCCTGAGCATTTCTAGATAATAAAATCGGTCTTGTGGGCATCTTTTAGTGATTAGTGTCTATCTTCTATTCATACTACTTAATTCATGGCAAGAATCAGTGACCATGAAAGCACTCTGTAGGCACACTCTACAACTTATCCAACTATGAAAGGCCTGACAGCTGGCGAAGAAGAAATACACAGAGGAAAAACACTAATCCTCAGCTCATGCTAAGCAAACATCTTAAGCTGCAATGAAAACACTCTACATGTGGAGTCCTAAACTTTGAGACACTAATCACCAAATGTTCACTTTGATCAGTGTCGGTTTCCTGTTGATGCATATTCACATCTGGAAAAAATCAGCTAACAACTCCATCGATGGACGGAAATAACTTGAGACACTAATCACTGCATGTTCACTGACGCTACAAACAGAAGTAAATACACCAATAAATCATATGAAATAAGTGGAAAGATATTAATTGGCAGTCTATGCTTAAAATATGCGACCCAAGCAATTCTTGCTAGGTTAATATTGCAGTATGCCACACAATCAGAGTACGAACAACTGAAGAAACCTGGTCAGAAACAATAATCACCAACGCATAAGATTGAACAACTCTAGCACTGGACATAAGCCACTCACAAGCATTTCCAGCTAACTTTAATCTGTCTTGGGGGCATGAGCATTCAGAGTCTTCTTCTTGTGATAAGCGTATGCCTCCAGTTCATGTTCATTTATTGCTAGCATGAATCCGTGACAAAGGAAGCGCTCTATAGGAAGATTCATACCACATATTCACCAATGAAAGGTCTGGAGGCTCCTGAAGATCAAATACATGCTCAGATGAGAAACACTATTTATCAGTGTGTTGGAGGCTGGCTTAGTATATGGTGCTCACTTATGTAAGTGTAGCACCCTGCACTAATCCAGACAACCCTTATGGTGATTTGAGTGGTCTTAAAAGCTTTCTAAGTGGTAGCTATGGAGAGCAGCCTTCAGGCTTAGTCCAGAAGGAGGGTAAAACAGCTTCTTTTACCAGTACGTAATCTTATAGTATAGGTTAAGTGAAAAAGAACCACACCGTGTACTTATAAAAATATGTATTTATTATAAACGGTCACTAACACATTGCAATATCTCCTACCCAGAGATATAAACACAATACACACAAATATTTTGGAAATAGAACACATAAGTAGCACAAATACACAGTGGTCTCCAAGGGGAGACAAAACCATATACTAAAATAGTGGAATGCGAACCACGACCTAAGTCGAGAATGGACCCAGAAGACGTAGAAGAGCCGGGGACCCAAGGCACCACCCAAGGTGTGTATCTAGGAACCCCCACAGGGGTCGTGTGCAGAGTGGAAACACGACCGCGTGCTCAATGCAAGACAAAAGGTAATTCGCTGTTGCAGTTTTAAAGAAAAAGGACACTTCCCAGCGGACCCTGAAGAAACTCCGTGGAAGATGGAAGTTTGGAGAGACACCCCGCCCATGGATATCCCAGGAACCAGGTTACCTACACCAGAGAAGCAGAGTACATAGGTGCAAAGTGACGTCGGAAACCGCCGTAGAACACAATGGAGGACTTCAGTGAAGATGCCGCTGGCGAAGAAGGCGAAAATGTCCGGTGGAACCCAAAGGTGGATTCAAGATGAGAGGTACCTGCAAGCAGAGGGGACAGAGTCTATGCCACTCAGGAGTGACCAGGATGCACGGAAGACGAATGCCCACAGATATCGAAGAAGCAGGAAAGTTGATGGTGCCCTTGAAGTTGCAGCTGTGCGGACCAGGCAACGCTGTAGAAGACCAGGAGCCATTCACGAGCTGTCCCACGTCGAATGTCAAGAGCTAAGGGGTCAGTGTCCGGAAGGGGCACCAACAAGCCTTGGCAACGGCAACCAATATAGTCGTAGAAAAAGGTGCAGTGTCAGGACCAGCAAGGTCCTAGTGACTCACCACGAGCAGGTAAGTCAGAGCAGGACCAGAGCAAGCAGGGGAGCCCACTGGAACCAAAGAAGACCCTCAAGAGGACCCACATACCTGAGGCACAGGAGTCGCAAGAGGACCTCGGGCAGCTCACCAAAGCATGAAGAACCACAGTGCAAAGGATGTGGTGCAGGCGAAGATCTTGGCTGCAGGAGATGCTTGAGGCTGGAGCTTCTTGGAGCTTGAAGATCTCTGGAGGAGAGAGTCAACAAGCCTTGGCAACGGCAAGTCAACGCGGTGCATAGGGGTTCTGTTGCAGCGGTTCTGACGAGGGTTACTGGCCTCAAACTCGACAGTACAGGCCTCGAGGGAGTTGCAGAACAACTACCTGTGTTGCTGAGCTATTCTGAGTCCGTGGGAGCCCAGGCTCAGCTGACCGGTCAGCTTCGTTGCGGTGCCTGCAGATGCAGGGAAGTGACTCCTTCACCCCAAGGGAGATTCCTTCGGGTGTCTGTGATGTCCACAGGCTTTGTGAAGAACCTGTATGGAGCACAGGCACAGACGTTGCAGAAGACCTGCAGGATGACGAGACCAGGAGCAGCATGAGTCTTCCCAGTTGCAGTCTTGGTTCCGAAAGCAAAGTCCAGCGAAGTCCAAAGTGCCCAGACAGTTGAAGTGGTTTCGGATCTGAATCTTGTCCCATGACAAATCTAGGGACCCACCCACGGGTAAGCCCTTAAGTACCCTAAGGAAAGGGTTGGGACGATTCAGGGGTCCATCTCAGAAGAGGGGCTGGACAGTGGGGAGGATACACATGTCCTTTGTCGAGTTTTGCGCGAGAGACAACGGCTCCCTGACCTGGTCTCAACTGGAGTATGTAAGGAGGGCACCGAATGTGCCCTTGAAAACAGTCTAGTGGGACTGGCAAACGCCCCCACCCTGACCCAATTCACTTAGTCCTGTCTGGGAGGTGGTCACACCTCCGTATGACAGAAAACCTATCGTCCTGCCTTCGCCTGCTTGAGCAGCAGGAAGGCAGAATCGTGTCTCTGGTAGGCAGCAGCCATAGTTTACTGTCCGGGTCTAGAAGACTGGTACCGGGAGCACTGAAGGCCCAACGGAGGAGATTTACAGTGCATGGAATCATACCTTCCACATCGTTACCTTCCACACCGTTTACGGTGTGGGGGTATGATTCCAACATGTTTGATACCAAACACGACAATGTTTGTTACAGCTAGTTTAGAGATAGCCATCGCGTAATGACGCATGGCCACTCAATGTATCTTAATGGCTGATTCACTTATAACCCGAGAGAATGGACTCCGAAGGTTGTAGGGGTGTCCTGCTCATGCAGGGGCACCCTCCCACTTATAACGAGCACCCTGCCTTCAGGATTGAAAGGCCTGCCTTAGGGGTGACTTACAGGTTTTAAGTGTAGTGACCTCAGATATAAGGAAACTTATATCTGTTGTAAGTGGTAGTAGCACCAGCTTATACAGGCTGCAATCGCACGCCTGTAGTCACAGTTTGAGTGGTCTCCCATGGGTGGCATAATACATGCTTCAGCCCATGGGGTACCCCTGGTGTACCTATGCCCTGGGTACCATATACTAGGGACTTACAAGGGTACACCAGTAGCCAATCTGGAGTGTACTTAAGTACTCACCATGTCCAATTTAGGGAAGAAGCACATAGACTGGGGTCCTGATTAGCAGGATCCCAGTCAGACTAGTCAGTAAAACATAATGGCACCAGCAAAAAGTGGTGGTCACCATGAAAGCAGATCCTACTTTCCTACACACACCCCCCCCACCCCCAAAAACGTAAGTAGATAATACTAACCTTGCCGAGTTGAGTCTTCATTTTCTAAGTGGAAATATCTGGAGAGTCCAACTTACCTCCAAGCCTATGTTCCAGTGAAAAGTCCATCCCCTGAAGGGAAATGGACCACTTCAAAAGTTTGGGATTTTCACCCTTCATTTGCTTAAACCATAAGAGGGGCTTATGGTCTGAGTGAACAAGGAAGTGAGTACCAAACAGGTATGGCCTCAACTTCTTCAAGGCCCAGACCACAGCAAAGGCCTACCTCTCTATAGCTGACCAACGTTACTCCCTGGGGGTCAAACTACTGCTTATGACAGCTACTGGTTGGTCCTGGTCCTCTGCATTTAGTTGTAACAAAACAGCTCCTACCCCTATCTCAGATGCATCTGTCTGGAAAAGGAAGGTTTTGGAATAGACAGGACTTTGCAGAATGGGAGCAGTGCACATGGCCTGCTTCAGGTCTTCAAATGCCTTTTGACATCTAACCTTCCACTGAACTTTCTTAGGCATTCTCTTGGAGGTGAGATCATTAAGGGGAGTCACAATGGACCCGTATCCCTTAACAAACCTCCTGTAGTACCCAGTCAGGTACAAGACCTGAGTCTGGGTAGTGGGAGCAACTCAGTCTAAGATGGTCTGGATTTTGCTCTCCAATGGCTGAACTTGGCCTCCACCTACCAGGTGACCCAAGTATACAACCTTGCTCTGCCCTATCTGGCACTTTGTGGGCTTGATAGTGAGGCCTGCTTTCTGCAGGGCCTCCAGAACATTCCTGAGGTGGACCAGGTGATCCTCCCAGGTGGAGCTAAAGACAGCAATATCATCTAGATATGCTGCACTATAGGCTTCCAGACATCGTAGAACTTTATTCACCAACCTCTGAAATGTGGCAGGTGCATTTTTCAGATCAAAGGGCATCACAATAAATTGATAATGCCCACTGGGGGTTGAAAATGCTGTTTTAAGCTAGCTTGGCATCCTCAGCTAGTCTGTTTTGCCAGTAGCCTGCAGTTAGGTCAAATGTACTCAGATATTTGGCTGAGGCCAAAGTATCTATGAGCTCATCTGCCCTGGAAATAGGACGGGCATCAGTCCTAGTGACTGCATTGAGGCCTCTGTAGTCAACACAAAACCTCATCTCTCATTTTCCACCCTTGATGTGAGATTTTGGCACAAGGACTTTTGGACTAGCCCAAGATCTATCTGAAGGCTCAATGACCCCCAATTCCAGCATCTTTTGGACCTCTGTCATGATGCAGACTCTGACATGGTCAGGCTGTCTGTAAATTGTGTTCTTTACTGGCAGACTGTCACCTGTGTCCACTTCATGGGTACACCAGGTGGTTTGACTGGGTGTCAGACAAAACATGTGTTTGTACTGATTGAAGACCTTCCTGTAATCAGCTTGCTGCTGGTCAGTGAGGCTACCTGCCAAGGCCACTCCTTCAACTGACCCATCAACAGGGTTCTGAGAGAGGAGATCCGGGAGAGGGTCACTCTCTTCCTCCTGTCCCTCATCAGTGGCCATGAGCAAGCTCATATGAGCCCTGTCTGCAAAAAGGTTTAGGCGGTTCACATGAAGTACCCTGTGTGGACTTCTTGGAGTGCCTAGGTCCACAAAGTAGGTGACCTCACCTTTCTTTTCAAGGCTTGTGTGGGGGTTACTCCATTTGTCTTAGAGAGCTGCTGGGGCCACAGGCTCCAACAACCACACTTTCTGGCCTGGCTGGTAAACAGTCAGTACAGCCTTTTGGTCATGCCATGTTTTCTGAAGCTCCTGGCTGGCCTCAAGGTTTTTACTTGCCTTCTTCATATACTCAGCCACATGTGAACGCAGGCCAAGTACATAGTCCACGATGTCCTGTTTAGGAGTTTGAGAGGTTGCTTCCATCCCTCTTTAACTAGACACAATGGACCCCTAACTGAATGTCCAAACAGAAGTTCAAATGGGCTGTGGCCAACCCCCTTCCGAGGAACCTCTCTGTAGGCAAAGAGAAGGCAGGGTATTAAGACATCCCATTTTCACCTGAGCTTTTCTGGGAGTCCCATGATCATACCCTTTATGGTCTTATTGAACCTTTCAACAAGCCCATTGCACTGTGGATGGTAGGGTGTGGTAAACTTATAGTTTACTACACACTCTTTCCACATTGCAGTGATATAACTAGACATTAAGTTGGTACCTCTGTCTGTTAAGACCTCCTTAGGGAAGCCCACTCTGGAAAAGATTCCCAGGAGGGCCCTGGCCACTACAGGATCTGTAGTGGTTCTAAGGGGAATAGCCTCTGGATACCTATCAGCATGGTCCACCACCACTAGGATGTAACTGTGTCCAGATGCAGTTGGAGGGTTCAAGGGACCAACAATATCAATCCCTACCCTCTGAAAGGGAACCCCAACCACTGGGAGTGGAATTAAGGGGTCCTTTGTAGTGCCACCTGACTTACCACTGGCTTGGCAAGTGACACAGGAGCGACAAAACTCCTTGCTGTCCTCAGACATGTGGGGCCAGTGAAAATGAGGGACAATCCTGTCCCAAATCCTGCAAGGGGAATGTCGTGCCAGTGAGAGAAGAAAACCTCTGAACTTCTGGGATATTACCATCCTCCTGGTAGCACCAGGCTTGGGGTCTCTACCTTCAGAATACAGAAGCCCATCTTCCCAATAGATCCTATAGGACCCACTGACATTCCCTGCCTCCTCAGCAGCAGCTTGCTGTCTGAGCTGTTCAAGAGAGGGGCATGATTCCTCCTCCAAACTCAAGTCTGCCTTGGAAGGGCTCCCTGCTCCCAAGAACCTTGCCTGGTCAGGCCCAAGTTCCTCTGGGACAGTTCCTTCCCAGGGACTGAGATCATCTCCCTCAGGAGACTGATCTTCACTGGGAATTTGGGAGGAGGATAATTCCTTACCCGTTCTCCTCCTTCTCTTAGGAGCAATCTGGTCCATTTTTTCAGGATCCAGTGCTCCCTCAGTGCTGAGATGTTTGGCCTGAGCCCTGGTTACAGCAAAGACACTGGCAGAGATGCCCATCATCTCTGCATGAGTCCTGAACTCTACTTCAGACCAGGCTGCACTAGCTAAATCATTGCCCAACAGACAATCTACAAGTAGATCTGAAGATACCACAACTGTTTTAGGGCCAGTTACCCCTCCCCAGCTGAGATTCACAACTGCCAAGGAATGATCAGTCCTGACATTGCTAGCGTTGGTTACTTGGTACATCTGTCCAAGTATGATTTGTTCAGGGGACACAAGTTTCTCTGTCACCATTGTAACACTGGCCCCTGTGTCCCTGAAAGCTATTGTTTCCTTTCCATTGATTAAAGGCTGTTGCCTGTACTTGCCCAAGTTAGTGAGACTTACTAGTAAGGTGGCAAGATCTATGCCACCATCACAGACTAGAACAGCCTGAGTTGGAGTTCTGACTAGTGCTGTACTACCACTTGTACTGGTGCTAGGGGGCGCAGTTGCCTTAGGGGCAGTGGTAGTAGGTTCCTTGGCCTTTGGACAATCAGCATATCTTGTTCATTGGGTCTTTACTTTACATAAATAACACCAAGGTTTCTTTTTACCCTTCTTGGAGTTTTGGGACTCGCCCCCAGATGCAGGTTTCTGGGGACCTTGAGAAGACTCCCTTTTGTCTTTGCCCTTCGCCCCACCCTTCTCCTGGGGTTTAGAGGAATCTTGCTTCTTCTGGTCACCTCCATCACCATGGTTTTTCTGCTTAACCCTGGTGCAGACCCATTTGTCTGCCTTCTTTCCCAATTCTTGGTCAGATCAGAGTCTACCAGGTACTGGTGCAATAGTTGGTTCTGACTAAGGATGTGCTCCCTCATTATCAAACTGTACAATCCTTCATAGTTCTGTACCTTGCTTCCATGAAGCCAGCCTTCCAAAGCCTTGTTAGCACTGTCAATGACATCTACCCAGTCCTGGGTGTGTGCCTTCTGGGTGTCTCTGAACTTAATCCTGTATTGCTCAGTGGTTAAGCCAAACCCATCTATTAGTGCACTAAATATTTGTCAGCATCCTCTTCTCTAACAGTGAGGAGCTTATCTCTACCTTTGTTAGCAAAGGAGAGCCACAGGATAGCTGCCCACTGCCCTCGAGGGACCCTTTGGACTTTACAGGCCCTTTCCAAAGCAGTGCTCCATTTATGGATATCATCCCCCTCCTGGTAATGGGACTATCCTGCTCAGGTTCCTAGTGTCAAACGATGTTTACCTGATTCTAGGTACACTATTGCTGCCACCATGGGACTCTAGTCCCAGTTTCTTCCTAGCTTTCTGCACTTCTAGAGTCTCCTTGTCAAGGGCCAAATGATCTTGCCTGAGCCTGAGTTTCACTCTCTCAAGTTTGATCAGATGGTACTCCCTTTCCAAGGAGTCCTCCCTCTTACTAGCTATGGAGATCCCTATGGAATTGTCTGAAGCATTGGATTCGACAGAGGGGGACCTAGACCTCCTCTGCCTACTCTGAACCCTCCCAGGAGGAATAAAGGGGACACCCTCTGTGCCATCTGCACTATTCCCTGGGGGATCAGAGTTTGCCAGTGTGGAGTCACCAGACTCCTCTTAGCCATACTCTGAAGTGAGGTCACTATGGGGAACCCCTGGTGCCCTCTCTTCTGGAGCATCCCCACCCACATTCTCTTGTTCTTCTGCCCCTCCAGGATTCTTGTCATCCTGATGAAGAAGCTCTAAGAGCAGCTTAGTAGTGGGGTTGTGTTAGACCTTGCTTATCCAGCGGGTTTATCCCCAGACTTTTTGCTTTTTGGTCTTCTGTTTTGAACCCTGTTTTTGTTGGTTTTATGGCTCTGGGCACTTTACCACTGCTGATCAGTGCTAAAGTGCCTATGCTCTCCCTGTAAATTGTATTTATGGATTGGTGGTTCCATGATTGACATATTTGATTTACTGGCAAGTCCCTAGTACAGTGCACTGTGTGTGCCCAGGGCCTGTAAAACAAATGCTGTTAGTTGGCCTGCAGCACTGATTGTGCCACCCACACGAGCAGCCTGTAAATGTAACTCAGACCTGCCACTGCAGTGTCTGTGTGCAGTTTAGTACTGCCATGTCGATCTGGCAAGTGCACCCACTTGCCAGGCCCTAACCTTCCCTTTTCTTACATGTGAGTCATCCCAAGGTAGGCCCAAGGTACCCCTGTGGGCAGGGTGAAGTGCTTGTGAAAGGTAGGACATGACCTGATGTGTGTGGCATGTCCTGATAGTGAAATACTGCCAATTTAGTTTTTCCACTATTGAAAGGCTATCTGTCCCATAGGATAGAATGGGACTTTATTTATCAAACCGTATAAATATAACTTCCCATTGGGACAAAATCGAAAGATGGAGTTTAGCATGCCTGAACTCAGAATATAAAAATGCATCTTTTAGTAAAGATGATTTTTATATTGTGTGTTTGAAAATACCACTTTTAGAAAGTGGGTATTTTCTTGCTTAGCCATCCTGTGTGCCTCTGCTGATTTGTGGATTGACTGTCTGGCTTTTGAATCACAGGGGCTGGGGATGTGCATTCTCTCAGATGGCCACCGGGGGGGTTGATGTGTGTCCTACCTTTCCTGGATGAGTCAGGGCTGGGCTGAATAGACCTGGGCTGCATTTAGAGTAGGGGGAGGAGATTTCATTCACACCTGAATGGGCCTGGTCTGCCTGGGACAATGCTATCTCCACCTCCTGCCGGGCAGCTGCACCAGAGAGGACATAACTGGTTTTGGCTGGGCAAAGAGCTTCTCTGCCACCATAGAACATAGAAATGTGTGCTATAAAAAGTGGGGCCCAGACCCCTGAACTTTAGATTACTGCTGAACTAAGGAACCTACCAGGAAGAAGAACCGGGAAAGCTGGAGGAGTACTGCCCCTTTGCAGTGTGCTGTCTGGGGTTGGCCTGCAGTGGCTGTTTCTGCCAAGGAAAGGACAAGGACTTTGCTGTGTGCTGTGCCCCCTGATAGTGGAAGAAACCCCCAAGGGCTTGAAGTAGAGCTTGCCTCCTGTTTTTGAAGTCTCACCCCCAGCTCCCCTGAACTTCCTCGCTGGGAATTCTGACCTGCCAAGAGGTGCCTGCTGCTGTTCTGGGCCTCTGGAGATTGTTCCTGCTGTTGGAAGCTGGAAAAGCAATGAAACGCAGAGAAGCACAACGCATCCGTACTTGTTTCCGACGCATTACTATATGTGTTCACAAATGCTCTGATATAAGCCTGTCTGCTCGTGCCAAGCTACCAAGGGGGATAGCAGGGGTTATTTTATAAGTGTATCCCCCTTACCCTGACTAGGAAGAAAGGTCCCTACTTGGACAAAGGTACCTACCTCTGCCAACTAGAGACCCCATTTCCAACAGGTTGTTACCTGCCTTTATCCTTCTAAGTCAACACAGGGTCTTTAGTTTCTGGAACTTCAGACCACTGTACTTAGCAGATGGGCGAACACTAAGATCACCAACTAAAGACACGGTAACTAGGTGTAGTGTGGTGTTGCACCTACCTAACCTAGTGTAAACTAAACCTCCTAAGATTGGAGAAAGGGTTGTGCTAGACTCTTAACCACCAATCTAACAGTTCAGTAGAACTTACTTAGTTTATAAAATATTATATGTGCCTAATGCTAGTGATGGTTTTTCAATTAATCCACACCTAGATTAGCTGGTAAAACAATGCAGGCTTGAATCCCAACCGCTGCACACCAATGTAGGAGACTGGCTTAGTATATGGTGCTCACTTATGTAAGTGTAGCACACTGCACTAATCCAGACAACCCTTATGGTGGTGATTTTAGTGGTCTTAGGCAACCTTAGAAAGCTCTCTACGTGGTAGCTGTGGAGAGCAGATTTCAGATTTAGTCCAGAAGGAGTGTAAAGCACCTTGTTTCACCAGTACTTAATCTTATGGTATGGGTTAAGTGAAAAAGAAGCACACAGTGTACTTATAAAAATATGTATTTATTATAAACGCTCACTAACACATTGCAATATCTCCTACCCAGAGATATAAACACAATACACACAAATATTTTGGAAATAGAACACATAAGTAGCACAAATACACAGTGGTCTCCAGGGGGACACCAAACCATATACTAAAATAGTTGAATGCAAACCACGACTTAAGTCGAGAAGGGACCCAAGGAACCACCCAAGGTGAGTTTCTGGAACCCCACGGAGATCGGGTGCAGAGTGGGAACACGACTGCGTGCTCAATGCAAGTCAATAGGTAAGTTGCGATTGCGGCTTTAAAGAAAAAGGACCCTTCCCAGTGGACCCTGAAGAAACCCAGTGGAAGATGGAAGGTTGGAGAGTCACCCCACCCGTGGAAACCCCAGGAACAAGGATACCTACACCAGGGAAGCCGGGTGCATAGGTGTGAAGTGACGTAGGAAACCGCCATAGACCACAATGGAGGACTTCAGTGAAGATGCCGCTGTCGAAAGAGTCCGGTGGAACCCTAATGGTGGATTCAAGATGAGAGGTACCTGCAAGCAGAGGAGACAGAGTCTATGCCACTCAGGAGTGACTAGGAGGCACAGAAGGCGAATGCCCACCAATATCGGAGATGCAGGAGAGTTGGCGGTGCCTTTGAAGTTGCAGCTGTGCGGACTAGGCGGCGCTGTGGAAGACCAGGAGCCGTTCACGAGCTGTCCCACGTCGGATGTCAAGAGCCAAGGGGTCAGTGTCCGGCAGGGGCACCAACAAGCCTTAGCAACGGCAACCAACGTAGTCATAGAAAAAGGTACAGTGTCGGGACCAGCAAGGTCCAAGTGACTCACCCGAGCAGGTAAGTCAGAGCAGGCCTGAGCAAGCAGGGGAGCCCACTGGAGCAAAAGAAGACCCTCAGGAGGACCAGAGGCATAGGAGTCGCAAGAGGACCTCGAGCAGCTCACCAAAGGATGGACGCCCAAGGTGCAAAGGATGCGGTGCAGGCGAAGATCTTGACTGCAGGAGATACTTGAGGCTGGAGCTATTTGGAGCCCGAAGATCTCTGGAGGAGAGAGTCAACAAGCATAGGCAATGGCAAGTCGACACGGTGCACAGGGGTTCTGTTCCAGCGGTTTCGAATAGGGATACTGGCCTCAAAGTCAGTGAGAAGACAGTGCAGGCCTCGAGGGAGTTGCAGAACAACCACCTGTGTTGCTGAGCCTTTCGGAGTCCGTGGGAGCCCAGGATCAGCAGACCGGTCATCTTCATTGCAGTGCCTACAGTTGCAGTGGAGTGACTCCTTCACTCCAAGGGATATTCCTTCGGGTGTCGTGGATGTCCACAGGTCTTATGAAGAACCTGTATGGAGCACAGGCACAGATGTTGCAGAAGACTTGCAGTACGACGAGACCAGGAGCAGCAGGAGTCTTCCCAGTTGCAGTATCTGTTCCCAAAGCGAAGTCCAGCGAAGTCCAAAGTGCCCAGACAGTTAAAGTTGAAGTGGTTTCGGATCTGAATCCTGTCCCACGACGAATCTAGGGACCCACCCACAGGTAAAACCTTAAGTACTCTAAGGAAAGGGGCTGGACAGTGGAGAGGATACTCTCATGTCCTTTGTCCAGTTTCGCACCAGAGCGGGAGCCAACGGCTCCCTGAACTGGTTTCAACTGGAGTATGCAACGAGGGCACCAAATGTGCCTTTCAAAGCAGTCTAATGGCGCTGGCAAGCGCTCCCACCCTCTACCAATGCACTAAGTCCTGTCTGGGAGGTTGTCGCACCTCCCTGTGACAGGAAGCCTACTGTCCTGCCTTCCCCTGCTCGAGCTTGGCTTAGCAGCAGGAGGGCAGAATCGTGCCTCTGGTCGACAGCAGCCATAGTTTGCTGTCCTGGTCTAGAAGACTGGTACCGGGAGCACTGATGGCCTCCCGGAGTAGCTTTACAATGCATGGAATCATACCCCCACACCGTTTACGATGTGGGGGTATGATTCCAACATGTTTGATACCAAACACGACAGGGTTCGTTACAGCCAGTTTAGAGATATCCATCGCATAATGACGCATGGCCATTCTATGTATTTTAATGGCTGAGGCACTTACAACCCGGGAGAATGGACTCCGAAGGTTGTAGGGGTGTTCTGCTCATGCAGGGGCACCGTCCCACATATAACCGAGCACCCTGCCTTCAGGATTGAAAGGCCTGCCTTAGGGGTCACTTATAGCTTTTAAGTGTAGTGACCTCAGATATAAGGAAACTTATATCTGTTGTAAGTGGTGCTAGCACCAGCTTACACAGGCTGCAATGGCAGGCATGTAGTCACAGTTTGGGTGGTCTCCCATGGGTGGCATAATACATGCTTCAGCCCATGTGGGACCCCTGGTGTACCTATGCCCTGGGTACCTTAGTACCATATTCTAGGGATTTACAAGGGTACACCAGTAGCCAATCTGGAGTGTACAGAGACTGGGGTCCTGATTTGCAGGATCCCAGTCAGACTAGTCAGTAAAACATAATGACACCAGCAAAAAGTGGGGGTGACCATGGAAGCAGATCCTACCTTCCTACACAGTGCATGTTCAAAGAAGAGACTGCACATTAGACATGAGCAGCCCCTGAGTATTTCCAGATAATTTCAACTAAAAGGCTGCTGCAGTGAACAATAATTTAAAAAAGGATTACTTTATGTATATAATAAATGTCTGACATAAAAATATGTGTGATGACTGAGTGTACTTTTTAGATGTAAAATAGTCTGTCATGCATTGGAATGAAAGCAGTCCAAATGGAGCGGAATGATACATGAAATAGTCAACAGCATGAAGTTAGAAAGAAATCCTCTAAGGTGAAGCCAAAGCCTACTGCAAGTATGTTTTAAGGAATTGGGAACAAATGCTGTGGCAGACATCTAAAGGTGTCTGTATCCAGATCTGAAAAGCCAACACTTCGAATTTTTGTCTCTGTTTTATTAGGTTCCTCGACAAGTAACTAAAAAGTTTCAGGGTCATAAATTTCTAAATTCTCATAATACTCTTAAGAAACATTTCTACTGTACGTTCATGAAACTTCACCAAATCAGGAAAACAATACATTTGCTCACCTGCATGGATACTGTAATCTCTTGAAGGGCAGCATCCGCTTCCGCTTGCTTGGTTTTCAGCAAGATGCTTTGTTCTCCTGCTTTGCTTTTTAATTCATCCACCAAGGCTTTGGCTTCATTTAGCTTTGAAACACCAGCCTTCAGAAAACATGGAAACATGTCACCATCCATTAAACAATCACGTTTTCATCAAAATAAAAACGATTCAAGGTTGGCATTATCTGCATTTGTTGTATAAAATATGTCCATTAGATCATATTTTTTTATGAGCATTTAATTGAATGAAATACTTTTCTACCAAGATTTATAACCACCGCACAAAAATAAGAAGCGCACCCAGATAGCACCACTTTATTAAATGGAATTATGGATCTGCCCATCATTTGGAGTACTCAAAGCATCGTTTTAACTGCTAAAAGCATCACAACAAATTTTAAAAACAGGCCATAGTGCATTGGTATGATTTAAACTTATCAGAGAAGAACACATTTCCGTCATTTCGATTGAACATGTATAGGTTATTGACTTTGTCAAGGCATCCAAAGTAGGCTTTAACATTCTGTAATTTATAAATAGTGAATTAAAAGTATCATCTAAACACTGACAGTAAATTATGAATCATGTATGGATTTCTTTTAGGATACTTAGGCAATTTTCCAAATAGACCCCAAGTACACAATTACACAACATGGTCCTGGCCACGGATCAAATTGGTTTAAAGTAGCTTTGAGAAGCAGTTTCTGGTCCCACCATAGGAAGCAGGGTACCGAGGGGCTGGAAAAAGACGAGAGCAAGGACAAAATAGTAGAATATGTTCTTTCATGCTCATTGTTTTCTCAAATTATAAAATCATTATTTGCAAGCAATAAATGACACCGCTCTGTAATGTTGTACCTTATGCAAGTCATCTTCAAAGTAATCTTTCTCCACCATGAGAAAATTGCTCCAATAAAAATTAAATAAACGAGTGGAAAGAAAAGTTCTCATCCACCATTGGCCCAGTGGATCCACTATGCCCCCCTCGGTAACTTTCAACAATCAGTAGCTACAACATCAATTATACAGAAGCCATCAAAGATTAGGATTAGAGGGTAAGGTAGTGAGATGCATATATAATGAAATTGCAATGTACTACAGGTTCAGAAAGCAGTCTCACTATCTCTTATTCCTGACCTGAAATAGGTCAGGTCATTTGTTTTGACAACTAAGGTGTGGACCTGGAGGTCAAGAACTTTGGCCACACTCTGCATGACCATTGCAAAGGAAGCACTTTCTTCAGTGGCAGGGCCAGAGGGAGAGACAAAGCCAGAATAAGGAGAGGTGTCAAGACCACTGGAACCTGGAGGTCATCATACCAGTTATTTTCATAGTAGGGTTGGCCAATTTCATCTCCTGCATCATAATCATTATCGGAATCCATCTGAACAAGGAATGCAAGTATGAGATCGGGCTTGTTGAAATGGGATGTTAAGCGGGTCGAATTGTGGTTCAACAGTAACGGAAAGAGGCCTTGAACGAGGTCAAAGCATTGCCGACTCTGGGTCTAAGAGCACAATGGGTATCTCGTTCTCCGGCATCGGTGGGGTCTGCATCGGAGCTGACCATCCGGAAAGGGTGTGGATCATGGAGCCGGAGTCGGCACAGGGGCTGAGGGGAGCTGTAGGAAGCTGGCTCTGTATATACTATACCAAAGTGAGGTATAGTGTGCACAGAGTCCAGTGGAAACCAAAAGGTAGGCAGAGGTAAAGTAGATAGCACCTCACTCTCTATTTGTGGTAGTGTGGTCGAGCAGTAAGGCTTTATCAGAGGACAGTGTTAAGCATTTGTTGTACACACTCAGTCAGCAAATGATTTCACACACTCAAAGACTGAACTTCAGACCAATTATTTTTGTATAAAAATATTCTTTTAGTTATTTTATCTTCTAGAACCAAGCAAGCCTGGCACAGGTAAGCAATAAATACTTTACAGTAGTAATGCAGTTTGTAAACTGTTTGAACTGCAATTGTAAATGTACTTTGATTTGATTACAGTAGTGTTAGTGATAATGCAATGCTTTTCAGGATACAGTACATATACTTTGTATAGGATTTTGAGTAGAATATCATGTAAGTTACTTTTCAGATTACTTTTCTTACACAGTGCAGTATACCTGGATACTGTACTGGGACATTTCCTGTAAACAGGTATGTAAAAGCGTTTTTGTTATTTAGTACAGTTTTAAAAGTATTTCTTAGATTTTCCAACTCCACACATAGTAACATTTTCATAGAAAAACATTCAATGTTATCCTATGGAGGAAAATAGTGTTATCAGTTAACAGGTAAGTACTTTGTTGTGGGAGTTGGTATTTTGGGGTTAGACATAGGGGTCCCCCAGGGTCAAGGATGCACTCTTGTTACACCCTCAGCGGCACTAGGGCGGCCCCGTGCAGAGTGCTGAGGCCCAATGTTATCCAACGGGGATAGGGGGCCTCCGGTTGGTGGCTGCTTACGAGCAGGCCACTGGGTTGTGGGAGCGAAGCTCCTGGATTTAAGCTCAGGGCAAATGCGGGTCCAAGCCAGCACAAAAGGTGCACCCTCAGGGGCACTGGGGCGGCCGGGTGCAGAGAGCTGTTTTGGCGTCTGGCGCCCTGTAGCTTTCAATGGGGAGTCTCCGGTTTGCAAACACACTGCAGGCTCAGGGACGAAGGTCTTCTGGGTGCGACCACCACTTGGAGAGGTAAGTTGGGAAGTTGGGGGTTGGTTAGGCACTGTCGGTTGGGCCACTCAAGGCCGTGGGGCGTCGGGTGCAGGGGTGCCTTTTAGGGTCGGATCTTTTTACCAGCTCCTGGTCGCGGTTGAGGGGCCCTTCCAGTTTGAGGCTGCAGGCGTTGGCTGGAGGCTTGAGGCAGGTCAGGGATCACCGGATCCGGGTCAGGATCGCTGGGGGAACCTCCTCTTTGTGTTGGGCCACTCGAACTCTGGCCGTGAGCGTCGGGTGCAGAGTGTGCAAACCCGCAGATCCTTGCGGAGCTGGAGTCTGTTGTTTGAACAAATCTGGTGTTCACGGGAGACAAAGTCTGGGATTGGAGGCAGGCAGGTCCTCTGGGTTTCTCGAAGTTGCTGGCTGCAGGACACACGGGGATTTCGCTGGAGCAGGTTTGAGGTGGGGACAGGCCGGTAGGGCTGGGGCCAAGTCAGTGGGTGTCCTCCTCTTGGTAGCTTCGGCACGGCTGTTTGGTCCTTCTTCTTTTCTTCTTCTGGTTTCTTGTCTGCGGAAGCAAGGTTCAGGGGTGCCCCTAAATACTAAATTTAGGGGTGTTACACGTAGTTAAAAAGGTTGGGACCAATGGGTCCCTTCCCTGGGGTGGGTACACCCCCTATTATGCCACTCTCCAGTGGGAGGGGGGCATAAGCCTTTCCCTGGTAGGCTGGGTGCCCCCATCTGCAAGATGGCAGGGACTGAGAGTTGTGCTTCACCTCCCCTCCCCCACCTGAGGGGTGGAGTTGGCAGAGGTGGGCACACCTCTCTTCCTCACTTGTTTTTCCCGCCGGTTCTCCCGCCCAAAGTGAGGGTCAGAACCAGTGGGGACCAGTTGCTAAAAGCAGCAAGTGGCCTGGGGAAGCTCACAAATACAGCAAGCCTTTGAAGCTTCCCTTTCGTGGACCCTGCCCATCCTGGGGGAGGAGGCTCGGCACCTCGTCCCAGGATGTGCATTGTTTCAGGCCCCCGAGAGCAGCAGGCTCTCGACCCCCAGATCCAGAAACATGTCTGGTGGTGGCAGCTGAAAGCAGCCACTCAGCCTGGATACTAGTGGTAGGTCGTTTTTCAGGGGGCATCTCTAAAATGCCCTCTGTGTGCATTTTTCATTAAATCCCACACTGGCATCAGTGTGGGTTTAATATGCTGAGAAATTTGATACCAAACATCTCAGTTTTCAGCGCAGCCATTATGGTACTGTGGAGTTCGTAATCACAAACTCCCAGCACCATATACACTTAATGGCAGCACTGCACTTACAATGTCTAAGAATTGACTTAGACGCTGTAGGGGTACAGGGCTCATGCACCTGTACCCTCACCACTGGTATAGTGCACCAGCTAGAGGGGTGACTGATCCATGCCAGGGAAGTGGGTTGTAGGCATGGCACACAGGGATGTGTGCCATGTCGACTCTTCACTTTGCTCTGCACCAAAACACGCAGCCTGCAAAGGCAGTGTGCGAGTGTAAAGGTACAGGAGCTCTAAGGGAGGCACAATAAGTGCTGCAGCCCTTAGAGGCCTTCCCTGGTCACAGTGCCCTGGGTACCTGTGGTACCATTTACCAGGGGCTGACCTGTGGCCAGAGAGTGCCAATTGGGTGTACAAGGTACAGTTTTGGGGAAAGAACACAGGCCCTGGGAACCTGATTGGCAGGGACCAAGGGCACATCAAGTCAAAGTGCATCAGTAGTCTGGCAAAAAGTGGGGGGTTACTGCAACAGAAACCCAGCTTCTCACAGGAGCCCAGTGGAGGATTCAGGGGTCCAACTAGCACTGAGTGCGAAGCTGCCAGTGGTGTTTCAAATGGTGGGCCTCTCAGCTTTTTGGGGCCGGCAGGAGCTTCAGAGGGAGTTGGAAGGGATTTGAAGAGCATAGCTTTGGAGGACTCTTGGATCTGTCTCTGTGTTGCAGACAGTCCCAGAAACTTGGGTTGTGCCGGAAAAAAGTTGCGCGATGGGGTACGAAGTCAACCGACTTAGGGAGAGAGATCGAGAGGCATGGTGGTGCCATCGTGCTTTCTCAGGAGTGTGAGAGTGGCAGTGGCGGAAAGGGGCCGAGTCTTCCTTGGATTTATTAACGTTTTTACTTACCTGAAGGTTTGGAGCGTATCGACGCTCGACCTCGGGATTGACTCTTGTAACTTCTGGACTAGGAACAGGACCAAGCTTTGGGCTTGGACCAGTCTCGAGTTGAAATCTTACGGTGCTTGGTGACAGAGTTCTGCCTCAAGGTCCTGTATGGCCTTCAGGTTTATCAACGCACAGTCACTGAAGGCATGATGCCACCACAGGCAAAGCTGATGAGGATGCTTTCCACAGTCCTCGCAAGGTTTAAACCTGTCATTTTGGGAGGTGACATTTCCTTTGCACAGCGTAGATGCTTGAGGTACATAGGGTCTCAAAAAGACGAGAAGTAGCTCTGGATCTATGTATGGTGGCACAGAAAGAAAGGAACTGACGTCAGTACGCGGGGGAAACACTTATATAGGCTCTGCATCTCATTTCCAAAGCGGAATGAGATCAGTGCAGAGGTTCACAGCGCCACCTACCGGCACATTGAGGTACTGCTGAAAAAGTTTCTGGATCCAGTCTGACATCTGGAGAATATTCAAAAGGTGAGGAATAAGCAGTTAGAAGTCTTTATCAGAAATAAAAACCCTGAGATTGGGTCACTGAAGAGCAGAAAAAAGAGGTCTTCAAATAAAGAAAAGAAGCCTTGGAATGAAATTAATTTTAACTGTCACAAAACTGCACAGGTAGGAGAACGTGTGTATCCTTCATGCAGAAAGACAGATTTAATCGTTTTGAAAATTGTATCTTAGGGACAGATGTACAAACCTTCTTTGAGGTCGCAAATGGCCTGATTCGCAAATTAGGCCAATTTGCAACAGCAAAAAAGCTTTTTGGTATGTACAAACATCAAATTATGATTTGGTATCACGTTACCGAATTGTAATTTGTGTTTGCTACCCAATACCGATTCGGTATTTGGAAGGGGCATCCCTTCCAAATACCTAAACGGAATTTTAAGTATTAATGTTTTGCGACCAAATTCTGGTAATAAAACATTAATCTTTTACTAACTACAAACTTGTAGTGGTAACCCATTTGCAAATGGGATGGGGTCCCCATGGTACTCCTTTCTCTTTGTGTATGTGAAAAAAGATTGATTAAGGGGAGACAGCGGTCCACGGGACCACTGCGTCTTCTTAAACAAACAAAATAAAGAAAGTGAAATGGGCTGCCGTTAAAAAACAAAAACAAGATTGTTTTATGAAAAAACAATCACAAACATGGTGGTCTGCTGACCGAAGCAGGCCACCATCCTTATGTTGGCGGGGATTCCAAGTGGGTCGCAAATTGCGACCTACCCTGTTAATATTTATGAGGTAGGCTGATTTGCGACTCACTAGGAATCGTTATTTTCAAATAAAAAGTTTCATATGTTAGGAACAGAGATTTCCTAATTGCATTTCACAAATAATCGCAATGAGGAAATCACTATTCCTAATGTTAGTGCATCTGACCCTTAGTTTGTTATTCAATCTTAGCTTCTGACAGATTGAAAAGATTCATATTGAAATTCTGATTCAAATAAGATACCCTTGGCACTCTCATCTATGTGCACACTCACGCATAGTACCTGGGAAAGGTTGTGCTAACTGTTCTGGCCCCACTGGCTCCAGCAGCAGTGCACAGGAGCATGTCTACACTTACGAAGGGGAAACATCCATTACGACGCAATCATTACATTGCACTGCTTTTACAACACAACTGTTACAACGCAACTGCCTTCACATCGTATGCCATTACAACGCATGCCATTACAACGCATATCACTACAACGCATGCCATTACAACACATTATAAAGTAAGTATATGGAGATTGTTTAGTTTTAGGGTGGGTATGGGTTTTGGGGTAGACGGGAATAGTAATTTTTACCCCTACACTATCCAACACTTTCCCTACTGTTGCACTCACTGGAAAGGGAATAGTACTTTTACCCCTACACTATCCAACACTTACCCTACTGTTGCCCTAAAAGTAATATGCATTGTAATGGTATGCGTTGTAATGGTATGCGTTGTAACGGTATGCGTTGTAATGGTAGTTTTTAAAAATGCGTTGTAATGGCATGCATTCGAAAATCATGCGATGTAATGGTAGTTGCGATGTAAAAACCTTGTTGTAAAAGCATGTCACTACAACGCATGCCATTACAACGCATTATAAGGTAAGTAATGGAGATTTTTTTGTTTTAGTGTGGGTATGGGTTTTGGGGTAGATGGGAATAGTAATTTTTACCCCAACACTTACCCTACTGTTGCACTCACTGGAGTGGGAATAGTAATTTTTACCCCTACACTATCCAACACTTACCCTACTTTTTCCCTAAAAGTATTATGCATTGTAATGGTATGCTTTGTAATGGAATGCGTTGTAATGGTAGTTTTTAAAAATGCGTTGTAAAGGCATGCGTTGTAAAATCATGCGATGTAATGGTAGTTGCGAAGTAAAAACTGTGTTGTAAAAGCATGCGTTGTAATTGTTTGCATTGTAGCGAAGAGATGGGGCTGCACGGTCACAGGTAGGCAGAAGCCATATTCACTTGCACCTGCCAGAGGAAGCAAAATCTTCCTTCTGGGATTTTTCTTGGAACCTTAGCTCATGCACTGCACTCAAACACAAGAAGTGATCAGCTCAAGCTGCAATAGTAATCTTGAAGGGGTTAGGAGGACAACCACCGAATACAAAAATGAGCCCATCCAAGGTCACAGCAGTGATCTTCTTGAGGGAATGAAGTACAACAGTACATTTCAGTTAGAATTTTCCAAGGCACAAAAGCGGGAGAAGCTTCCACACATAGCTACCTCACAGTCTGCTGGGGATAAAACATCGGGGGGGGGGGGGTAGAACAAAGCAGGAATGGAACAAGGACTGCCCCCTGTACTTCAAAAGGGAACTGTGCTTCCTGTTCTCCACACCCTAGAGTCTGGCCAATTTCAAAGGACCGCAGAAATGCTTTAAAGGGGCCCTGCAGTTCACATTGCTCTCTAGCACGCTCCCTCCAACCTCCATGTTTGTACCATTCACACATAAGAGAGCCTAAATGGGTTCCTGGGCTGCAACAGTCATGTACAGTACATACGCTCAATGCCCATTCTACAACACATACACAGTATCAACATACATGAAACGTCACTGGCCCACATAGAGAGTAGCAGACAATTTTAAACAGGAGAGGTCAATAAGCAGCGCTGTCCTGCAGGCATCAGGCGAATAAACCTGTCCTGCAGGCATAGTCACTGTCCATGTGAGTATTTATCCTTCTCTTCCTTGGGCTATTGATTGGACAGCATTGCATTGCGCATATTGAGATCCTACAGACTACAAAGCATTCAGTGTAGATAGATGCATGATTATTGTGTGAGCTGAGGTCATGAAAACAAGAATAGCCAGAGACTTGTATAGAGTATTGGCGTCTCCCGAGCCATGCATGGGACATTCCGGTGTCCACCCATGTCTAACTGGTAACATGTGGTTGATTAAAGGAAAGCAATAACTACTATTGCATCTATGTTAATCCATCTCAAGTCTGGCGTTAGCCATGACCTTGTGTATTTAAAAAAAATACTATTTAAATACATACATACATACTTTCATGGACTTTCAGTCAGCCATTTATCTTCTGCAGTGTCATGCACATTTTGCTTCAGCGCACTGCAGCATGCACTCTATGATTCAAAGTCAGCGCACTCTAGCAATCGCCCTAGCGCTCTATGAGGGATGGCATGCAGCTTGTGCACAATGTGCCCAGCTGCAGAAAAAAAATGCCCCTTTAAATAACAGTGCCTAATTGCCCAATGTGTGCTTAGTAAAAAATGCCTTGCGTTTTCAAAACTTTTCTTTTTCGTTCACTTATAAAATGATGGCAGATCTGGAGACTCAGTTACCGAGCCCTTGTTGCCACTTGTAGTTTGCACATCACGGGGAAGCCATCTTAAAATGCTTTTTGTACAACTTTATCACGAAAGCCATTCCAAGATATCCAGCAGTGTGTGTGTTCTCACATGCACAAGTGACCATCTAAAAATCTTTCTGTAAAACTATCACAAATGCCATTCCAAAATGGTCAACAGTAGGTACACATTCATCTGCGCACACAGTGGCATCTTTACATGTCTTTTTAGATCGTGCAAAGCTTTCTGAAAAACTTTATCACAAAAGCAATTCCAAAATGGACAACAGTCCATACACATTCACCTGCTCACACCGGTGGCATCTTTAGATGTGGTTTACAAAAACATTGCAGAAGGAAAAAACACCTTGGCTAAACAAATACATCTGCAGCCAACGCCAGACCTAATCACTTTGCCAAAATGTGTTTTAAAAATGAGCACGGTCTTAAAGTGGACAATTTTTCACTCGCACATTCCTGCTGGTTTCCCTCATCCTTGATTGTTTCCCAAGATGACATGGGACATTGCTTTCAAAATGAGCTCAAATAAGTGTATAATATTTTTTTAATGTACCTGTAAATGGCTCTGTCTTTTTGTCAATTCAGCTTTTTTGCGGTTGTACATTGAATCATACACACGCAGAAATGTCATGTATCGACTTGGCGTGGCTCCATATGCTTTACAAGACTCGTGAATCATCAAAAACGTCTTCAGAAAATCAGATTCACCTAAAATTGATGGCATGAAAACACAGACATATTTTGTGCATGTTCAGCGCAAGGAAATTATTCAATGAAACAAAAGTAATCAGAATTCATTATTTGAATAATATACAAAGAAGTTAAAATTGATGACCTTGGATCAAAACACATTTAATTGACCAGTCTGAACAGCACAGATCCCAGTAATATGTCGTTGCAAAGCAATAATTATTGTCTACTGAGAAGAAGCTTTACGAAACACACATCTTGACTTGAGGCAGCCATTATAAGTGGGCCAAAATTCTGATGGGGCCGGTAACTGGAGTGACCGACCTTGTTGGGTGTACAAGATTAGCAGGAACACCATAGATACTGTTTCACAAGGACACTTTTCTTGCACATCAGTGATCTACCCATGAAAGCTAAAGATAGTCATAGACTTCATGACGTCTGATTTTGTTAATGGCAGTGCTGCAAGTGTTTGCCTGGCAAATCGTAAGAGAAGAAGGGCGATAAAGGGGTTAGCAAGAATATCCTATTTTGTATTTCTCGTAGTATTTTAGTTTGAATAACACGGATATTCTTAGGAAGGTTTCCTCTTGCCGAATGGGGCAAGCCTGCTATTCTTTATATTAGTGCGTGCTCCAAAGTTCTAACCAATTAGTAAATTTGAAGACGTGGTAGGGAAGTCAGAGAATACTTTCAATTTGAGAAAAGATAAGTCAAGCCCAGATAGGACACAAGCCAGCACTCCAACGTCTATGAATTTAGGGCATTGTGCTTGAGGTGGACTATGTTGAAAAATGTTCTGATAACATATCTAGAAAAGAGTGCATTGTTTACAATTGTGCAGTGGAAAGTGTTTAACTAAAGGAATTAAAGATAAAATATAAAATAAATATTAGTACATTCGAACAAGTTGCTTACCTTCGGTAACGCCTTTTCTGGGAGAGACTATCTATCTGCAGATTCCTCACCTTGTGAATTTCTCCAGGCGTCAGACTGGATCCGGAAACTTGAAAGCAATTCCCTCACATGTCAAAAGGTGGCGTAGTCTGGCTCCGTGTCAGGTCCGTCGGTTCTGGATGTGACGTTGGGGCCACTATAAGATAGCCACCTCTGCATGCTGATGTCAGTTTGTTTCTGATCTCTTGCCAATGAAATCTGCATTGCACTGTATAGATGTTTTAGATTTGGGATATTAATAATGAACTGTATGAGACAATTAACAGAATGGGAAGGAGGGTCGGTCAGTGAGGAATCAGTAATTAGGGAGAGTCTCGACCAGAAAAGGCATTACCTAAGGTAAGTAACATGTTCTTCTGAAAGAGGCTTCTACCTGCAGGTTCCTCACCTTGTGAACAGATACCAAAGAAGTACCTTCATAAGTGGTGGATCTGTGGAATGACCCAAACCAGGAAATTCTGCACAAAAGATCGGGTGAAGTGCCCATCCCGCCAGACCTGGTTGTCCAGACAGTAGTGCTTTGTGAACGTTTGGATGGATGCCCACCTAGCAGCTTGGCAAATGTCCATGACTGGCAAACCGCACGCCATCACAGCAGTAGCAGCTTTTACTCTGGTGGAGTGAGCGTGTAATCCTTCTCGGGCCGTTTCAAAGTTAGCCCATAGAAGATCTTTATGCATAGGAGAATCCTTCACAAGATGGTCCTCTTCTGTACTGCTTTTCCCTTTTCCACTCCAGGGAAGCCAACAAAAAGCAGATAATCTTGCTGGTATTCTCTGGTTTGATCTATGTAAAAACTAAGAGGCCTCTTTGGGTCAAATCAGTGAAGCCGTTCCACCTCATTAGAGGGATGAGGTGGAGCATAGAAGACCAGCAGAGTAACTGATTGCCCTACGTGGAATGATGTAACCACTTCGGCAGAAAAGGAGTACTAGTTTGTTGTGGAGAACAAAGTGTATGGTTGTTGAAAATACAATTCCTGGAGTTCCCTCACTCGCCTAGCAGATATGATTTCAATCAACACCATCTGATGGTCAAGAGGTGCCA
This sequence comes from Calotriton arnoldi, assembly GCA_963921515.1. Taxonomy (NCBI): domain Eukaryota; kingdom Metazoa; phylum Chordata; class Amphibia; order Caudata; family Salamandridae; genus Calotriton; species Calotriton arnoldi. The sequence goes on along the minus strand of CAWUFW010003804.1, from coordinate 1,305,374 downwards.
GGGGCAATAGTGTGTAGGTTAGACTGTCATGCACATTAGATATTTGGGAGCGAAACTAAGGTCACACTGCCCCATCACAAAAGGTGTTGGCGGGAAAATGTGATTCAGTCCCTTCAAAAAACACATCACAATGGGTGACAAAGCGGGATGGCTGATCCGGTAACCGCAAGAAGACCGGAAGGGTTGACAAATAACCTTTAATTGTGGCCATTGCAAGGTCATGCCAGGCCAATGAAGTAAAACTTACTTACCTTCGGTAACGTAATATCTGGTAGACACTCTCCCCAGGCGCCAGTCTGGATCCGGAAATTTTTCAGCAGTACCTCTCATTCATTCCTATTGGCCTCTAGGCCCATAGGAATGAATGGGAAGCCATTCCTTAATAGCGAATCGCAATTTGCAATTCGCTATTAAGCAATATGTAGGATTCACAATTTTTTTTTGCGAAACCTACATGCATAGGTAATTGTGACTCCTTAATAGCGATTCCTTAATAATCGCTATTAAGGACTCGCAATTCCTACCTTTGATGCATGTGCCCCATTATTCTCTATCCCCCAAGGGGAAAGAGAACTCGTTGACTAAAAAGGCCGAGTGCAAGACAGAAATCATGCAATCTGCATTCTTCTCAACAATAAAGAAATATCAGAGAAAGAACAGTCCTGATAAAATCCAAAAGAAGGACTCTCAGAACTCATTCCATTATACCAAGATGAATGATCACCAAAAGAAAGATGAACAATAATATCTCCATGGGGGGGCATGGCTACGCCGCAGAGCGAGATGGCCGCGATGTAGAGGAGCTCCGCAAGAACCCAGGCTCTCCCTCGACATCCGTCTCATCTATCCGTCACCCGAGGAGTGGGTGAAACACCAGGGCGTCCAGAGGGGTGGCGATCGAACATTCCGGCTCCATTGACCCCGCGAACCGGCAGGAATCGCTGCGGCGCCGTCGGGCCTGCCCAGAGCCCGTGGCCGGGAGCTGTCGTGCCGAGAGTGGGGGAGTGGCGCAATTCTTGATCCGGCCTCCGTCCGACGCGAGGCAGTGGCTTGGGCCTGCATCGGCGCCGGAGGGGGCCGGAAGAGCTTCTGTGACCGAGAAGGCCGGCGCTGGCGGCTTAGCGGCTCGGCGGCCACTGAGAAGGATCCCTGAGACCGTGTGGCGCGGCCGACGGCGCAGAACTTTGGTGGCCCGGGTGGTTTTGCCTCGGCTGTTGTGACACCCGCGTCGGCACCCCCGGCGGGTGCAGCATTGCCACAACGAGAATCCCCACCAGCATCCAGACGTGGTGCTCGATGGGCAGAACCTCTCCAAGCCTAGGGGTGAGTGTGGTGGCTGCGGGAGGTTGAGGAGTCGGCAGCCACTGCTACAGGAGTGGTGGGATGTGAATGAAACCCGGCCGCAACCAAGGAACTGAACACTGCTGGCCCGTTGCTCTGGCCGGCGCGGTGCTGCTTGCCCCCAAAATTGGCCCTGTGGTGATGAATCCCAGGACGGTCCTTCGCTGGTGGAGTGCTGGAGCCACTGAGCCGGTTACAGACAGAGGTAACTTGTTGGACTTGGAGGCGAGTGAGGAGCGCAGGCTGGGGCTGCACATGACTCGCACATATCGGGCTGTGGTCGCCGGTGGTGACAGCAAGGGCCTGTAGGTGGAAGGGGGTCCCGCTCTGGGCGCCCAGGGACATAGCGGCGTTGGAAGCGGTCCTCACACTGCGCACCTCTGGTCCGGCACAGCTAGAAACCACGAGCCCCACGAGTAAATTGCCGCCTATCAGGGCAATGGTCCGCTTCTGCTCTCTGTCCTAATCTAAGAGCCTGTGTGCAGCTGCCGCCTCTTGTGTTGCCGGGGTGGATTGTATGGGACACGCATCAGCTTTCTCTAGTGTCGGGGCTGTATTCTAAGATCCCATTCGATACGCCCTCCAGTTAACGGAAGCAGTACACTTACTTGGGAACAATCCAGGAGTGGTTCTAACGGTCGGGGTGATGTCGGGGTAAAAAGGTGCAAAGGTTGCTCAGCAAACAAAGCTTGATAAATTCGCATTGCCAAAACCGATGGACTCTGAGCATCACTCCAAGGGTAAAACGGCAACAGGGCCAGAGAGCGAGCACCCTGAACTTACTCTTAAGGATGTGATGGAGGCTATTTCTGGGGTCCGGTCGTCCATGGAACAGAGAATGGACACTATCACGACGGAGGTCACTCTTATCAGGGCAGATATGACGAAGATTAGCGATAAAGTGAAGCAAATGGAGGTCGTTACCTCTAGTCTCCTGGGCGACACGTCACAGCTGCAACAAGAAGTCAAGGAACACCAGGACTTCCGTAAACTCACAGAAGACAAGCTCGACGATTATGAAGGTCGCACCAGGAGGAACAATGTACGAATTATTGGGGTGCCCGAGAAGGCGGAGGGGCCAGCAGCAGACCTATTTGTTGAAGACCTTATCCTCAATCACCTGCAGCCGGAGGGACTTTCCAATTCTTCGTGGTAGAAAGGGCACACAGAATCCCCGGTGGAAGATCGAGGCCTGGTGCGCCTCCGCGCCCCATACTGGCAAGACTACTGAACTTTAGAGACAGGGACGTGATACTACAGAACGCCAGGGTGGGCCCCCCTCTTCGCTACCACAATGCGGAGATTTCCTTTTTCCCCGGACTTCACCCTGAAGGTGCAAAAGCAACAGAGATCCTTCCTGGAGGTGAAGAAAAAACTGCGTGACAAAGGCATGAAGTACGCCATGCTGTTCCCAGCCCAGCTGAGGGTGGAGGCAGAGGGTAAGGCGTGGTTCTTTGAGCGCCCTGAAGAGGCTATTGACTGGTTGGAGGGTTGGAGGGGGCGAATGAGCACAACGCCAGATGAGGGGGCCCGCCACCAGACTACACTCATTATGTTTGCTGTGAAAGTAAGGTACTCTTGAACAGTCTTGCCGGATCTATTTGTGTGTGCTTTCTTGGCTGGGGAGGGCTGGTGGGGTTGGTTTCCTGATGACTGTCCTGGACGCTGGCGCTAATTACCCTTCGGTAATCTATTGGTGATGTTAGGCCCATCTCGGAGTGTGTTTATTGTAGTGCATACGGGAGGGTCGGGGTGGCGGAGCTGTTCACCCCCACAGTTTACTTCTACTAGTTAAAAGTTTGGGCGACAGGCACTCTGCATAGTTGTTGGATGGGCAGTTTGACGCCCAGAGTGCAGGGGAGCAGGGAGGGGGAAAGCTAGGTTGGGGGGGTTGTTCTATGTAAGTTCAGAGATGAAGATACTATCTCTCCGTAGACAAAAGGAGGAATCAACGGTTCGCATGTGCATTGATGAATACGCAGTGGGATAAAAGCATAAGACTCCTGATCTGGAATGTTAATGGTTTAGGGGATAAAGTTAAGCGATGCATAGTTTTGCAGCTAATCAAGCGGCACTCCCCAGACATAGTGTTCCTTCAGGAGTCCCATCTAGTTGGTAACTCTTGTCAGGCACTGAATAGATGGGGTTACAGACTGGTAGCATACTCGGGCTTCACCACGGGATCCAGGGGGGTTGGCATTATGCTTAAGAAGTCCTTCCCGCTGTCAATACAACACACTTGGACGGACGATATGGGTCGGTATGCAGCCATTGCAGGGCAGTGGGAGGGGATAACGCTGACATTGATGTCCATATATATTCCACCGGGCCTGCAGGGCCGTTCGTTTAAGGATCTAGGGGCTGTCATGCTTTTGTTTCCAGAGGGATATTTCATTGCGGGCGGAGACTTTAATGCAGTGGTATCGGGAACACTAGACCGTCATCCCCCGCGAAACATTGGCTCTTCACAACAGTGGCTTCTTGAATTTGTGGAAGCAATGGGCCTGACAGATGTGTGGAGAGCATTTCACCCACAGAGTCTCCAATACACTTTTCACTCAGGGGCACATAACAGTCTTTCCCGCATAGACTACCTCCTTATGCCGGCATCCCAGGTGAGCAGCGTACACTTAGCGAGGGGTATATCAGATCACTTTCCTATCTGGGTGGAGGCAGTCCTAAATGAAAAAAGGGTAGGGAAAGTCGTGCCGATCAACCCCTGGTATCTTCGGAACCCAGTGGTCAAGAAGGCCCTGCTTCAGGCCATGGATCACTATTTCGCGGAAAACGTAGGTTCCGTGAACTCACATCAAACCATATGGGAAGCGTTCAAGACAGTGCTGAGGGGGCATGCGCTCTCGCTCAATGCTGGGGTGCGAAAAGAGAAGTTGAAAGACCTGGTCCGTGTGGAAACAGACATCCTCCGGCTGGAGGACGAGAGTGAAGGAGCAGCCACGGAAGAGATAACGCATGAGCTAAAACTCAAGAGGGAAGAATACAAGTTACTGGCTACCGATATGGCCAAAACTTTAGGCAGGGAAAAGGAGGGCAGGATATACGATTTGGGCGATAAGGCCGGGAAGCTCCTAGCATGGTTGGACAAGAAGGAATTGGCTAGTCGCTTAGTGCCAGAACTTACGGATGCTAGTGGCGGGAAAATAACAGATCCGCAGGCGATCGCCAACAAGTTTGCCGAGCATTACTGGCAAGTATATCGGGCAAGCTCCTCATTTGTCGGAGGAAGACTCACGAGCAATGCTTTCAGACATCCGACTCCCAACCCTGGCTCCAGAGGAGAAGCAGTCACTGGATAGCGCCTTTACTAATGACGAGATCGCGCAGGCGATCAGAAATCTCCAACCCGGGAAAGCACTGGGTCCAAACGGCCTGCCGATTGAATTGTACAAGCTCAAACCAGACGCCATGGCGCCATACATGCGAGCTATGTTTGAAGAGAGCAGGAGATTGGGTCTGCTTCCCCGGGATCAAAGGGTAGCAACTCTAGTTAAAATATACAAAGATGGTAAACCTCGAGATAGGTGTTCATCCTACAGACCTATTTCCCTACTGAACGCAGAGCCCAAGGTCCTGGCCAAGTTACTGGCGAGTCGCTTGACCCAGGTTATTAGTAAGCTGGTTCACCCTGACCAATCAGGCTTTATGCCCAATCGAAACACTGCATTGAACCTGAGGAGATTGCATAGGGTATTGGGAAGTCTCGGAACGATCCACAAGGACACAGTGGTGGTCTCGTTGGACGCCACCATGGCGTTCGACACTCTCGAGTGGTCATACCTGTTCGCAGTCCTGGCAAAGATGGGCTTCGGGCCCGGGTTCATAGGGTGGGTGCGGCTACTGTACGCCGAACCCTTGGCGCAAATAGTGGTCAACAACAAGAAATCTGAGGTGTTTGCACTGGGTCGCGGAACTCGTCAGGGGTGCCCGTTGTCACCACTGTTGTTTGCTCTCTCTCTCGAGCCCCTGGCGGCGTGGATCCGCAGAAACCTGGTAATCCGGGGTCTCAAGTGGTCTGAGACCTGGGAGGACCTCATCTCCCTATATGCGGATGATATCCTATTATATCTGGCTTCCCCCAGGTCATCGCTCAACGCAGTCCTGGATATATTTGCCAGCTTCGGGAGATACTCTGGCTATACAATTAACTGGGCCAAGTCTTTAATATACGTCCTCAGTGGTGATCCTCCGCGCCTTCCCAAAAATTGTCCAATTCAGGTTGCTGAAGGGGACTTCCAATACTTGGGAATCTTCATTTCGGCGGACCCCAAGACTCGATATGACCGAAACCTGCTCCCCCCCTTCAGGGACTGACACGAGATGTTGCACATTGGAGGGCGCTCCCCCTCTCCCTGCTGGGTAGGGCAGCCCTTTTCAAAATGATGTCGTTGCCGCGTTTCCTTTATGCCTTGCATAACTACCCAGACCTGATCCCAACGCGTTATTTTAAGGAAGTAGAGGGTCTCCAGAGGGAACTCCTTTGGGACGGTAGACCCCGAATAGCTTTACAGAAGCTAGTTCTGGGCTGGTATGATGGAGGGATCGGTCTTCCAGACATAAGGAAATACTACTGGGCTGCTCACCTGGCCGCAATCAACCATTGCACATACCGATGCTGGGAGGACCCGGGGTATAGAATGGACAAATGGCTGCTTCCTGGGGGTAACTACAACAGGGCCCTCTACTCTAGAACGCGTAAGCTCCCATTAACAGGGCCAACCAAACACTCAGTGCAAGTCTGGCAGGCAGCAAATCGAAGCCTGGGATGGGAACAGAAGTTCACACTCGCCACTCCCTTTTGGGATACTGAACAACTAGGCACACTGAGGACCTCGAAGGGCTTCGACAAATGGGATCTGATCGGGATCTCGAAGATAGGGGATCTATGGAAAGGGGGAGGGGTAGTGTCATTTGCCTCCCTGAAGAATGAGTACGAACTAGCAGATACAGAGTATTTCCGCTATCTGCAGGTGCGACATGCCCTGCTGGCACAGTTACCTAAAGGTGCCGCACCCCCAGAGTCCTCGCCGTTGGAAGACAGGCTGCTAGATGGCTATATGCCTACGAAAGCGATCTCCCTAACATATAAGAAATTAATCAACAATACGCCTGATCCCCTCAGACTGATTAGGGAAAGGTGGGTGAGGGATGGACTAGAGCTGGATGACGAAGAATGGCAGGAAGCGATCTCCTCACCACGAGAGGTTGCGATTTCCTCTAGGCTGCGTCTGGTACAGCTAAAGATTCTCCATAGAGTGTATGTGTCTGGGTCTCGGCTTGTCAGTATGGGAAGGGTGAATGACGGGAGGTGCAGGAGGCAGTGTGGGCAGGAAGGCACGTTCATGCACATCTTATGGGAATGTGTGTATATTCAGAGTTACTGGAAGGAGATACACGAGTGCATGAAAGAGGTTCTTGGGGTAAGCCTTTGACCTGAAGCCAAACGTTGTCTCTTAAATGTGTGGGAACCCACGGACTTAAATAGCAAAGACAAAATATGGGTCACACTGGGCCTGATGTTGGCTAAGCGGCATATAGCCCAGCTCTGGGGTGCCGGAGTGCCGCCTCAACTCCATAATGGAGGGCAGATATGGACTGGTGCATGTTTAGGGAGAAGACAGTGTACACAGCGCGTGGGTGCCCCAAAAAGTGGTCTGCAACTTGGAACAAAAGGAACGAATATCGGGGTGACATTTGTGTTCCGCCTGTTATTCCCTCTCTTGAGGAACCTGTAACGCCTTGAGTCCTGAATAAATCGTCAACACCTGTATGATTCAATGTTCTGATGTAACTATACTGTAAAGAAGCTTTATTCCCCCTATTTGTACGCATGATATCAATTCTCTCTGTTTAATAAAAAGAGTTTAAAAAAAAAAAAATAATACCTCCATGGTATAGAGAATTTTGTTTGAACAAAATGACCACTCGGTTACATAATGCACTGTAAAGAGACTAAAATGACACTAATAGGTTTGAATTTAAAATTGATATTCATCAATAATGCTAGCTGTAAAACCTTTTGCCACAAAGGTGTATCACCTGGACATATGCATAATACATATACAATTGTGTTACAATAGACTTCGTGATTTTTGAGAGCTGGTATGTGGGCCCATGGCTCTCATTAGGTAAATATGATTATTTGCCAATGAAGCGGGAAGTGGAGCGATAACACAGTCCACTCCATGTTTTTTTTATTATTACCTGTTCTGGAGTGAAAGTCTGAGGTTGTGTTCTCTAATGAGTTAACCAGTTTGTCTTTTTATGTTTGTCAGTCACTCTTTGATATTACAGTAGACGTCCAGGGAGGTGACGCGTGACCTCGGTTGCCCTGACGAATTTGCCGCTACTATTGAATTGGCAATGAAACATGTTGGCCGTCCTTGAAGTGGTTCACAACATGCCGTGTTTTTAATATTGGGCGAACTCACGTGTTGGATTAAAAACCATAAGTATGTGTGTGAGTGCAGCTCAATTTTTATTAGAGACTACTTTTGTCTCATTTGTCACGGGGTCTTTTCTATACATTTAATGTTTTCATTTCCCTTACACTGGACACGAAAAAAAAATGTTCTTTCTTCTTTCACATGAGAAAGTGATGAATGAAGATAAGTACTTGGGCAAGCTGGTGAGAACCTGCTAGTAGCCCGTTTTGGTGGTGCATACGTGAGACACTTTCTCATTTTCCTCACACTTTTTCTTGGTGGGATACACACTTAATTTTCTGAGTGTTGTTTTCTTAGTGACATGACAGACGACTGGTTTTCTCATAGTGGGTTGTTTTAAATTGTTAATCAACTAGGCATATTGGATTAGGTCAGAATGCATACAATAGTATCCGAGTGTGGGAAATGATAAGAATATCACCCCATATCAATCCAAGACATTTATAAAATGGATGAGATTGCCTATTAGCTCCAGGTCCTTGTTGTTTGATTTAGTGTTGATGGGAGGGTGACCTGGTACTTTAATTCCCTCTATAGCTCCTTATTGAAAATAATATATATCCTCCAGACAGATGCAAAAAGCATTGTGGGAGAATAAAAAGAAGAGCTTCCTATAAAGCCTAAAAACTCCTACCATGAAATGTATGACCAAAAACAGGTAAGGAATCTGCAACTAGAAGTCTCCATCAGATTGTTTCCGACACTACCTATCACACAGTGTAAGATACAGATTTTACCCTATTATGTTCTAGGAATGAACAAATGAATTACCTATCCCCTCCACAGAGGAGAAGTCAACTAACTCTGGTCTTCCTAAGAATACACCATAAACTCTGAGTTTACTCGCAGAATTTTCCAAAAAGTGAAATACATATAATAAAAATGTAGATATGCAGTCCGCTCAGAAGGACAAAACAACCTGCACCATAAAACACATAGTCCAAGAGGACTTTAATGTAGGATGAACCACAAGAACATGTATTAAAAAAAATACAAAAAGTAGGTCCTGAATCCATCAGCGCCCTAATAAATATGCACAACACACGAGAAGTGAGGACATACTATGCTGTTTACTCTAACTAGTAAAGACAAGAACGTCCCTACCAGACTTACCACTGGCATACCAACATGTCCCTATGAGAGACAACGAAAGGTCGAAACCATGCAAATTTTGGCATACTGAACTGCTTCAAAGAAGCTTGCGTCAGAAATTCTTCCATACAAGGAGACACGTCTCTTGACAATAACCTCTTTCATCCTCAGAGGCCAAGGGACAAAGGGAAACCTCCCTCGGTCTTCTAAACCAATACCAGCCTAAAAAAGGGAAAAGAGGGTACTGAGAATAAAGCATCTGCTCTCGCAGGACACCAAGTGGTCAAACCAACAATGACATGTAAAATACCCTAACAAAGCTGACTAGCTTATGAAGAAATAGCCTGCATCTCCAGTATAAAGACAAGTTACCCAGTAACAAACAATGAAAAACTAAAACTCTGAAGACCTCTGTCTTTCACGGAAGCGTCTTAACGCTGCATCAGCTTGACTCCTAATAAGATGGGCACCATCAAATGGCATGTCGACCAAAGTCGACTGGATAGCCTCCGAGAAACCCGTAAGGCGCCAACCAAGCCTAACGCCTAAATGCCACTGCTGATGCCATAGCGCGACCTACAGAGTCCGTAGAGTCCATTCCACACCTTATGGTATGTCTAGCAGCCTGCTGACCGTCTTTATTCAAATCACCAATCTCCGAGCGGAGGTTATCCAGAAGAGATGGTAACACATTCTGTAGTGAATCCCATAAAACATGGGAATATCACCCCAGCACACAAGATGTATTTATGGATCTCAAGGCTGAGCTTGCCGAAGCAAAGATGTGTTTACCACATGCATCACGACTCCTAGACTGCTTACCCACTGGAGTTTTGGGAACAGAATCTACATCTCGTGAAGAAGTCACAACCTGAGTCACCTAGTTATAGGTGGAAGGGTGTCTATGAAGAAAAACTGGGTCCCCAGGTGCAGGCAGGTGTCTACGTGCAATATCTCGGTCCACTGAGGCCCCTGACTCAGGCTTGGCCCAAGTACCTAATAAAATATCAAAAAGGGCCTCCCCAAATGGAAGAACTGGTTCTTCCCCTGTCTGTCCCTGAAAAAGGACCTCAATCAAAGGGTCTGTGGACCTTTGAACTGTAGGAAGTGACAAGTTTAAAACTGTAGCCACTTTTCTTAGCATGTCTGCAAAGGAAGAACTTGCCTCCATAACAATGCCAGGGGGAGAAAGAAACCCTGAAGCTGGTGATGAATCCAGGCCACTAGCCTTTCCCAGAGCAGACAACCAGCTCTCCTCCATCTGAACCACATTGTCAGAAATGGGCTGAAAGGGCCCTGCCTCAATCGATACAGGCTGTCTTTCCACAACCTCTTCTGGAGAAGGAATCAAAACCTGCATAGTCGACTCCACATCCAACGTTGTACGACGCCTACACGGAGGAGGAGAAGCAACTTCAACAGTCGCATCACCAAGGACAAATTAAAGTTGTTTTGCAGAGGCTGCAGAGGGAGGGGAATGGTCTGGGTAGAACATTGCCAGTGGGGGCCTGAACACTGTTGGTTAACTCCCTGGCCTCACCCTCGAAAGAGTACGGAGGCCTGCTGCTGAGACAGGCATTGGCATTGCCTCTGCTGATAACCCCCTTCCAAAGCACCAAAAGGGGTGTTGCTTTTGAAGAAACTGACGAACAGGGTGAGCTAGGACCAGAGAGCGAGCAGCGGTTTGCTCTTCTTAAATTTCTCAAGGGGTCAGTAACCTTCACTGCTTAATGTTTTGAGCCATCGAACAGCATGTCCATTAGAGATTGCTAGATTAGTGAGAAAAAGCCAGTCGAGGAAAACAAAACTTTGTGCCTAAGCACCACGCTGGTCCCTACTGGCCTACCCAAGCAGTCAGTTGTTTCCAGTGCTTAATTTGTAAAATAATAAGTGCTGGTGCTCAAAATCTTTAAGAGGCCACCATCCACTACCGCCAGTTCCACCCATTGCCACCATTGGCTCCAGTGATATGCACCATATATTGTGGCCTAGATAATTATCGATGGAGCAACATTATAGGTTCGTACATCAAAGACAAGAGAGGTTTTTGTGAAGCGCGCATGCACGTTGACAATTTGACCTTAATTCATGAGGCATGAGATTAGTGCAGGGGTGACAGGCAAAATCCACATTGTGCCCGATGACCACAAGTTTCTGGAAAGCGTTCTAGCAAGCACAAACTCAAATCTCAAAGACATATCATACGTGCCAGACACTCTATCAGTCAGTATACTTAGTTGACTTGAGCATCTTTCGTTCTCGCAGGGAGTGCCAACTGCACTCAAAAGCGGCTCCGGGGGTCTGGGAAAAAAGGCAGGCCAGTCCGAGACGCCAGTACTAGTGAAGCCATAACAGGCTCTGCTGGCGCACCTACAAATGAACGTGCAGCAGCTTGATTCCAACACGCTGCGCATGTAGCGAAAAGGATCAAGGGCAAAGGGCGAGCAGGGTAACACATCCCTTATAGGAAGGGCAACACCTACTCATCAACAAAGAAACAGAATAGCAAGTGCAGATGCTTGCTATTCACTGCTTTATATGGCAGAATTTCCAAGATGGCCACCGTAACATGAAAAGCCTTCTGGTACGTGTACTCAAACCATTTAAATGTACATGTAATAATTATCAGGTCCAGCTCCCACAGGAGAAACATTCCATAGCACTGGCCCTGTGAAACGAGTGCCGGTGCTCAGTACCGGAAACCACTGGCACAAATTAAGCACTGGTTGTATCTCAGCCAAAATGAACTATATGTTTCGGCACATCTTGCCCATCGAGGACCAGCTGCTGGAGTGTATGCCTGACATCCTCTGGATCAGCTGGCAAGGTTTCCACCACAATGTCCCATAAAGTGTGCATATACCATCCGAGGATGCAGCAGGTAGTGAATGATCATAAGGCCAGGCTGGCACTGGAGAAAACACATTTCATGATGTTCTCCATCCTCTTAGATTCCCTGTCAGGTGGGGTGGTGGGAAAGAAGTTTGGGTTGAGGTTACTGGATGATGCCAGAACCACCAGGCTCTCCAGCATAGAATGTTCCTGGAAGCAGGTCTGTGCCACCTTAATGCCTGTCAATTAACTGGCAGGCAAGATCCTGGCTTTGCCCCGGTGCCCACCAGTATGTATAAGAGCCTCACTGAAAGGAAGCAGAGGCTCCTGGGTTATGACTGCTGGGTTGAAGACTTCAGTTAAGAGATTGGTTATAACTTTCTCCATGGACAGTGTCAAATTAAGCACTTCCACTGACATGCAGATGACAGTGGCAAATGATGCAGATTCCTCAGCGGGAATTGGGTTTAGAGAAGTGAGTACAATATCAGGGGAGGTGGCATCCAACCCATTGGCATCCTGTAGGTTCTCAATAATATTGGGCCCATTGTCATCATCTTCATAGCATTGTTTAGATAAAAGTTTTTCAGGGATGGGTTGAGCCTTTGAATCCGATAAAATTATCGGATCCGAGTTGGACGTTGGCGACGGCGTTGAGGCTCAGACCAGTGGTGCCAGTCTTGGCATCGTAAGCGACGTCAGATATTGTGACAATGCGGGAGCTAGCGGCCCTGTACTTGATGATGGGTTTGACTCCAGCTTGGGGAGGGGCCCGTGCATGGTCGCCATCTAGAAAAAATTCATAGGTGGGCCTACGACAGGCTGTCACCTCACACCGGGAAAGGCCCGAAAGTGCTCCAGCGGGATCCGGTGGGGTATTACAAATTCTCTCTGCAGCCTCTCTTAGCTGGCAGACTTCGTCTGCTGTAGCAGTCGACTCAACGGGAAGTTGGAGCAGAATCACTGCTGGAGTCCATTCTGAGAAGATGCTCCACAGCTCCAAGGCATCGCATAATCCTGAAAGGTGCGAGTGGCGGTACGCCGGACAGCCATTCTTGAACTCTTAGATTTATGTCACTTACCTGAACTCCTGGACCTCTATTGGAGCAGTCTCAAGAACAACTTCAGGGGCCAGTGCACGATCGAGCCTTTAACTTCAATCGGAATCGAGACTGCTTCTGCTACTTCCTTTGGAGTTTGGTGATAATGTGCTGGGCTTTTTGGCCTCTGATCACTTTCTGGTTCATTTCTGCAAAACACGAGCACAGTTTCATGTTGTGTGAAGTGACAAGGCACCAGAGGCAGATGCTGTACGTGTCCGTCACTGACACCTGCTAGTGGCAGTCATGGCACAACTTAAAACCTGTCAGTTTAGGGGCCATATCTGCACACTGAGTACAATTGTAAGTTTCTCTTGTGGAGAAAAAAGTCTGTCAGTGACAGCACTTCTAGCTCTTGATCTGCCTTGGAAGGCATGGAAAGAAAGGAACTGATGTCCCCGCATGGAGGTGTCAATCATAGTGGCTCCGATGTCACATCCAGAACCAACAGAGCCAATATACTCTGCTACAACGCAAGTCTTAAAGGTTCTGAGTCAGTGTCTTAGAATTACTAAATTAGGCCTACGTACATGATTTTTTTTGTGTTGAAATTTTTTATTGGTATTTCATAAATACAATACAGTAATATAATAATGCAGCAAATCCTACAACATGTTATAATAAATAGAAATTGGTAAATTCAATTATAAATAGAAAACTAATACATCAAAATACATAGAATAGTATATATAAGAGACGATGCAAAATAGAACATACTATAATAAGTAGAACTGAAATAATCATAATTAAATATTAAGCATTAAATTACTAAAATATCAATTCAATGTAGTTAAATAATCATTAAAGTTATAAATTAATAATTTATTAAGTGGATAAACAAATAAATTACACATTTCATTAAATAAATACATCTTAACATCGGAAAAGATAATGCACGATGAAGAGTACAGTACCTTCCAATTGACAAGAGTAAATGTACCATAAATAAAGTAAGGAAAAGTAAGTTGGGACCAAAATAATAAAAGGCATTTATATAAGATTACTGGCTGAGTAGAACTTACCAAGTCTACCAGTCTAGGATCTATTAAAACGCTGTAGCTATTATATTTAGGGAAAGGAATAGAAAAGGATTAACTATTAAGTTTGCTAGAGCATCTAAATTAAATTAAGTAGTGGAATTAATTGCAGAGACATCTTCTATATGAAGGAAAGGATCCCACACTTGCAAAAACAACTCTGTTTGGTCTTGGATGTTATATATAACTCTCTCATGTGAGGCAGTTTGAATCATTGTTGTTGCTAACCAATTCTCTTGGGATGGAGGAGACGGGGATTTCCATTGCCTTAATATACATATTTTAGCAGTAGCCAGCGCGGTATGTACAAGACGACGTTGCGGTTTGGAAAGTGTGGGAAAATTTCGCAAATTATGTAATAAAATGTTTGCTGGCGAAAGTGGCAGATGTAAAGGAACAGTGTTATGTAATATCTGACCTATATAAGACCAATAAGATTTAACCATGGGGCATTTACATATGATGTGAACTATGTCACAACCAGAGGCATTACACCTCCAACAGTTAGTATGCGATAGTAAGCCTGCCTTATGTAATTTTACCGGTGACCAATGCCAATCATGAAGTATTTTAAATAAACAGAATTTTAAACGAGCCTCTCGGGCACCTTTAACCAAGTTTTCCAGTAAATCCACCCATTCTTCATCTTCATAAGAAATTGCCAGACGTGACTGCCATTTAGAACGGAGATCGCATGATAAAGGTTGTGAGAATAGCTGTGTTGTGAGTGTTTTATATAAACCGGAGATGACCCCTTTATGCCTCCCCAAGTGTGAATATAAGATACTATTGGCGAAGTTTGCAGCAGCCAGGGTTTTGGACCTAAAGCCTTAATAAGGGCATTATTGAGTTGTAAATAATTGTCTGCTTGTAATAAGGGAAGGTTAAACTCATCCACCAATTGTGAAAAATGTTTAAGATCTCCATCATGAAGAATCTGATTTAATGCGTATGCCTGAGTTATTCCATATTGGGGCTTTTTCATGTAAACGTGGATTAAAGCCCAATATACGATGTGCCCTTTGCCATGTTTTACGCATTGCAGATAACATAGGAATACGGGGATCTAGGCGGCTTGTACCTGACCCATATAGGGCTGGAAGACCCAGTTCCATAGATGAACCCATTGTGGTGTATTAGAATTATCTTGGAGCATGTATGTGAGTTGGGATAATTGAAGAGCAAGTGAATAATGTTCTATCGAGGGAAGGCTCAAACCTCCACTAGAGTGATGAGCATGTAGTTTGCTCATAGCTAAACGAGGTTTTATGGATCCCCATATAAAAGATTTTATCTTAGAATCTACGAGGCGTAATGTGGATAACGGAATATGAAGAGGAAGCATTCCAAGGGTGTAAAGAAAACGTGGGAGGGTAACCATTTTCACCACTTTATCGAAATCACGTTGCATCTGATTAAGCAAGGGGCTTATATTATCTGTGACCATTGCTTCTGTTCCCTTGTTCACAAGAATGCCTAAGTATTTTAAACGAGAGGTTTGCCAGTGGAAGGGATAATCTTGTATCACAGCTTTTGAGGTACCATCTGATATGGGAAGCGCTTCGCTCTTATCCCAATTAATTTTATACCCGGAAAAGGAGGAGAAATCCTCTATGATTTGAAGTAGTGATGGTAGAGATCGTGACAGGTCAGTAATGGTAAGTAAGATGTCATCTGCGTAGAGATAGAGTTTAGATTCTCCCACCGGAAGAGGAATGCCAACAACAGTAGCTGACTGGCGGATTGCTGCTGCTAGGGGTTCAATGGCCAATAGGAATAAAAGAGGTGAAAGGGGACAACCCTGACGAGTACCTCTGCTGATTGGAAATGTACCAGAAACAAAACCACCGCAATTAACTAACGCAGTAGGGTGCTCATATAACAGTCTTACTTTATTTATAAACTGGTCTCCCAATCCGAATTGTTCTAAGATTTTGAAGAGATAGTCCCATTCCACTCGATCAAATGCCTTTTCGGCGTCAAGCGATAATGGTAAGGCATCATCCTGAAGGAGTTTGGCAGCATGAAGAGTATGAGCCAAGGAACGCAAATGGTTTCTAGAGGATCGTCCGGGTACAAATCCCACTTGAGTATGATGAATTAGGGAAGGTATAACTCTGCGAAGCCGGGATGCGAGAATACTGGCCAAGATTTTTATGTCACAATTAAGGAGCGAAATAGGACGATAGCTGCTACATAGTAATGGATCTTTCCCCGATTTAGGCAAAACTGCTATTACTGCTTTATTAGAAAGACACCCCAAAGAAGATGTATGCTCAGCCTCTGGGAATGCAGCATGTAAACAATCTACAATTTTGTCACCGGACCAACGATAAAATTCTGCTGGAAAACCATCTTCCCCTGGGGCTTTATAATATGGAAGTTTGGCTATAGCTTGTGATATCTCTTCTTTACTAATTTCTTCATTTAAAAGTGCTCTGTCTTCTGCAGAGAGGAGAGGTAAATCTATTCCTGCAAGAAAAGATATCATCTTATCATGGTCTATATGGGTTCCCGGGGTATATAAAGACTTGTAGTAAGCAGCAAACTCATTAACTATATCTTGAGGACGTGTCAACATGGACCCTCCAGATGATTTTAGGGCTGGAATAGCCATGGCAACTTCTCTTTGTCGCAATTGTGCCGCTAAGAGTCTACCCGCCTTTTCTCACTGTTCATAATGCCTCCCCTTCATTTTTTGTAGAGCATATTCTGCCTTGGAGGTGAAGAGACTATTTAGTGCCATACAGGCTTGTTCTAAGGATTTTCGATTTGGAAAGTAGGTTTTTTAGTGTTTAAGTGAGTGAAAGATGCAATATCCTGTTCTAATTCCTTCTGCCGGGTAGCATTTTTCCTATTGTACTGAGCTGCATGTGGCATAAGTTGCCCCCGAATAGCAGCTTTAGCAGCAGCCCACATAGTCCTATCAGAGGCCACAGAGCCTTGATTAAAGGAAAGGTAATTGTGAAGGTGATCTTGTAACTGCTTTTTACCCTTAGGTGTTTTATGGCGTTGAATATTCATCCTCCAAGGTTTACGACCTGGTCTGGGCATTCCTGTGTGTAGATGTAATAGAACCGGGGAATGATCAGATACTGATGCTTCTAAGATACGAGATTCCTGAACTGATTGGACAATGTTTTGAGAGATTAAAAAGTAGTCTAACCGGGAAAGAGTTCCAAGAGTGGGGGATGTAAATGTGTATTCAGTGTCATCTGGGTGTGAAAGACGCCAATGATCTACAAGGCCATTGTCCTCAATTATGTCATTCATGAGTGCTCTGTCTGCTGCATTATTCTTATCAAGAGGACCTGTCTTATCTAAAATTGGATCTCTCACCAAATTCCAGTCACCTCCTATAAGATATTGTGAAGCATCTATTTCTGACAGCAAGCGGCTCAGATGCAGGAAGAAGGATTTTTTGGCACCTGTCGGAGCGTAAACTGATACCACACAGATATGAGTGTCTCCAATACGCAACTTAGCAAAGACATATCGACCATCTGGATCTTACCACGTTTTTGATACCATAACTGGAAGTGTTTTACGAATGAGTATTGCCACACCACATTTTCGAGTGGGACCTGTGTCTGAGGGTTTCCCTTCATGTATGCTACTGTGGAAAACCTTTCCCACCCAATCTCTACACAGCTTTTTTGATTCAAGTGCGTTAAGATGTGTCTCTTGAAGAAGAGACACATCTACTTTTTTGGATTGTAAATAAGAGAGTACTTTTTTCCTCTTAATGTAATGCGTTAAACCATGAACATTCCAGGATATTGCACATAAGGCATGAGTAAGAACCATGACTATGACAGTACTAGAGTTTTTTAAGAATGTAATGAAAAGTGGGATCCAAAAGAGAAAGAAAGAAGTGTGTTAGTGGGGAATAATTTTTCCAATGACCAGTATAAGATTTGCTGACTATCTAGCCAATGAAAAGAAATATGTTATGTAGAATAAACAGAAAATACGTTCAAATTATAGTATGATAGTATACAAGGTACTTTAGTATTAACTTTTAACCGCGGGTCTGGGCTCACTAGAGCACCGCTCCGGGCAGGACCCCCACTAGGAGGAGAGACCAAGGGCCAGGACTGTTCATAAGAAATGTAATAGTCTAGGGGATCCGTTTATACTTAGTATTGACCATTGAAAGGGAGGACCAAAGCCTATAAAACATACAGATATCTAAACTTAAGATGTTTAGAAAAGAAATTTAAAAAGCATTCTAAGGATTTAAACATGTCAATAGTGCAAATAGGTTAGAACATTTCATTTTAAATATAGAAGAAAAAATCTGATGTATAACAGATTACGTTCTTAACTTTAAATAACATGTAATAAATATACTGCTATAAAAACTTTAAGTATAATGAGTTAATATAATAAACGCTTGTCCTAGATGAAAAAGCTAATAATAGGTATGCAGAAAAGTTGATTACAATCAAGTTAATAACTAAGAGACTTATCTTTACAAAACCTACTTCTAGCTTTGGGAGATTTTGAGAATTATAATAGACTAAGGAAGTTTGATTCAGATACAGCTGCTGAAAATAACACTTAGGAAATCTTATGAGGCATGACAATGAATAGTATATAGTAAATATACTTCTATAAAAATTATAAACATCTTAAGTAAATTTCAGATCATAAGGTACATACAAATAAATATTTGAAACTGGTAACAATCATGAGTAAATAGATATAGAAATAATGCAGACAATACTCATCTGATGTATGCAAGGTGCTTGTCTTCCTGTGAATCATGAACATGGAAGTCACAAGCTAAAATTTTAATTAACAATAGGAGAAACATGGTACTAAGGACTACTCTCCATCTGAAGCAGATTTTAAAGGAGAGCGAGATTTGACTCTATGCTGGTCCTGAGTGAAATTAGATACTGTCTGCAAAACTGAGTTTTTATCTTCCTGGGTACGATTTGACCTCTCAGATTCTCTGCCACGGTGACGAGCTTCACCCAAGTTGCGACGTCTGCCATCCGTGAGTTGGTGAGTAGGTTGAGAACTTTGAGAAATCGGAAGTGTAGACGTATGCTGTATGTCCATATCCTGCAGTTTCATGTCATCCAAGAAGCGTTGTAGCTCTTCTGGGTTGTAAAAGTCTCTTGAATCACCATTTTTGGTGACACGAAAACGGGCTGGATCAAACAAACCATATTTGATGTCCATTTTTCGTAGTTGAGGCCTCATAGATAAAAATGCTTTCCGTCGTTCATTAGTTTCTCGAGAAAAATCAGCTGCCATTCGGATTTCATGGCCTTTACAGCTGTAGAAGCCTTGTGTGCGCGCCGCTGTCAGTAATTGTCTAACCTGCTCGTGTCTCAAAAAGCAAGCAATGAGGGGTCTTGGACGAGTATCTTGGCCTTTACGTGGAGGACCAAGACAGTGTGCACGTTGAATTTCAAGCATTGGATCAAAATGAATACCAACCAATTTGGGAAGAATATCACACAAAAAAGCTCTGGTATTCTGGCCTTCAATTTTCTCTGGAAAAACAAAGAAACTAATATTATCTCTCCTGCTGCGATCTTCCAAATCAACCAACTTGCTACGGAGAAACAATAGTTCTTGATCTCTGCTTTGCACTGAATCAAGTTTATTTTCAACTACTGTTAAGCGTTGTTCCAGTCCTTCTGTTTTAGTATGAAATTGCACTATATCTGCTCTTATTGATTTAGCCTCCGATGCAAGAGAAGGAATGTTAATGTCCATTTCCGTCAAACGACAGCTAATTGTTGAAATTTCTTGAAAAAGACGATCCATAGCATTCCCTGATATTGCAGTTGAAGTAGTGCGGGGCTGATTAGATGACGGTGAGGCAGAGCTCTTCGCAGACATAGTACTTGGTTGCTTAAGTACGTCAGCAAAAAGTAGCTGTTTAGTAGACTTGTTCTCGTTCTTGTTATTAGGCATTACCTCAAATATTTGAAGAGATAAAGAGCAATAGTGGTTCAAACTTGCCAGTAGAAATGAAGTAGTTTGTAGTTACTTAATGTTTTTTGACGGAATGTCAAGCATATAAACTTTTGTTGGCCCTTGTTGGGTTTAAGCAACCCAGTAGATGGTCCTTGCAAACTGTTATTGTGAGGTATCAGGATCAGGTTGAGAAGCGGTAATTCTGCATTGGTGGAGCAAGCGGTGTCAGAATTTTAGCTGAAAGACTTTACTTTCCAGAGATAGACATCTGAGGAAATATTATTTACTCAATAGCCGTGAATTCATTATGCAGATGTCGTGACAGAGGCTCATTATATAATTGGCAACTCGCGCAAGATCCAGGGTAGGTAGTACACAGTATAACGTAATAGTACTTTTGTTCCACATTAGTATGTAAAAAAAAGAAAATACTAACAGGATAGTATGAGGGCTTTCAACTACTGAGTCTCTGTATTTGAAGAGGGATATAAAGAGGTATACAAGTAGCCGCTGTAATGTGAGTAAAATCGCGATAAACTAGTACTTGTCAAGGAGGATATACCATGCGTGATATAGAGCTCAAAAGAGACTTCTTATGCCCTTTTTCACACTTGAAGGTAATTTATATATAAATTTCAACTAGCTGCATATTGTAGAAAGGAAAATGTCAGCTCTTAATTTATTGTCCCTAAAGACGTGCTGGCAGGAACCAGAACAAGTTTTACTCAGGAATCAATCACAGAGATAATTGGCTGTCAGAGGAGCTAGCAATTATCTCGAAACAAATTGTTGTAATACAGAAGTATTGAATGCAGTCACACCTCTGAGCTGATTTATCTTTATTTTAGAAGCGCTTCACTTCAATAATAGTTCAAAAAAGGAGAAAATACCTCGTAACTGGAAATTCTTCTGTTTACTCTGTAAAGAGCTTCTTTGACAAAGACATTTAGCTGTGAACTCCGAATGACAACTGCTCACGGAGAAGGTGGTTTCTTACAAAAACATTCTTTTGACAGAAATTCGATGAGACTTTTCAATGCCGACAAGACATAAAGGCATTCGCTATTGACTACCGCATGCTGAAAGTGAAACCGGATAAACCGCCTGCTGCACAGATCTCCACACGCTGCTTCCAGGAGCTCGTCAGAGAGACGGGCGCGGAGATTACGTGAGGTCCGGGGTTTCCAATACGTCACGAGGCCCGACCGGCGCTCGTCTCCTCAGACGTTCCTTGTCTTGAAAAGAACCCGAAAAGAGGTCGCTGGTCGACAAAACGCGCACCATTCATGGCCACGTTGTTCAACCTGCTTGGGAACGTCGCATTGATAGTCCTGGACTCGCTGCAAACAACGCTGCCTTCATGTGAGTTCCGTCCCGGAGCAGAGCCCTCCGTTTAGGCGGCCATCTTCCTTCATGGCCAGACCATGCCCCCGTACATGATTAAATGCTTCATGTAATAGTAGCAGATCACGGAGCAATGCCTGGTCTACTGTTTAAAAATGGCAATAAAATATTTTTTAAAAGTCCTGACTGACCCGGCACGGAGCCACACGGCGCTACCTGTCGAAGAATGAATGAATTGCTTTAAAGGTTTCTGGATCCATTCTGGCACCTGGGAAAAGTCACAAGGTGAGAAATCTGCAGTTAGAAGTCTCTGTCAGAAATGAGATGGAGAAGGAGACTCCAGCCTTTGATCTAATCTCACATGACATGATATGCTCTTATTTTTTTCAAAGTGTGTACCACTTGTTCTTCATGATCCTTTCTTAATATTGCCCCTTCAGCTAAAAGCTCCAATTATATATGTATAATTTATTTGTATATGACGAAACTAGTCAAAAGGCAGCAAAGCACTGTACAGGGTCAAATGTGGGGAAACAATCAATAAGTGATTGAACTGGTACTGCACCTGATTATACTCTTCAAACCTCTCCAGGTCACTCAAATCTTTGCAACAAAAAAAGATGAATATTGGGAGTACAATTAAAAGTAAGAGGTGGCATATTTCCACACTAGGAGGCTTCATTTTTAAAAGATATCCCCCAAGCTTTAAAATATGAAAGATATTGCTCTGCATACTTAAATCTGAGTTTCTGTAGAGTATTGTTTGATAATGGCAAGAAGCTGGTTAGTCTAACTTAAGTGCTAAAAAAAAAAAAAAAAAATAATCTACTTATTCAAACAATAACTATTCAGTCTTAATTGCTTCAGGTTTTTAAAATATTAACGTTTTGATTATTGCTGATTTGTTGTTACTACTGTTCATACCAAATCAAGGAAAAACATTAACTGACCATAAATAAACACACATTTACATAACATGAACAGGAAGGATAGATACATTTGAATTACAGTGGAAAAATATACCTCAAGGATGTCTCAATAATGACAATTATATTGCAAAATAAAGTAACCAAGGTTACCAGCTGATCTTTTCTTCTGTTCTTTGTCACTCTTCATAGTGCCCTGGCTATGCAGGTCTGTAAATAACATTCCGGGAATCTAGGCATGCAAGATAAAAGAGTTTTTATCAGTAAAAACATGCTACACCCAAATGCTTAAATCATCTAACTTTTCAAACATTTAATAGGCAACAGTGAAAAAGATTTTCTATATTTTTATTTGTTCATTAATGGACACTAAGTCTCATCATCATTAGTAAGGAAACAAAAGCTATGTTTATTGAAGAACCGAGAGTGTTCAGCTTTACTGTTAAATTTTTTCATCATTTGGAGCCCCTGCGGTGGTGTAGGGGTGCGAACGGGCAATACTGAAAGTAAGTTTCCTTAACATTCACCTCGGTGAACTTCTGAAAAACATGTAATCTCTCTTTTTGAGGCTAAGCCCTCGATTAATATGTCTAACACTCATGTAATGAAAGTGTTGTGGTTGGCATTTCTATATTTTCACTGAATGTAACCTGACCTTCAGTTGGAAGGGGATCCTGCTGGATTGGGCTCGCTCCTTTTTTTCTTGTGTGTGTTTATGCTTTGAGAGGGAAGGAGAGAGAGAGGGAGGGCGGGAGAGTGAGGGAGGGGGAGAGTGAGGGAGGGGGGGAGAGTGAGGGAGGGGGGAGAGTGAGGGAGGGGGAAGAGAGAGAGAGAGAGAAAGAGAGAGAGCGAGAGAGAGAGAAAGAGAAAATGGATGTGCTGGAGATCCAGAGATTTAGTGAGTCAACCATGCGACTCAGTCCCACGTGGCAGTGTGGCATCACTGTTCAACATCTACACTGGCTGAAAGTGGCTCCCTGACAGGACAGCCAAGGAAGTTTGAAGTTGGAATTTTGGTAAGGAGGAGGACAGAACAGAATGTCCTCTTAAAGATTTACTAGAAGGAGGACCTTCTTTCTGAATCAAGTCCTGGGAAGCATTTTTTTTTTTTTTTTTTTTTAGAGTTTTATACAGCGCAAACTTGACCCGAAGATATCAGGTATCGGAGCGCTTTACATGAGCACCAGTTTCGTTACAGATGCATTACAGATACATTTGCTTTAAAGAACTACCTGAAGCCTCTCTAGTATCCGACAGGGGAGGGTCCCAGGCTCCTAGATTCATGCCCAACCCAGCGAAGTTTTCCCTAGGAGTGGTGAATCATTGCTTGTCAGAGGTTGAACCCAGAAGCACAGAATAAGCATCCTAATAAGCACCACTGTCTCAAGGGACTCCCTGTTGCTGATTGGTGACTCGGCTAAGGTAGGATGGATAAATGACAGGTGAACGAGGAGTGAATATGCAGATGGAGTCCACTGTTCCACACGGCCATTAGAGGGTAGGACACACTGCCCTTGAGAAAAAGGGTTTTCATAATTAGTGAGTTGCATTTCATCTCAAAAGACACCATTAGGACTCCCACCCCTAACATTAAGGGCTGGATGGAGGACTTTATCTAATCTAATGAGTCCTTGGATATCTATGCAGACACACTATCTCTGACCTCTCCACCCAAAGATACATGGTTCCTTCCGCGCTAATACCTCCTAGCCCGAAATGTACCCCAAAACTGCTCTATGCTTGCGCTCTCTGTATTAAGTCTCCTTCGTCATTTCATTGTATGATGCTGTGTGTGCCTCAGGATCCAAGCTATACTGCTTTACTAACGTTGTTATATTGCTCCTGACTGTGCAATTGACTTCATTCATTACATTGCTGAAGATGTTGTGTTTTAATTGCAAAACTCAATAAATAAAGCTTAAATAAAAGACACCCCTAGGGCATACATTCCTTTCGGATGGTGATAGGTGGCGTCAGGAAGAGTAGGGAAACACACAAAAACAAGGATTCAACAGGGGCCCACGGCCAAAGTGATAGTCTGGTATCACAAGTTGAATTGGTGGCGAAATAGAGCCACACATGGTCACTATGATGAATTGGGTTGTTGGTTGAGGGGAGTGTGAGCCCTTCTCAAGCAACAGCCACAATCTTTGAAAGGGTGAACCACAAACAGGCACTAAATTAACCTGTGCTTAATGCTCTGGTAGCTTGACACAAAAGCAGTCAGGCTGAACTTAGAGGCAATGTAAAAAGTATTTATGCAGCACTCAAACAGCAAGTGTGGTTTGAGATGCTGCTGCTGGCCCTGGATCTGGCAAAGGCCCCGCTCTCCTCTAGGGCCACAAAAATGGGTTGTAGTCCCCGCCTTCCATCTCCTACTCTTACTCCTCCTCAACGTTCACCTCCTTCTATGTAGTCTGTAGTTGGCAGGCCTCCCACCAGGCCCTGTTTGCCTTCTGCAACTCCTGCTTTTTGGAGCTCCTCTTTGCTAGAAGGCCCTTCTCCCTGTGGAATTCTCTGAGCTCAGCCACAGTGTAGCTCTTCAGGCTGTTAAGCTCAAACTCCACGCTTGCAGGTAGGGTCACAGATGCACACAATCAGGTGGAATAAAAGTGAATTTCAAAAAAGCAGCCAAAGAAGGAGAATTTAAAAAGAGGTCAGATCTGGTAGCAAATGATTTAAAATTAAAATTTTGGGTTACACAAATCACTGCCTGGCACTGAACAAACACATTGAACACCAATGTAAGGAACTAGGTTATTGATTGAGGGAGTGTGAGCCCTTCTCAAGCAACAACCATAGTCCTTGTCAGGGTGAACCACAGACACTAAATTAACCTGTGCTTAACCCTCTGGTAGCTTGGCACAAAAGCAGTCAGGCTTAACTTAGGGGCAATTTGGAAAGTACTTATGCAGCACACGAATAGCAATAAAGTAAAAACACAACATAAGAAAAATAGCACACCAGTTTAAAAAAATAGAGTAAAATGTATTAAATTATTTGACAGCACAACAACAATCTAATCAGTAGAACCGGAGATATGCAATTTCACAGATTTAAGGTAAGTATAGCGCCTAAACGCCCAAAGCAGCACTCGTGTTTATCTGGTTGTGCAAGACTGGTTGAAGTCACAGGTTCAGTACGACCACAGTGGAGCACATGATAAATACAGGGACCAGGTTAGTACAGCTGAAAAAGGTACCTTCTAAAGTCTAGTGCC
Organism: Calotriton arnoldi; assembly: GCA_963921515.1. NCBI lineage: Eukaryota > Metazoa > Chordata > Amphibia > Caudata > Salamandridae > Calotriton > Calotriton arnoldi. Next base: position 1,280,081 of record CAWUFW010003804.1, on the reverse strand, counting down.
AAGAATCCATTTAGCTGTGGAGGAGACCACAAGGAGCAGGAAGAGAGTCGTGGATGGGCACTGCTGTTGTGCGAAGAACAGGCCAGGTGGCGCCGATGGTCTTCACTGTAGCGAGAAGACCCTATTAGGCGTCCCGGACAGTCGCTACTGGAGCTTCGATTTGGCGGTTATCGTGGGATGTCGATAATGTAGCGCAAAGTGCGGATCTCGCGCTGGCATTTGCCACGGGCGGTCAATGTAGCGCAAAGAGTTGGCACAGGAGGCAAGATCTTTGTGTGAACTGGCGCATTCGCGGTCATGAAGCGCCCAAAACTTCAGGATTTCTCCTTTTCCATGAGGAGGAGCTCAACTAATGCCACACCTTGGTAGAGGACCTGGAAGGAACCTCTTGTAGATCAGGAAAACACTCCAGCAGAGGCCAGGAGAGTTCAGACAGGTCCAATTGCAGGTCAAGCATAGTTCAGTGTAGCAAGTTAGCTGAGCAGTTGCAGGGAGGCTTCTGGAGCTTGTTGAGTCCCTGTAGCTCAGAACAGGAGGCCAGCTAACTAGCCCTTGGAGTTACTCAGGTAGCCTGGAATGAAGGGAGCAGGTCCAGGCTTCCTTCTCAGATAGCAGGGCAGGCCTCAAGCATCAGGGCAGTCCTCTGGCATCGGGGCAGTCCTTCTTCTGTAGTATCTACTGGTACAGGAGTGTACTTAAGAGTGGGTCTGAGAGTCCTGTTTTTGTACCTGGTGCTAGCTTTGAAATGGGTGAATCTCCTGGGGAATTCCCCCACACAGAGGTGTTTGGAATTTCCTTCCTCCCTGTCCTGGTCCCAGTCTGTCTGCAGTCACAATAGGATAGTGTGAAGTTCTTTGTGTGTTAGCTGAGGCAGTGCCATAGAAGTGCAAGTAGGGCTGTGCACAGCTCCATCCTGCCTTGGATGTGCCATCCTGGCAACATCCAGGCCCTCTATTGTGTGGCTGTCTGAGAGGAATACACAAAGGCCAATTGCCAACTGCACCTGGTCCTTTGACCCGAGAGAAGGTGACCAAGGGATAGCTACCTGGTGTCGCATTGGAAATACGCCCAGAATGAATCGTCTGACAGAGAACTTGTCACTTCGGGCGGATTGATTCCCAGATGTCTCTCCTTCCTGGCTAACTTGAAGAGGTTTTCCCTTCGCCTTACGCCTCTTTGCATTTACGCTGGTTCTTACCAACCTTGGTAAGTTCCTGCTTCCCCCCCATCCATGAGCCTTCCTTTCCCCTTCTTGCGAGCTACCCTCTCAATTATCTTCCATTGTTGCAGGATTCCCTCCAGGTACGATTGTTATATGCCCTGCTTGGACTTGCCCAGATCTGAACTCTCGGTCACATGATTAATTCTGGATGTATTTCTGATACGACACCCGGTAGCTATCCCTTGGCAGCCTTCTCCTCTTAGCACCCAACCTCCCAGTCCCTCTTCCTCGAGTCCCTCTTCTTTTTTTTTTTGCCCCATCTTCTTCTGCAGCAATCTCAATTGATACGTGTAATCACGTCCTGATAATGACCTGAAAACAGACAGGTCGAAACTCCGTTGACTAAACACAGCGTATTTATGGCTTCCTTGTCTCCTAACATGCTCCAAGCTGAAATTGTTCATGTTATGTACCAATTTTAATAACGCCTTTTTCGCTGCCACCTTACCAAGTGCCTCACTTGCGCTGTTCACTCCTTTACGAGCACTATGTGTGCACTTGTTTGATAACACCTGCAGTAAGGATATATTGCTCTCTGGAAATTAATGTTTTCCTGCCATATGATCAATACAGACTGTAATAATTAATAGTAGGAAGGGGTGGGAGCACACTGCTGACCTCCCAGCACAGTTCGCCCCTTAGCATTATGGTAAATGCAGTTTGTAGTGCACGCTTACTTGGTATTTTGCTGGAGTGTTCCACCAACTTTGGTGGAACACTCCAGCAAAATACCAAGTAAACATGCACTACAAACTGCGTTTACCATAATGCTAAGGGGCGAACTGTCCTGGGAGGTCAGCAGTGTGCTCCCACCCCTTCCTGTTTGAAAAGGCTCCCTTGAGCCATTGAGCTGACGAGCTTGTGGAGATGCACCTGTGCGCCTGTGAGAGGTACTGAGACCTGTAAGAATTGTGGCAGCCTGCTCAGCAACCCCAGATGAAAATCGTTTTTTTATCTCTACTGATGACGGATAAAATACAGAAACACATGTGTCTAGAGATGTACAGCACTAACCTGCACCAACTTTGGTGGAACACTCCAGCAAAATACCAAGTAAGCGTGCACTACAAACTGCATTTACCATAATGCTAAGGGGCGAACTGTGCTGGGAGGTCAGCAGTGTGCTCCCACCCCTTCCTGAATAATTAATAGTAGTATTGTTTCCCTTTTTGTTTCTTTTCTTGTAATTTATCTACGCTTGATTTATTGTCTTTCAAATAGTACCTTTTGAGACATTGTTTCTTGGTACCATAATCACCTGGGTCTCAACTTGGCTTACCGGACGTCTCCTGTTGTATTTTCTGATGCATGCCTACAAGTAGCATATGATTTACAGGTCATGGGTACCTGTAGTGCCACTTTACTAGGGACTTATAAGTAAATTGAATGCCAATTTTACCATGTTTAAAGGAGAAAGCACAATCACTTTAGCCCTGGTTAGCAGTGGAAAAGTGTGCAGAGTTCTAAATTCAACAAAAACAAATTCAGTAAAACAGGAGGAGTGAAGGCACAAAGTTTGGAGGTGACTCTCCAAAAAGGCTCGGGTGCAATAGTCACAGATTTCTGAAAGGTTTCTAACTCATTGCGACACAGTGCAAGAGTGTGGTGATAAAGCTGGAGTACTGGGACAACCCCAGGTGAACAGCCTAACACAGGCTCAAAAAGTAAAAGGGTTAGCTTGTTAAAAAAGACAAATAGATGTAAATAGACATAGCATGGCAGTTCGGTTTGCAGTAAATATATTGTGTCAAAAATGTAGTCTACTGAAAAAAGGGACTTAAAACAAAGTTGTGCCAAAAATAAAACAGAAAAATGTCATGCCTTGCAGGGCAAAGGTAAGTACTGGGAGCATGGCAAATACCATTCTCTTACTCTTACTAAAGTAGCCGAGCATTTATAATGAGGTGGGGAAGGGTGCGGAGACTAATTATGTATCTTTAGGTTTCAGGGAAGTGTAGCGTTAAGAGTTGATTAGTGGCTATTAGGGTGCAGGGAAGGGTAGTATTAAGGGGTAGTTCAGGTGCTACCCTTCAGGTGTTTTATGGTCAGTAAGATTAAGAGTAAGAGTTTTTTAGGGTTCAGGGGAGGGTAGTGTTAAGGGCTAGCAAAGGTGTTTTAAGGTTCAAGGACCTCAAAAGCTTTTGAATAAATTTAACCTGTTAATGGACCAACTAAATGTGTCCACAAATGTATCAAAATCATATATCATGGTTTGTGGTCAGTTGAATCGCAAATCGAAAATGCATATTGTTTTAAAGAGACTAGACTCTTGTGTGTCCTGACCTTTATGTACCTGGGGGTTCCATTCGGCAATAACAGTACTTAATCACACTTTATAAAAGTAGGGAAGTCCCAATTTGAACAGTTAATGTTTACATTTTTTTCTAGATTTTCTGCAAAACTGGGTTCTAAACCACTGGATACGATGATTGACATGTATAAAGCAAGGTGTATATCTGTGGCCACTTATGGTGCAGGAATTATTGTCTGTTCCAACTAGTTCCCCAACATATGTATACCACTCTGACCTGGGTGTTCTGTATCTTGAGGATTAAGTTATACTCTTTAATGTTATAGCTTTTTATCTGGTTAAAAAGGGAAACTAACCGTAATCGACTTGTGATTCTAGAATGTTTGAGACATGATGAGGCATCAAAAATCCCCTGGTTGACTTATCTTAAGGAGCAATTTACAATATTGGGGAGGTGTGAACTTTTTACTAACCCTGAATGTATTTATGCTTCTGTGAAAGATGTCGTTAAATTTCAATTTTTTTACCATGTTAACAAGCAAAAGAGAATGGGGTAAGAGAGGGTGGTTAGTTATCAACTTTTATCTACCAGGATTGTTATGGAACCATATCTGTGTTTTATATCGAATCCCAAGCACAGATTTTATTTGCTTAGGTTTCATTTAAATATAGTCCATCTTCTGTTTTCCTACACTGAAGATGCAGATTGAGACAAGAGATTTGTGCCCTTGTGATTCAAAATCCGCTCAATGTTACACTTTTTTCTGTTTTGTAAGGTCAAAACAGCACCTAGGAAACTGTTTTTAATTCCTGGATTTAGGTCTCTTAATATGAGCAAATGCAAACCTGCCCTGCTGCACCTTAAATTACTTCAGAAGACTTTTATGATGATAATTATGGCAAATTAACAGTAGCTAATCATGACTTGCTGCTAAAAACTGAAGTCACGCAATCTTATCTTATGTATGTATTTAATCTACACCATCCATTTTTATTGACTAGGTTTCGTCATCATATGATACTTTTTTTGGGTAGCTTTCCCAGAAATGTGTCATTGGTTCAGGGATCCCAGGGTTTGCCCATGTGATGGAATTTCTCTGCAAAGCACTAAGGGGCACATGCATGAAGCATTTTTGTCTTCGCAAAAGGGCCGATTAGCATAATCGGCCCATTTGTGAATGCAAAAAAGGCTTTTCACATGCATCAAACCCAAATTGCAATTCGGTAACCTGTTACCGATTCGCAAATTGGGTTTTGCGATTCGGTATTAGGAAGGGGCGTGTTAAGGGCGTCCCTTCCGAATACCGAATCGCATCGGTATGTATGAATGTTTTGTGACCAAAATGAGGTCGCAAAACATTCACATTTTACCACCTACTTCAAGTACGTGGTAACCCATTCGCAAATGGGAAGGTGTCACCAAGGGACCCCTTCCCCTTTGTGAATGTTTGTAAAAGCATTTTTTAAGAGCAGGCAGTGGTCCCACGGACCACTGCCTGCTATTAAAAAATGAAAGGAAAACTTTTCATTTTTCTTTTTGCAAAGCATCCCGTTTTCCTTTAAAGAAAACGGGCTGCTTTACAAAGAAAAAAAGATTGCTTTATTTAAAAGCAATCACAGACATGGTGGTCTGCTGTCCTCAGCAGGCCACCATCCCTGTGATTTTTGCGATTCCTAGGGGGTCGCAAATTGCGATCTACCTCATTAATATTAATGAGGTAGGTCAGTTTGCGACCCACTACGAATCGGTATATGAAACTCATGGAGTTTCATACATTGGAAATTACCTAATTGCGATTCTGAGAAAATCGCGGTAATAGCAATTTCCAATTTTGATACATGTGGCCCTAAGTGACTTATTTTGTGTGTAAATTCTATAAAAATCAATGACTCTGTTATTCAAAGCTATTGATTTGGAATGTTAAACAATGTAGACTCACCCCTATTTATTTACAAAGATTTGAATCACTGACAGTTTGTGTTGCACTTAAAGAATTTATAAACAAATCAGTTTGACTTAGGAAAACTATGTGCAATGATTTGTAGGATATGTAGAATGGTTCTTTCTAATGCTATTTTTCCTGTTTCAATATTTTTGATGTCATTGGATATCAAGTTTTAATAAGTGCTTTATGAAGTTTGTGTACTCTTATGTTTTTAAAAAAAAGTTTGATTATATGTTTATTGATGGACCGCAAAGATCTACATACGTTTGTCCCCGCATGGCCTTAAGAGCCATGGTCCACAGTCTGAACATGACCTTGAGTCATAGACACCTCGAGGCACCAAAGGGAAACGAGGAGAGAGAAGTAACGGCATCTCACACTAAAACCTCTGTTTACTTCCTCTTTTTTCATTTTTTTCATTAAAAACCAAACATGTGTAACACATGCACACAGCCATGTATAAACTGTATACATAATGGCGAAACAGGACTGAAAAAACAGTTCAAAACACTTTATATTATTGAAACAGGTACCGCACCTAACAACAAACCACCTTAGGTGACATGTACCACCACAGGTAACCTGGCATTAAGATAATGCCTCCTGTAAAACTGAACTCTTGCCAGCAGTAAACACATGTGATCACACTTGTGATCCAAAGAAAATGTGATTGTTAGTCCACTGGTACCCCCGGACCCCTACCACTGCACGCAGGCAAAACGGAGAAGACGGCATCGTGAGACGGGTATCGGAGGATCCTCGTCGAGCACGGGAAGCGGAAACTCCGGTAAGAGGCGAGCATTGGGTGAACGGGAGTCGGACTGCAAACCGCTGACTCTCCGGGGAAGAAGGAGAGATATACAGCGGTCTGGGCACCGTGAGAAAACACGCGGTTATTCAGCAAGCAATAAAATGAGCGATGATGAATGCTCTTTAAGGGAGCAAGAGGAACTTAAATTGTTTACAGAAACCACCACAGTAAATCGACGTAATTAAGGCACTGATACCGCAGGAAGCCAAATGAGCAGTGATGTAGGTAAAATCCTACAACAACTGGAGAAACTTAAGAAAAGAGAAATATCCCGATGGTGGGAGGTAGCATCACTTAGACAATATGTGCAAGTAGGCCGAGTGCCAAGGGGCCTAAGAATAATGATTACACCTACGTACGAAAACCCCAACCCGGAGCTCCTTAAGGATTGGGCTGAGAACAGCGCGGAGAGCTCGATGAATATGATCAGGATATTATTGAAATATGCTGAACTGGAAAGAAATTAAGTATTGATAAAAATCAAGGAAATTTTAGGGATCCTGGATAAAGAAACTGATCAGAGTAGAATAACGAAGTTCAAGAGTGACTTAAAGAATCAATTAGACAAATATGAGAAAAGAATAAAAGATAGAAAAGCGACCAAATTCCTACGAGATCGTCTATGAAAATGGGCAAATCTATACATTTGCAAAACGCTTCGACACGGTGAGAAGGCAGAAGGTACAGAATAGTGAAATAGTCCGGAATGATATGTCCCAGAGCGAACAGAGCTCAGACACAGGTTTGGTACAGGAAGACACAACAAGGAGAAGAACACCATCCACAAGACTCACTGTGTCAGATGAGTTGCGTTTTTTACAACTACACCAGAGGACGGACAACAGATCAAGGAGAGGGCGCGGAAGACCAAGAGGCAGAGGAAACAGAGGAGAAGGGGTGAGGCATACAGAAGATCAAGAAGGAAAAACGGAAAGATCAATGAGATCGAATACGAAGAAGAGGAACAAGGAGTAAAAGATGGAGATACAATTATAAACTTAAGTCGAATAGATCTCTCTATTGAAGATAGGAAAACTTTGGAATTGGGTTTATCCTATTGCCACAACAGTGAATTTAATTATGCTCATTGTAGAATGGATCTATTTAGATTTATAAGAAAATTGAACAAACTGCATGCTAATTCTATCAGAAGCAATATGGCAGAACAGATCAGAGATCCTATAACTCCTTCGAATTTATCTGTATTCGATCTACCAATTTTGGAGGATATGTGGTCCTTGCAAAATGAAACAGAGAATTACTACCAAGAGGAAAGAGAACCTCAAAATGCTAGTAGTAACCCCATGAATCTGGCAATAGGAGCAAGAGCAGAAACACCCTTCCGACCAAGTCGAGATATATACCACAAATAGGTAGAGACAATTTGGATACCTTTGCAGAGCAAGTCACACAAGATCTTAGGCATCTCTATTATTCAAACATCAAACAGTCAACATACATTGATCCCGAGGAAAGACAACTGTTCCAAACCATCGAGAAAATTAAAGAGAGTCCTGACGTGATTGTTAAGCCATCAGACAAAGGGCGCAATGTCGTGCTTTGGGGAAGAGGATTGTACAGAGAAGAAGCGATGAAACAACTAAATAATGTTGAATGCTACAAGAGGATCACAATGAGTGAATATGAAAAAGTAAGAGAAGGATTTTATGACAAATTATCTGGATGGAGAGAAAGAGATCTCTTAAGTTGGGATGAATACTGTTTTTTAAAACAAGAGCATCCAGTTCTCCCCACTTTTTATATGATCCAGAAGGTGCATAAGGGCTAAAACAACCCACCCGGGAGGCCAATAATTTCGGCCCAAAACAGTTTATTCGAAAATGTCTCCAAATATTTAGACTTCTTTTTAAATCCAATCGTAAAAACTTTGCCATCATATCTAAAGGATTCATCCGATTTTTTAAAACATATTTATGATGTGAGATGGGAGAGCAATATGGTCCTGCTAACGTTGGACGTGTCCACACTATACACTAGTATAAGACATCGAGATGGACTTAAAACCACTGAATATTATTTGCGGATGAAACCCATGAAGTATACAGAGCATAATGGCATGTTACTAGATATGATGGAGGATTGCCTCACTAAGAATATATTTTTATTTGAGAATGAACTATTTCAACAAGAGACAGCCATGGGCACCTGCTTCGCCCCAGTTATGCCAACTTACATCTAGGCTGGTGGGAGGAGCAGGTGCTTGGGGGACCCACATTGAATCAATGGACAGATAAGATTCTTTTATGGCTAAGGTATGTTGATGATATCTTCGTGCTGTGGCAGGGCACGGAGATAGAAGTGGATGAATTTATCAATGACCTTAATGTAAATGATTTAAATTTGAATTTTGTGGGACATAAAAGCACAACATCAGCTGATTTTTTAGATATACGAATAGTGGTCGAGGATGACAAACTGGAGACAACTATATTTAGGAAGGCGACAGCAGGAAATACAATCTTGTATGCCAAAAGTGAACACCCGGCCCTTTAATAATAAGTATTCCCTTTGGAGAATTTTTTAGAGCTAGGAGAGCATGCAGATCACAAAGGGAATAGGACAGAATAGAAAAAGAAATGAAATCTCGCTTTGTACAAAGAGGATATTCGTCTAAAATACTAGAAGCAGCATCAAAAAAATCTAGAAGTATGAAAAGAGAGAAGATACTTTTTGAACCGTCAAGAACAGATATAGAGATAAAGAACAAAAAACAGAAAGTCACTCATAGATTCATTACAACTTACAACAAAGAGCATTTGAGAGTACGACAAATTTTACAAAAGCACTGGCACTTTATTAGACATGATCCGATAATAGGATACCAGGTTGCTAGAAACCCACAGATTACATACAGAAAGTCGAAATCTTTAAGGGATTAACTAGTTAAGAGCGATAGCCTGGGAGTAACACATCAACATACATGGCTTCAACAAAAAGAAGGTTTTCAAAAATGTTTGAAGTGCAAGGCCTGTTTACATAGGGAGAATATTACAGCTTTTAAAACAGTTTTTAATAAAACTGTGAAGGTAAAAGGATTTTTAACATGTAAATCAGATTTTGTTGTATATATTTTAAAGTGTCCATGCAATAAAATATATGTCGGTAGTACAACTCTTCCAGTACATAAAAGAATTCTTCAGCACAGAAGAGCAATAGTGAACAAAGATCGAAGCTACCCAATAGCAAGACACTTCGAGAAAGAACACTCCAGTAATCCATCTACACTGAGATATAGCTGCATAGCACAGGTGCCTAAGAGGAGGAGGGGTGGAGACAGGGAGAAAGAGTTAAGAAAACTTGAAACATACCTCATCTTTGAGTTGGATAGCAAAGAACCAAGTGGTTTTAACGTGGATAAAGAGTTGTACACCTGTCTTTATTGAGCCTCTAGCATCCCTTTCAGAGCATTCATCAGAAGAGCAAGACAAAAATAAATTGTTAAGATAAGATGAGGACAGCAGAGCACCTTTAGAGCACTTTTTAGCAAAGGGAATTAAGCGTTTTTAATATTTTTTAGTATGGATTTTAGGTTAACTTTTACTCTATGAAGGGTATGGGGCATGTAGATAGAAATACTATCAAAAAGTAATCTGTGTCTAACTACCACATTAAAGGAGATCCGAATATACTGTAGAGTAGTAAGAGAATACCGTCTGGGATTTATGAAGCACTTTAAAAGAAATGTATTTGCACTTTATATCAGCACAAAGTCACTTTTTGCACTATAGCACTTTAGAAAGACCTCTTTAATAGGGAAATTAGCAACAAACACTTAGGGTTTTCCTAGTGTGAAAGGAATTGAATAGAAATTCATAGTTTTGAAGATAGATGCACTTGCCCAATATTGTATTTAAGTAGCATTCTAGCACCATTCACTTTAGAATAACAATAAAGTGTACAATGGAAATTTGGGGCATAATTCATAAATGGTTGTTAGCATACTACTTTATAAAGAGGTCTCTAGGACCATGAGGTTGCTAGAAAAAATTGGGCACTTGCCCCAAAAATGTGAATGTAAATATAAATATATATACATGAAACATGAGTAAATTGAATTGAAGAGCGTAAAGGTTTTATAAGCTTTTGTGAGCAAACTCTCAATTCAATAGACATAATGTGATAAAAACATGTCTTAAGATGGCGCCCATTGTTTACGTAACAGAATAAGTGTAATTCATTGAAGCTGTCCACTTTTTATGTTTGTTTGTAAAGAAAGAGTACATATATGAAAAAAAGTTCAAAGCTCACCATCGTGAACAAGGCTGCGTCTGGCAGCCGGAACGCGTGGATGTTGAAATCGCTCAAAGTTGAATAAACCGCCGTGATTGAGCCATTGGAGTGCCGATGTAATCTTTTTAAGTTATGGTGAATTTGTTTATATATATATATATATATATATATATATATATATATATATATATATATATATATATATATATATGTATTAGTTAGTCCACTGGTACTTATATATATATATATATATATATATCATTTACCCTTCTTCAAGAAGTAACAGCCATGAATTCTCCAGGACTGTTAAGTACTGAAAAGAGAATTAGGTACATACCTCAAAAAGACCAGTAATATCTAACCTTAGACAGAAAAACATATGCAGGAACATTGTAGAAGGATAAGAAGAAGACCTTCTTATCTCAAAAAGGTCTCCTACTATGTAGCGCATGACTGAAAAACAGCCTTAACCGTTTCAGACACTACCTCTCAGACAGTCTACGGCATTGAGCTTATACCACCGTGTTCCAAGATTGAACAAAGAAATTACCTATGCCCTCCAAGAAAGGAGGGATCTACAAACCCTTGTATTCCAAAGAATACAATCATGGTTGTTAAAAAATCGAAACACCCATAATACCTATACAGTCCGCTTCAAGTAAAGAAAACGAACTGCACAAAATACCCTGGTTAAGAAAAACCAGACGAGAGTGAAAGGTAGCACCAAAGAAAAATAATGGCTATGAGCCCACCATAATGGCCCCTAAAGGGCATATAATATAGTCCAAGAAGGGCCAATCCAATAGCAAACAAATAGACTACATAAGTAGTACACATACAAGCTATGCAATAGCCAACCAATACTCCACATAGAGTAAGGCGAATGCCATAAAAGGTATGAACTCTTGAGACTAAGCTCCTCATCAGAGTAAAGCACAAGTTACTAACTTGTGTAACGATATATCTGTAAGAGACAGTAGTTAGTGACAGATTCCTTACCTTAGAATATCCCCAGGCGTCAGGCTGGATCCGGAAAGTTTTTGCGTAGCAGTACCCTTGCGCGTCGGTAGGCGGCGCCGTGCGGCTCCGCGTCCGTCGTCGGCGTCGTGATCGCCGGGATGACGTCGCGGGCAGTACTTAGGCGCCGCCCCTGCGCGCTGACGTCAGTTCTGTACACGACTTTCCGCGCCAGGAACGCAGAGCCATGCAAGAAGCTGACATAGGTGTCTGAAAAATACTAGGGCCCTGAAAGGGATGTCCTTAACTCCTAGAAATCAGTTCGCAGAACGGGGAGGATGGGTGGGCGGTAGGAATCTGTCACTAACTACTGTCTCTTACAGATATATCGTTACACAAGTTAGTAACTTGTGCATCTGAAAGAGACACGTTAGTGACAGATTCCTTACCTTAGAATAGATACCCCAGCAATACCAACCCCGGTGGTGGGTCTGCGAACAAAGATCAGACAAGGAAGTCCTGGAGGACAGAACGGCCAAAGAAGCCGTCCCTCCGGACCTGACTGTCAAGGCAGTAATGCTTTGTAAACGTGTGCAGCGAGGCTCACGTAGCTGCCTGACAGATAACCGGCAGCGGAACACCGCGGCCCAAGGCCGTGGTAGCAGCCGTTGCCCTGGTGGAATGGGCACGCAGCCCAACAGGAGGCTCCTTCTTAGCCAAAGAATAGCAGGTCTTGATGCCCATGTAACCCAGCGGGAGATGGTCCTCTTGTGCACCGCCCGACCTTTTTTGGCGCCCACGTAGCTAACAAAGAGCTGGTCATCCACCCGGAAGTGTTTTGTGCGGTCAATATAGAAGGAGAGCGCACGTTTTGGGTCCAGACGGTGGAGCCTCTCTTCCTCTCTGGAAGGATGCGGAGGCGGAAAGAAGGTGGGCAAAGTGATGGTCTGCCCAATGTGGAAAGCAGTAACCACCTTTGGCAAGAAGGACGGACGCGTCTGAAGAACAACCTTGTCTGGATGAAATGACTAGGGCACTGCTCTTCCCGGATCTGCGCTTGCTGGCGCGGAAAAAGAAGAACTGACGTCAGCGCGCAGGGGCGGCGCCTGAGTACTGCCCGCGACGTCATCCCGGCGATCACGACGCCGACGACGGACGCGGAGCCGCACGACGCCGCCTACCGACGCAGCAAGGGTACTGCTACGCAAAACTTTCCGGATCCAGCCTGACGCCTGGGGATATTCTAAGGTAAGGAATCTGTCACTAACGTGTCTCTTTCAGATATAAAGAACAAAACAGCTATGCAGCTGCAAAGACCATCCGGAGATCAAAAATAGTCAAAACCGGAGGCAAACTCTCTCCCAATAAGAAAGAAGTAGTGCTTAATACTTCAACACCACAAGCACAACAGCTGAGGCAGGAAATAAACCTTTACCCAAATTAAAGATCCACAACAGTGGCTGTATAAAAGGGAAGCAAAAGACCTGAAAAGGCCATATTACAAGTGGATCAAGGGTCATACCAACATCAGGAACCTCAACTCCTGAATCGGTGTTGTAAAAATCATACAGCCTGAGTGAACTCAGGCAAAAAGGAGGGAAGCCTGCAGAACAGGGTAATCCTGGGTAATTCATGCAAATTGAAAAAGGAAGGAGGAGACAGGCTAAGGATCTGACCCTCCCCGACTAGCCCAAAACCTGCGTAGAGCCGCATCCGCTTGGGCTCCAAAAAGATGAGCCCCATCAAATGGCATGTCGATCAAGACCAACTGGACGGCTTCCGAAAATCCAGCCGCCCGCAGCCATGTGTGCCAGCGCAATGCCACAGCAGACGCAATGGCTCGCCCAATGGAGTCAGTGGAATCCTTTCCACACTTGATGAGCAGTCTGGCTGCCTGACGGCCATCTGAAATCAAGTGATGCAACTCAACCCTGTTAACCTCGGGAAACAAGGGTAAAAGTTGGCTCAAAGACTCCCACAAAGTATGGAGAAAGCGTCCGAGAACGCACGCCGTTTTAGTGGATCGTAAAGCTGCACTAGTTGAGGAAAAAGTCAGTTTCTCGCAAGAATCCTGTACCCTGGACTCCTTGTCAAGGGGGGAATGAGGGAGGTTTCCCATCTCAGGGGATGCCGCATTGGTCTGGACCACGAAGCTGTGGTGGGTCAGCTGTTGAACAAATCAATTGGGGTCACCAGGGGCAGGGCGGTATGTGTAGGCAATGATGAGGTCCACTGGCACACCTGACTCTGCCCCCAACAAAATGTCAGTAAGGGCCTCACAAAAAGGGAGCACCGGCTCAACCCCCGATTGGCCGAGATGAAGGACCTCAATAAGAGGGTCAGTAGCCTTTTCCATAGTAGGCAGAGTAAGATGCAAGACATCAGCCACTCTCCTCAAAACCTCTGCCAAAGAGAAACTGGCTTCCGAGGCAAGGCCAGGAGGTAAAAAAAGGGAGGAAGCAGGGGACAAATCTAGCCCACTGGCTTCACCCAGCTACGCAATCCAGATGTCCAACCCAGAAAGGGCCACTGGCTGCTCCAAGGGGTTCATTTCCTCACAACCTTCCCCTAACAGGTCTTGTAGATCCTCCACAGAAATGACCGGTACCGCATATGGCTTCACAACCGATGTCGAACGGCGTTGAGGCGACGTCGAGGCAACGTCGCATGGTGTCGAGGCGACACCATACCGACGTCTACCTGGGAAGGAGGAGAGACATCAGCCGGTATCTGCGCAGATATCTGGAGTCGCGGTGAAGCCGGCTCCAAATGCACACTGACTCCAGCTCAGAGTCTACCGGCGCCGCAATGACCGGCACCGTAATGGTAACCAACGTCGCACCGGAGCCGACTGCCTTCGGTGGCCCTGAAGGACCATGCACCGGCACCTCAGAGTCCGAGGCTGGAACTGCCGCCAAGGGCGAACCCACCGACGATGATGCAGTTACTGCGCCTATGACCTCCTTGGGGCCCGCAGGTGCTCCAGAAGGAGACGAGGGCCCAAAGATCAGATGGAGAGCCTGGTAGTACTCCTGCATCTGCTTTCAGGTCGCCCCAGCTCCAGGGAAAACTGGGAGGCTCGGGAGTGACACCGGAGCGGGAGTCTCAGCACTAGGGTAAGAGACACCTTTGTGATCCATTTCGCGAGTCGAAGACGCCTTAGAGGCCCGGGCCTTCGACCTCCTGTGACGCCGCTTACCGTGTGATGTCGACGGAGACTGGGAACATTGCTGTTGACCACGGGGTGAAGAGCGGCGCTCCCGGGAACGACCTTTGGCCTGGGAGGAAGACCGACAATGTGAGCTGGAAGTCCACGACAACCGTGCCATCAGAAGCTTCATGTGCCGCTCCTGCAGCGCCTTTCAACCGTTGACAGGCGTAACACTCGGCGTTGAGGTGCTCGCCCAGGCACCACATACAGATAGAGTGTCGGTCCGTATCTGACATCTTGCGAGCACAGGACCCACAAGACTTAAACCCAAAGGGCATAGAGCACACGGTTTCAGACGAAAAAAGTTAATCACAGCAGGCAGAAAAACAGCCAGAGAAAAGCTTCTCCAGATTCGCGTTGCAGCGCGAAAAAGAAGAAACTGACGTCTGCGCGCCGGAAGGGACTTATATGACCCAATTGACATCATATCCGGAGACGACGTCATCACAGAGCGGTACGACGCCATGCCCTGGTGCGCAGAGGTACTGCTATAAAAACTTCCAGATCCAGACTGGCGACTGGGGATAATTCAAAAGTTAAGGAATCTGCGGCTAGATGTCTCTATCAAATGTATTTATTACATTTTGCTCTATTGTTCTAAATTGGTGAGGGATTTTCTTTTGTGTTTTCACTTCATTACTGTTTGAAGTGCTGCAGAAATACTTTACACATTGCCTCTAAGTTAAGCCTGACTGCTCTGTGCCAAGCTACCAAAGGGTTGAGCACAGGTTAATTTGGGGTTTGCTTGTGACTTCACCCTGACATGGATTGTGGTTTCTGCTTGAGTAGGGTTTCAACCCCCTCAACTAGTAGCCCAGTTTCTTACATACACGATACAAACCTTCCTGGTCTACACTCAAAAGATGCAAAGAATGAGAAAATCCTTTCTAGAAGTTAAACAAAAATGGAGAGCTATAGACATCAAATATATGCAAATTTTCACTGCCAAGCTCTGAGTAATCCACAATAGGAAATCACACTTCTTCAATGAACCACAGAAGGTTTGGGAATAGCTATGCATGAGACCAGGAACCCTAAGGAGACTGACTACCTCATTGTGGATGAAGCCCCGAACGAATCGACCACTATTGCTTGAAAGCACTGACCATCATGCTAGAGAAATGGGATCCCAGAATAACAGACACAGAATAATTGTGCAAGCAGATGTAATATTGCAAATGGATAAACAAACGGATAAAGAAGCTCTGATCTCCTTAGATGAAGAAATCCAAAGATGAGACAGAGAGAACAACATGGAACAGAAGTGGAGAATTACAAGTATGAATACAATAGTCGCTGCAGAGTAAAACATATGCAATGCCTGAAATATAACGATTAATGCCTGATAAGAATACAAAAGAGGCTGGTACAGGGAAATGAGCAGGACACTGATAAGAGGACAAAATGAAGCAGGGTGTTTTTTATTAACTGACAAAAAGCATGGGGTGGTGAGAAGAAAAAAAAAAGAAATCTGAGGTTGGAAATTGATGGATACAGGAGCCTTTGAATAGGCACCTGTAGTTTTCCCCCCTTTCCGGTTCTTTAGGTTATGGCAGGTGGGGATGGTTGTCTGGACCCGCTACAGCTTAGGCGCATTGTGGGCACCCAGGAATAGGCACCTGCTACATAGAGGTATCAACATTAGTGTAGGTTAAACATTAAGATCAGTTAAGAGTTTTAGTTGAGAGGAATGTTTTTATAGATGAAAATGTGTCAAAGGGTAACTGTTATTCTACATGGGAAACACCTACGTTATTGTTATTTCGGTATTTCAGCAGTCACAAGGGGTCAGCCACAAGGGGTTAGCCCAGGTTTTGTCAATGGAACTGTATTGGGCTAATAAGGAACTGTATTGCCACAGTAGGTGGAGCCTATCTCCTAAAGTACTGATTCAGTTTCTTACGGCGGAAGGGTTAATTCAGTATAAGATACTGATATTTAAATTACATTTTAAAAAAGGAATAGGGTTCAACAAAGGAATGTGCACTTATTGTCGTGAATCAAACTGTAGGTTTCTTAAACATAAAACGTGAAATGGCTCGGTCTATACCCGAAACTTAGAAATAAGCGGAGTGAAGGGATTTTGAAGCAAACAAAGATTTTAGCCACTACGATGACCAAACGTCATAAAAAGGAGAACACAAAACTACCAGCCTGAGTACCCATATACACTGGCAAAAATGAGCTGAGAACTGGACAAGAGTTCAAGTAGCTGATCTTCACAATGGTGAGAAAGCTGAGACAACCTCTCCTGACTTCAATTAACAGCACCCATAAATGTGACTAAAACACAGAAGTGAAAAATGGGACAGTCATGCGGAAGCAATTCTGCATTACTGAAAATGATGGACATGCGTTACAATGATGTAAAAAGGCAACTAGTCACCCTTCAATTTCAGAGTAACTTATTCAAACATTTTAAGAGGGGACAGTTTTGCTGTGGTGTTAAGATTCCCAACTAAAAGACAGATGGGTAGAAAGCTAGGGGTAAACTTCTGCCCCAATGTACTTCACAGTTATGTTAAGTTATTTTATGTTAATGATAATTATATATCGCACAAATACCACTGGTCTCTTGGTGCTTACTTAGGACTATCATAACCCGTTACTGCCAAGCTTGTTTAAATAAAAAAGTCAGCCTTTTCCGAAAAGGAGAGAGCTACTTCTTTCCTCAAACTCACCGGCAATCCATTCCAAATTTGAGGAATCAAGACCGAGAATGCCCGGCTGCCCAAGGTAGCTTTACTAAATCGCGGGCAGGTCAACAAATTTGCCACAGAGGATCGTAGATAGCGACCAGGCCGATAGTGTCTCAGGCACTCCTTGATGTAGGCCAGCACAGCACCATACAGTGTTCTATGTGCAATACATAAGCCTTTAAACATAGACCTCTGTTTAATCGGCAATCAATGAAGAGGATGGAAAGAGTGATTACTTCTTGGTTATGAAAACGTTTTGTGTTACTGTTCATGCATATCAAATGTTCATGTTTACACCTCAGCTAAAACAGCGGTTATTTAAAGAGAGCACTTAGAGATTAGAAGAACTTTAATCATGTTGCATACATTATGCTCTAATGTCTTTAAATGTAGGCCCTCATTACCAGTTTTCAGACTGCTATTTATCACACCCAAGGAAATCCGACTTGCTGGGTTAGAATTCATCAGGTGAGATAAATAGCACGAAGTTGGGAGTTTGTCTTTGATATAAAGTGGAATAGCATGTGCATTTTGGTGCTTCCTGAGCCAAAATCAACTTGTCCCGGTAATTACTTGGCATTTTTCCCCCGATAAATTTCAGCAGGTTTTGATCTGCCGAAATTTACCCGGGGAAAACTACAGAAGTCACCTACAGCAGTTAGAGCCCATACAAGAATTATCTGGGCCATTCATAATGAAGGCCTCAGAATAACTCCTAGCGAGGAATGTGCATAGTAAATATGTAATGTGCATTATTATTCAGCATAACTGTTTCATAAGGGATAGAACTGCTTCCAGAGGACCTATACTTTGAACAGAGGGTACATCTGAAACAAAGGAGAGGTTTTTAAACCTAACTATGATGAGTGGAATAAAAGAAGAGCAACCTTTTATTATAAAATGTGAGTATAGGAAAGATTACTTTCTGCTGATTGCAACATTGAATATATTTTCCATTAACTATTAGGTAGAAAGGGAAGTGCTGACATGGCTACCCTCTTGGGCTTAGTTGCAATACAAAACAAGCATTTGCTATATAATAGGTCTCGCATTTGCGAGAATTTGAGCTATTGGCATTGTAAATGACAATGCCTTTTATTTATGTGTTTTGAAAAACTGCAAGCGGTGCGTAAACACGCACTTTGTACTTATAGTTGCTGATTTCAAGAAGCAAGGCGGCAGTAACTGCGCCTCTTTTACTGCCAGCCTTGCTTCTCGTAAGCAAGGACTATAAGTTCAAAGTGCGCGTTTACACACCGCTTGCAAGTTTTCGAAACATAAATAAAAGGCATTGTCATTTACAATGCCAATAGCTCAAACTGCAGCAAATGCGAGACCTATTGCATTGCAATGTGCACCAGTATGTGCATTTTGCCTTCTTAGGTGTACACACTTATAGAAGCAGGGTATTCTTGCATAAATATGATGGTATCAGAGGAAGCACAAATTACACAATAAAAGGACGTGTTATTCTCACAACTTACAATTGATCTTGCCATATTAAGGAACTATTTTTCTGGATTTTTACCTACAAGTAACTGCGTATAACACGTAACGCACACGTATTAAATAACAAATAAATGCGAGTTATGCTTGTGTGTGGGAAATACTTGGCTCTGCTAGGAAAGCTCAATTGGTAAGGCAATGACTTAAGATTTTGAGTGTGTATCTGGAGGGTCACTGGTTTGAATCCTGGTTGGTAGGCTGGGGAATAGTAATATGCATTTATTTATAGTGCTATGAAGGTCCAGCCCGCAATAGAAAACACTGTGAATATATGTAAGGGTTTCAAATTGTATTACACAAAGGCTACCAAAGTTTTGAAAATGTAATGTATTGTACATAGCAGAAGACACGCTGCCTGCAGTATAAGAAAGGCTGCCACAAAATGTGCAAAATGATTCAGTGTATAAATGCTTACATGGCCTTGCAAAGCTGGATAACAAAGTTCAACGAGCATGGCGACAGCAGATAAGTGTGACAACAGGGGAGTGAGAGGATGATGGCAGAGGGACGCGAGAGGGAAGGAAGGGTCGTGGAAGAGGAGGGGGTGGTGATATAAACCTGTTGACAAACAAAGCGAATAACAGGAGAATGGTAGCAGAGTAAGTGAATACCAGAGCAGGCAGTTGACAGAAATATGATCGCCGAGGGTGGTGACGGCTGAAGATGGTGATGGCAGAGTAGGGTGGTGGCAGGGTAAGTTAATGGCAGAAGACAGTGAGGTTTTGACAATGAAGGAACATTGTTAAAATAAAATTCTGAAAAGCTGTCGCAAAATAAATTAACTTTGAGCCCTAAATTCTCCATGTTGGTACTGTAAAATCAGGGAAATGGGGAAGGCTGTTTAGAGAAGAGAATTAAAGAATGAAAACCCAGAAATGAACCAGGCCGTTTTATACTGACTGCTCGCATGTGAAGGGTCTTAAGAAGTGATAATGCAAAATTCACCACCCTACCCTTTACTTACAAAAAATCGACAACTTTATGTGCTCAGTACAAAAGCAACATTAATAATAAAACTCTGAACGCAGCAAATCACCAATATACATCTTATAGGAAACAAAAAAATTAAAAATAAACATCTGGATTTTAAAAATAGCTTATGAAAGGGATGTGCTGTCTAGAAAACCTCGAGTTGGATGAAGCTAAATAGCAGGGCTGCATACCGTCTGATTCCAAACCATCTGCAGGAATGTCCACAGTTGGACTGACGAATACTGGGGCTATACGGAGCACGCTGAAGCTTACACCTGATAATAAGGGTAAGATGGGAGCGGTCTGAAAATAAGTATGGACATGTGGTAGAGATGTTGAAAGATAGCTATGCAGGGAGAGCATACTTGCCCTTGGGCTGTGCATCTAATATGGCAGGAGTCTGTGCAGGCCGAGTCCCCTCGTACGTAAACTTACTTTAATTGTTTAAATGACTGTTTGTAGCGCCTACCTCTGCAGCGCTGCAGCGCCGGTTGGAGCGTCCGCCTCCTTAATGCAGGTTGGGGCTGTGGGTTGCGGGTCTCAACTGCTTGTTCGGCTCCGTACTGCCCCTGGAGCCTTTTGCTTAATGCCGGATGTAGGGCAAGCCTGTAGATTTATTTTGTTTATGCCGCGGCTGCCATGTTCAGCAGGTCCGAGGTACCGTCACCTCCGGCGCAACCTTCCTGCAACGGAAGAGCTTTCTGGTATGAGGTTCGAGTACAGCTGCTGGTGGCGGGGCTCGCGAAAGTCTCTTTTTTCAAATATTGTAATCTTTTGGTAAGCAGTGCAGCATGCCACCTCTGCCGCGCTATTTACTAAAAGCTTACAATATTGAAAGAACAGACTATAGTGAGCCGCGCCGAAGACAAGAAAGGCGCAGCTCACCAAGGTTTTTTGTTTTTTCAATATTGTAAGCTTCTGCTAAGCAGCGCAGCCCGCCGCCTGTGCTGCTTACCAAAAGCTTACAATATTGAAAAAATAGACTTTGGTAAGCTGCGACGAAGACAAGAAAGGCACAGCTCGCTTAAGTCTATTTTTTTAATATTGTAAGCTTCTGGTAAGCAGCGCAGCACCCCGCCTGTGCCATGCTGCTTACTAAAAGCTCACAATATTGAAACAAGTCGAGTGAACTGTGTCCCTGATTCACCCACGTTATGTTTTCAAGCTTCAACACTTCGCTTTGTTGAAGTAGTCCACAAAGGAACATACAAACTGCTAAAGCGTAAGGGAACTGTAGTCGACCGGTGCTCCCGATCACAAAGTGGAAGTGATGTATCGGGAGCACCAACCAATGAGGAGCCAACAAGTAAGACACACAGGAGTTAACCAATCATAAATTGCAGGCGGGATTACACTCCGTATAGGGATTACTAGAGGTCTTGCAGACAGCGCATGCGCGCTGCCTAGGCTCGACCTAAAAAGAATGGTCACTGAATCCATTTGTATGGGACCTGATGAACGTGTATCATTTTCTTATTAAAATATGTATTTTCTATAGCACTGGTATCCCTTTGTTTATTGATGTGTGTTAAAATGACAAAATAGCTAAATAATATTCAATCAATCAATCAGTACTTGTTGAGCGCGGCTACACATCCGTGAGGGTTTCAAGGCGCGGGGGGCGTTTGCAAGTCCGACTGGGCGCTGCGGTTCATACGAAGAGCCTGGTCTTGAGATCCTTTAAATTGACATAGAATGTGCTTCATAACATACATTTTAATCGCATAATATGCAGCATGAATTGTCTTCCCCTTCAGAATAAATTACCTTTCCGCCCAATGCATAACAAAAACGTTACTTACCTGTAACTATAGTTCTCCAGTGTTGTACCTCTTATAGATTCACATGCTTGAAAATTCCCAGTCATAAAGCTGGGTGCCCTTGATACCACACAATTAAATAGTAGGCTTTCTACTGCATTAACTAACACTACACAATCCTATAGCCTACATGCAGTCTAGTAACCTTATTACAGACAAGAACATTGGCCAATGAGGTAGAAAGAGAAAGAGAGCCTCCTCTCTCTCCTGCTGCTTCAACTTCCAGATTTTCAAAGCCTGGCTGGTTTCAATACATACAAGTAAATCTCTAAAATAGGTTAGAAGTGTGGGTTGTATATGATTCCATGAAAGGCACCAATGATGGAGAACTACAGTTACGGAGGTAAGTAACTTTTTTCTTCTCAGCGTTGGGTCTTTCATAGTTTCACAAGTCTGAATACTGATTAGCGAAGCAGCTCAAAACTGATGGTGGGAAGAGGCTTACCTTGAGCAAATAGGTTTATCAGTACTGCTTGCACCATTGACATATCTGCTTTTGACTGTAGATCTATTCTAGGCTCTGTGAAAGACTGGGTGCAATTTCCTCTTTTAGGGTGACACTAGACTCATGTCATGTCCCATCAAAGTGAGAGCTGATCGTAGTCTTTTTAGGATTCAAATGTCCCATTTCATAGGGTCTTGGCTGGAGTGAAGGCAAGCCATACATAGAGTGTGCTTTTTCATCACATAGGTTTGTCTTCTGTTAAAAGAAGCATGTTTTTAACAGTATCTGCCTTTTCTTTTTCTCAGCCATCTCCTCTCAACAAAATGTGAAAAGATTACTGCTAGCGCACACTACCTCTCTCAGACATTTACATGACTCTCAAAAAACTAACTGGTAATAGCCAGAAAAAGTTGAATATTTGAGCAGAGCTTCAGAAGGTTCTGCACAGGACATGAGGTAGAAAGTCTGATAGGAGGAGCCTCAGGAGAGGGAAGGGGGTCATGCGCTTTCACCACCTGATTGGCTAATGCCAGGTCCCAAAATGAGGTGGGTAGTTTTTGTATGTACTCTATGGTATAGTTTGATGATAGCTAATGCAGTAGTAAGACTACTATTTACCTGTATGGTACCAACGGTTCCCAGTATGAAGATAAGGAACATTTAAGCAAGTGAATCTATGAAAGATTCAGTCCAGTATCACATTTTTAGTCAGCCATGTTACATGATTTGGTCCTCTGTTGCCTGATCGATCTAGTGGCACTGGTAAGCACTGCAAAAAGCTGCATCAACTCAAACGTCTAAAACATGTGCATTACTCAAACAGCTCTTTGCTTGGTATCTATCTTCTGATTAGCTACTTAACTTGAGCCCTAACCTCAACAACCTTGATGAAAGCAAGCTAAATCGGATACAACTAAGGGAAGGGAACTTGAATTCCAAGTTCTGCATCATAGGCTTTTTCATTGAAGTCGTATATGTTTGAATTTTATTTTATTCTTTTAGGCATTTTTATAAAGTGTTCGACCATCCAAGCACCAAGTTGCTAAGAAATTACTGACCCAGAAATATAGGTGGAAGAAATGGCAAACTTGATAAACATAAAGCAGGGCTTTAAATGCTTACAGAATTTTCAGAAGGTTTGGCTCAGCAGAAGACGGCACCAGAGGGAGGCCACTGCAACCGAGAAAATACGGCTGCTGAGTATGGCTTTCTTTCTTAACTTTAGGAACCTGGAGAAGGAACTGATGCTGATATGTATTATCCACAAAGGATGGTACCATAAAAAAGCTGTGTAAGAGATGTCATATGTTTTAGGAACTAAGCTGAGGACCTAAATCTAATCCTTTGCTTTATTGGCAACCGGTGCTCAGAAGCCAAGGCTGTGGTCACATGTTCTCGTCTTGATAGACCAGTAATTATCCTAGCAGTTCGTCAACTCAAAACAGAGTGTAGTACAATAACTGAGTCAAGAAGAAATAAAAGCGTTCATGATTTGCACTTTATGCAAGAAAAAAAGAGGTTCTGGATTATTCTCAGGATGGCGAGATGAGAGCAACAGGAACGAATTACTATTTTTAAGTGTTAGCTGAGAATCAAATTTGAGTAGAACATTTTCCTAGTCACTGGGGCCAATAAGGAAGCTGCAAGAAAGGAATAAAGGAAGCAATATCTCCACCTGATTGCTGTTCAGGTTCAAATGATTATGACTCATCCATTTTTTTTGTTAACCTTTATTGTATTATGTTTGGATACAAACAACCATCAGAAAAAACATCAATACCATAATACAATAATCAGACAATTAAAAGGGTACATGCCAGTATCACCAAGTAACATATCTTGTGCCGCAGGGGTGATTTCTCAATGGTCAGTACATGACCAGTCTGGTTCCTTTTACCCCCTTACTATCCACCTTCCCTTCACCTCCCGTTCCTCAGCTGTTCCATTCTTCTCTTCATTCTCTATGATGTATGAGATAGCATATACATTCGCAGAGGTTCCCATATGTCTCTCTGCCTTAAGTTAGGAGGAAGAAGCTCAGCATATATCAGGGATTGTTCTTGCCACAGTTTTAGGTCTTGAATCCAGGTCTTAAATGTGGGTGCTCTGCCCTGTCCCCAACTGCAGGCAACCCTCCTTTTAGCCTATAAGAGCCCCAGCGCAATGAATTTCCTATGGGTAGCACTAATATCCTCAGTATATCCCAGTAGGGCCATAACCGGGGAAGCCGGTAGTTATATTCCAACCATCTCCCCAAGGGCCTCCAGAACCTGTTGCCAATATGGCTTGAGAGGTGCACACTCCCACGCTAGATGCAGGAAGTCTGCATCCTCGTGCCCACACCTGTCACATGTATTATCTGTACGCAACTTTAACCTGTACATCTTCGACGGTGTGTAGTATAGGCGATGGAGAAATTTATAATCAATGATCCGTAAACGACTGTTAGCTGAAATGTTTCCAGTTTAGTTGCAGCTATATGTCCATTGTTTATCCGATAGGGGTATGCCCAGATCTGCTTCCCATCGAGTTCTGGAGGTGGTGAAGGCTCGAATCTGAGATGCCTGTGTGCTACGATATAACAGTGAGACTACGTGCGACGGGGTGTGCTTTGTAAAATTGTATGTAGTGGGCACAAGTGTGATGGTTCGCTCAGAAAATCAGGTGTAGATGCCTTAACGCTCTGGCGTACCCTCACATATAGGCACAGTTCCATTGATGTAGGTTCACTGTGATGGAAGAACTGTTCCTTGCTCTTAAAAGTTCCTTTGTTATATAGGTCTCCCCATGTGTTCACTTTGTACTTCTGCAACATTTGTCTACATCCTACGTCTTGCGTCACTTCTAGGGTCAGATTCTGTGCAATTTGTTATCTTGGTGAGTATAGCATCAGCATCTCTAGTCTGCTAGCGATGCCCCTCCATGCGGTATTCGTACAATCAACCGTTTTGGGGTCCAAGTCTTTAAGTTTGGGTTTATGTGCTATAAAGCCAGCTAATGCGGTGAGGTCCATATACCTTTTTCTTAACAGCTAAGTGTGGAGTGGAAACTAATATGTGGCGAATTGGGCTTGTGCACATAAGTAATATAAGTGCATGTCGGGGGCTTCAAAGCCACCCTGTGCAAAGGAACGCATCAATATGCCCCATTGAAGCCTGGGTTGTTTTCCTCCCCACACCAGCCTGGTCAGTTGTGATTGAAGTGCTTTAAAAAATGTCCCACACAGATTGTATGGTATATTTATGAAGAGGTACAATAGTTTGGGTAGTCTTATCATTTTGATATGCGCCCTGCCATGGAGATGGGTAATGTTATCTTGTCAGTCAGGGATGTCAGGGCTCGCCCATAATTAGCACGCATGAGTTCGGTTTTGTCTCTAGTGATTGTTATTCCTAAATATTGCATCTTCGCCTGACACCACACTATAGGGTAGTCTAGAGGATGCGGGTGAGTGGCCGTCGTGAGTGTAAAAATCTGCGTCTTCTACCAATTGACCTTAATCTCTGAGATCCCTCCGAATGCAATGAACTTGTGCAGTATTGGATTAAGACTGATTCGTGGATTTCGGACATAGAGCGTAATGTCATCTGCATATAGGGATACTAGGATCTTCCTCATGGGGTATCGGATCGCATGCTCTAGGTATTTCTGGCGCAGTTTGGCTGCACGGGGTTCTACCGCCAATGCAGATCCCCGTGATATTGAGAAGGGGGGGATCGCAAACCATTGACCAGCGCTCTGGCCTGCGGCTGCTGGTACAAAAGCTGTATCCAGTCAAGAAATCCAGATGGCATCCCCATGCGTCATAGGACCCCCAGTAGGTACCCCCACTCCACCGAGTCGAATGCTTTGGTAGCGTCTAAAAAGACCGTCAACGCTTCTATGTCAAGGTTCGCATCTTGTAGTATCGCGAAGAGAGTGCGCAAGTTATGCGAGGTTGATCGTCCACGAATAAACCCTGCCTGATCAGGCAGCACGAGAGAGCTCATTAGAAGACTCAGTCTGTTCGCGAGCACTTTGGCCAAAACTTTAACATCACAATTTATGAGAGATAGTGGTCTATATGACTCACACTTGTCTCCAGGTTTCCCAGGCTTTAGCAATGAAACAATCATCGCCTCTCTCATGGATTGAGGTAGAACCCCCTCTTCCCTAGACTCGTCATACACCTGCTTAAGAATCGGGGTCAAATCGTCCATGTACGTCTTATAAAAGTCCTCCGGAAGCCAAACCGAGCCAGGCGCTCTACCGCAGCGTAGCTGCATCATAGCCGCTCTAATTTCGTCCTCTTCGATTTCCACAGCTAAAAACTCCCTTTGTGCCTCGCCAATCCACCCCAGTGCTATGTCTTCCAAGTATGTCGCTAGGGGAGTAGCCAGCTCCCCTCTCGTGGAGTATAGGGATGAATAGAACGTGGTAAAAGTCTGCATAATATTAACAGTGTCCTTATGTACATTATCATTCGCATCTCGTATTTCCAACACATAATCGGCAAATCTAGGGTGGTGGATTTGGTCGGCCAATGCCCTCCCTGGCCTTTCTCCTTCCCCATATCTGCGTGCTCTAGAGTACCGGCCGCGAAATAGACATTCCCTTTCTGCTGTTTCCGGGAACTCCGTCAATTTATCTCTGAGGGAGACTTGTGTGGCTCCTGTGGGGGAGCTCAAGAGCTCTCTTTCCAGTCTCTTAAGTTATGTTTCTAGAAGGGGGAGGTTACCACGGATATCTTGCAACACTTCTCCTCCCTTTGCGATGCATATTCCCCGGATGGTGACTTTAAACGTTTCCCACACCGTGGTGAGGCGGGGGACCGACCCGATATTTCATTTGAAAAAGGACTTTAATTCTTGCCCCACTTCTGTCTTACAGGCGGAATCTAGGAAGGCCATTGGAGGTAAATGCCAGTTTGCATGTGGCATGCAGTCCCCGGGGGGGTCAATGCGATCCGTACCGGGGAGTGATCTGACAAGGTCCGAGCCAGGTGCTGCATATGTGTCACCCACGGTCCCATCCATCTGGAAATGATCCAGTAGTCAAGTCTGGACCATGCCAAGTGTATTGCCGAGTAGTATGTACCTTCCTCTAGCTGCGGAGGGTGTGTGTCTCCATGCATCTATGAGATAATGGTCTGTGAGTATCTGTTGCACCTGCCTCTGTGTAGCTGTATAATGATGCGGTAGGGGATTTGATCTGTCTTTATGAGGTTCGTGTTGAGATCTCCTCCCCATAGTACATATGTGGATCCTGTCTCCAACACCTTCCCCCAGAGGACATTATAAAATGCTGGATCATCTGTATTGGGCCCATAGCAACACACCAGTGTGATCGAGTATGTCGCTAGTCTTCCCCACATAATACTGTACCATCCCTGCATATCCTCTAACGACCTCATCGCTACATAGGGTGTGCCCCTCTTTATCGATATCGCCGTGCCCTTAGCATATGTGGAATACATAGAGAAGCATCTATGTGTCTCCCACCGGGTGGCAAATGTGGGATCTGTGCAGGGCGCAAGGTGCGTTTCTTGCAACATGGCTATGTGGATAGTGTGCCAGAACTTGTCTGCGTTTGCGCGGGTTTCCCAATCCACGGACGTTCCAAGTAAGGAGATTTAGACCTGTATTACCCTGTCTTTTCATTTTCCAAGCGGGGAAAAAACATATTTCGTCCTGCGGCTAGAGACTCCTATCCCAGCGTAGCGTATCTGGTGACTATTAGTTATCATACTATGACATGTACCATACAAGTGATTAGATGAATTGCCCCCCCACACCCTCCCACAACGACAACCCCAACTTGTCGGAGACATAGAAACCCCCCTCCTCCCCCTCCCCAATAACTCTAACAAACATTCGGGAAAGTTCTGGGGTTCTTCACAGCTCACAGTCGCTGTGCATGCGACACCAAACTGGCGCCGCGCGTGCATCTCATTTTGTGCGTTTCACCTGTAAGCATGCCCAAGTGAAGTTCCCCATGTCTCGCAATGCGAGTTACGGATATAGGACCCTGGATCAAACAAGTTTGAGAGCGAAAACAAATGTCCCAAGGGCAAACTACATCTAAAGAAGAGAAAGGTAGACAAGAAGGAAAGAGGAGGAAAGTAATTAGAAGAGAGGTGAAGGAGAGACAGACGGAAAAATGGGCCAAAAAAAACAAATGGAGAGAACAGAGGGAACGAGGTTAGTGATAAACAAGAACAGCAAAATATGAGGGGGAGTTTGTAATTGTTCAATAGGGATCTCCTTCCGGGGTGTTTATTCCCAGGGGGGCACTGCCATTAGCCCCCCTCCGTGTATGGAAGGGGGGCCCGGGTGTCTTTTCATCAATGTCACAATACTACCATGTGGTCTGGCTCACAGGTATTCAGTGAAGTCTTAATGTGTTCCAATTTCATGCTGACCATTATTCCGAGCCTCTCTGTGAGTGCGGGATAACCCCAAGTACAGACCAGTTCTTCCTGCTCGAGATCATGTTCATCCTTGTTACGATAGTGGGGACGATGCACGTCTCGGTGATGTTTCCGGATCTCTGCAAGTAGAAGCTTGGTTAACACGTTTCAAGTACTCCTCTACCTGTTGCGGGTTAGTGTAAAAAAATTGCTTTCCTTGGTATGTGATCCGAAGAAACGCCGGATATAGCATGACATAGTCTATTTGGGCTAGCCGCAATTTCTTTTTAACTGGCACAAATTCCTTCCTGGCCTCTTGCACTGCCATTGTAAAATCCGGGTAGAATTCTATGCTGTTTCCCTCAAATTCCAACTGCTTCTTCTCCCTGGAGAGGACCGCATCCCGGTCTCGGTAATTGAGGATCCGAGTGATTATCGGTCTTGGGGGAGGACAAGGCCCCAGCGAGCGGTGTGCTCTTTCGACCACTAATTGTGCAGACAGGGCTTCCATTCCAAACAGTGTTTTCAGCATAAGTTCTACTTACTCCTCCATTCGCCCGAGTTGGTGCTCTCTGGTACTCCCATGATGCGCACATTATTACGCCGCGATCTTGCTTCTAAATCCTCGTCTTTGGCAGCGATAACTTTCAAAAGACGCTCCAATTGTGCTAGTTCGTTCTTTCTCCCATCTGATGTGTCCTCCAATTCAGATATCCTATGCTCTGCTTCCTGTAGCCTGCCATCATGCTTTTCCAGCTTTTGCGCCACGAAATCAACCCGGGTGCATATTGAATCCATCTTGCCTTCTATTGACACAAGGCTCTGCTTCATAGCCCTCAGGAGTGTTTTCACATCATCATCAGCAGAGTCTTGGTTGGCGAGGGATTTTTTCACCATCTCTTTGTCAGTATCTCTTGCTTGGGACCTCGCTGCTCTCCAGGGCTCAAAGGAAAGCCTAGATTGCTTGCCCTCTGCTCTTCCCATATTCTTCTTTTTCCTCCTTTCTGTCAACCTTTCACTATTCTCTGTATCAGCCGATACACCTCCCACCCAGGATATAGCCAGGAGCGGGGGATCCTTAACGGTCCTGTAGGGGCTTCGTCCCTCTTAGCGTCGCCTCATGTCTTGCCCCAACAGAGTGTCTCTTTAGAACAGTACCGAGATGTCGTGGTATGGTGTTTTGGGTTTGCTACACCAATTTGTTCCGCTGAGTCTTAGTGTAGTCGGGGTCCTCCACTCACCCCCCAAGCACAGTCACATATCGCAAGGCCTTCTGGCGCTTTCCTAATATATTGTGCGCAGAGTCCTCTCTTTGCACTCTTCCACTGTCTAGATGAATAAGCTACTGCTGCCGGCGGGGACTTCTGTGCATCTTGCTGAGTTCGTCGGCGTCTTACCCTTTCCTGTGGCCCCAGTCAGTAAGCAGCAAGGCGCAGCGGGGAGGAGGAGGCCCTCCACTGATCGGGCCGCTATTCGTCTATTGCTGTGAAGGGTGCCTGCAGCGTTGTCCCCGTTCAAAGTAGCTCTCCCGAAAGGGGGGTGTGGGGGCTTGCATGCACGTCTCCTCCCTCCGTGCAGCTCCTCACCTGCGGCGTTCGCCTTTCACCCGCCTTTCCCCCTGGGTGCTCTTTTTCTTTCGGAAGCACCCCGGCGGCGACCGCGCTGCTCTCCTGCGGGGATCCCGTGGATATTTCCGGTCCTCCTCCCGTCTGCCAACGTGAGTCGCGATGGTATCAGCAGTCTACGGCAACCTCTTCTACTTGTTGGCCCCGTAGCAAGGCCCAATCTCCAGTCCGCCGCTGTGCCCTTGTAGGCCGCAATGCCTGTGCCAGGCCTCCACCAGCGCTCTCGTTTCTCGCCACCTCCGGAGGGGAATTGTGGCCCTGCGGTAGCCGCTGTACTCAAAGCCGCTACCGATCCGATATGTTTTTGGCCCCCCACATGGGTGTACGGGCAGGATTTTGTCATATTATGAGCCTGAGCTGCGGGAGCCTCTCAGATGTGTGGCCATCTTGTTCGTGCGCCCCCTAGCGCCCTCCAAATACACTGGAATTTTTAATATGATTTGACTATTGTCTGCACACAGAATAAGGAACAGCTAAACAAGGGAAGTAATGAAGTCAAGGGAAGAACATATAAGTTGTAGAGAAGTGGAGATAAGATGAAGCCTTGAGGCACTGATGATACCAACAAGGGGAGAACCATAATTTGAGTTTGGATGTTAAGAAAGTCCAGGAATCAAGCACACAGGGTGCCCTGAATTTAAAGGCCACTTAACTTGTCTACTAGGATCTGGTGGTTTGCTATATCAAGTGTTGCTGACACAGCAAGCAAGATAAATGCAGCTGGCTGGGTCATGTAATGGAACGTCTGAGCATGTAATGCAGCCAGTGTCACACAATAATTGCCTACTGTGTGCAGGAATAACAGAACACTTGAATGTTTTACTATTAGGCTTCAAAGGATAATTCAAAAGGCAGATAACCACACCAAGGCATCTAAGGAAAAAATGTCCAGAATGTTTGGAAGCGTTTAAAAAGCCCAATTAAAAGAGAGCTTTAGTAGACAAAGCAACCCTGCAGCATACTGCGTATATTGAAGCCTGAAAAACTTGAAGACATATGAAGGGAAATGCAGCCAGATAATCAGCACTATGAAGCTAATTGAAAATAGTACACTGCTGCTGTAAGAATATAGCGACTTTCCAATTCCAGCATGCCTAATAATGGCGGTTAGTTCAAACACCAATTCTTTTGAAAGGTTTAATGAAGACATACAATAAATTGGATGCCGGGGACAAGGGAGGGTCATTTATGTCTTCAATAAAGCTTATGATGCAAAACTAGGAGCACAAGTTAGTAACTTTTACTTATGCATCACAAGACATTTGGTCGTCAGAAATGTAAGAATAAAGAAGCTAGCTCAAATCTACTATTTGCGGTATCAGGGAAAGAATGGAAATAGACCAAATTTAAAACTGAAACTCTTAACCAAAAGGGTTTTTCAGAGCAGCTTGACCTACAACTGTATCTGTTCTGAAGCCCGAATCTGAACAGTAATGATTAGCAAACATATGGAAAGATTTCCCAATAGTAGCTTTACATATGTCAGTAAGTGGAACATTTCTCATCCATGCTGTTCTAGCTGTTTTAGGTTACAACAGTGCAAACCACTACAATGCAAGCATTTACCACACAAGCACTACAGCGACTAAGTTTATTATGAATATCTACAAACAAACAAGTTATTTACCTTCAGTAACGTCTTATCTGGTAGAGACTCTATCTAGATGCACATTCCTTACCTTAGAATAATCCCCAGCCGTCAGACTGGATCCGAACATTTTTCGTGAGCAGTAGGTAGGTGGTGTTTTTCAGCTCTACGTGGCGTTGGCAGCATCATCCGCACCTGAAGTCAGTTTCTTTTCGCAATTTTCCACTCTAGAAGCACAGAGCCACAAAGAACACTGGCGTGTGAAACTAGGGCCCTTAAAAGAGAACAGTCCCTTACTCTGAAATTCGTTCGCCGAGCGGGGTGGATGGGTGGGTCGGTAACGATCGGCAGCTAGATAGAGTCTCTACCAGCGTTACCGAATGTATGTAACTAGTTCATCTGATAAAGACTTCTAGCCACAGATTCCTTACCTTAGAATAGATACTCAAACAAAACCTCCCCAGAGGTGGGGCAGCGACATGGATTTATACTTGAAAATCCTGCAGGACCGAACAAGCAAAGTGCCCGTCTCACCGAACCTAACTGTCCAGGCAGTGGTGCTTCATGAACATTTGCAGGGAAGCCAGCGTTGCTGCCTGAGAAATATCCAAAACAGGTACTCCACAAGCTAATGCAGTGGTTGCAGCCTTGGCTCTGGTGGAGTGAGCATGCAATCCTTCAAGAGGTTGCTTTTTGGGCAATGCATAGCAGATTTTGATGCAGAGCACTATTCATTGTGAGATGGTCCGCTTCTGCACTGCCTTTCTTTTTTGGCTCCAACGTACTCCACAAAGAGTTGATCATCCCCCGGTACTCTCTTGTGAGGTCAAGATAGAACGACAACGCTGTTTTTGGATCCAGCTGATAGAGTGTCTCCTCTTTTTTTGAGAGGTGAAGCCAAGATAACATTACAGACTTAAGGTGGAAAGTCGAAAGCTGTCAACTGTCGTCGCACATTCTCCATACATGGAGGCGAAGAGTTTTCAGGTTTGGGTGCAGAATCCTGCCCTGTTGCTGCGACAGAAGATCCTCCCAAAGAGGTAGCCTGATCGGAGGGCCTGTGCTCATGCTCAACAGCTCGGGATACTAGTCTCTCCGTTCCTAAGCCAGAGCCACAAGGATAACTTGGCCCTGTTGTTCCTGATCTTTTTGAGAAACTGTGAAGAAGTGGCATTGGCGGAAAGGCGTACAGGAGACCTGAGCCCCACTTGAGACAAAACGCATCTGTGAGTGAGAGCCGCCCTGGAAACTCCAACGTGCAAAACTGCTGACATTAGCATTCTCGACGGAGGCAAACCGATCCAACCAAGACTCTCCCCATTTTCGGAAGAGACCTTGTGCCACCTCTTGATGGAGATGCCATTCGTGATCCGCTAGGCATCGACGACTGAGTTTGTCACCCCGCCTGGCCTTCAGAGAGCCTGCCAGGTGTTGAACCACCAGGGATATGCTTGGACATTCCAGCCATGTCCACAGGTTCAGAGCTCCTTGACGAAGGTCCAGGCTAGACAGGAATTGTGCGAGCATCAGCATCCTTTTTCAGGAAGAGATTGAGAAGCTGCAGGTCCAAAATTGGCCATGGATTTAATCGGGACAATACTAATTTTGATGATGCCATCTATAAAAGGATGGAAATTATTGTACTATTTCCCAAAATCACAGTCCGAGGAACTTTTGAAGTTCTTGCACACGTCATGGGGAGGCTGCACAAGCAATAAATGGCAAAAATGCATCGACAACTTTTCTAGAGATTTGTATTGTGAAGAAAGTACTACTAAACAAGTTATACCATTAACCAAAACGCAAAGGAAAAGAAGTAGAAAATGCAGCACACTTCAAGTGGGAACACACAACTAGTGGTATTTGCCTTAAACTGGTGAACAGGGACTCTGT
The DNA here is from genome assembly GCA_963921515.1 of Calotriton arnoldi. Taxonomy (NCBI): domain Eukaryota; kingdom Metazoa; phylum Chordata; class Amphibia; order Caudata; family Salamandridae; genus Calotriton; species Calotriton arnoldi. The sequence goes on along the minus strand of CAWUFW010003804.1, from coordinate 1,246,496 downwards.
AAAGATATGAGAAATGTTTTTGAAAAGCCTTTTGCACTGTTTAAAAAGAATGATGAATATAAATGTGATGAATCTAAATTGCAATGGTTTTTTTATAACCAGTTTTTATTGAATTTACAGAGCAGGTATCATCCAGTGCGACACAATCATCAATAGCAAAGCAATTCTGGAGTACAGTGATATATGAAACAATTATTTCAAACCACAATCCCATCATGACGGTATCCCATGATAAGCCCACCACTTCCCCTATGTTTTTAAATTGCAATTGTTAAGCCAATTATTTTGCAAGCATGGGATAAGGCAAATATATTAATCTAGTTAAATATTATGGGGAAAAAAACAACTAGAGGGTAACAACACAGACTAAGTTACTTTCCCTACACCTTAAGTAAGTAGCTAAAATGTATCTCCAGAGAGAACACACATTCTTGTGCGTTGATTTTGCCTGTAGTTCTCATGGGGTTACAGGGCTACCGCTATAAAATACTAGTATGCCTTTGTGGCACTGGAGGGAGCTGTAAAGGCTAACAAGGTTTTTGAGTGGGATCCTCCCCATGAACAATTAAAGCTGGGCAAGGAATGATCTGAGGAAACATGGCTGGAAGTGAAGATAGGTGCCATGGATTCAGACGCGGTAATATATGTGAACTGATGGTGAGGATCTGTGCCAAGACATGCATCTTTATGGCGTCGACCAGTGTGACCTCGGTCTGTATGACATTGATCTATGAAAGGCTTGATGGGTAGCAACACATCTTGATGTTGATAACCTAGTATGTGAATGCCTTGTTGATGAAAGGCGTTACATCATTCGTCTGCAGTGTTTTGACAATGACGTCTACTTCACTCACAATCCATGATTCGATGACAAGGGGTGTGCAACCTTCAGCTTTGATGTGAATAGCAATTCTGTAGCTTTTTTTGACTGTGAGCAGGTTACGGCCGTACCTGTCTTAGCCATTACACCGATCAATGGCAAAAGCAGAGACTGGCGGGAATGTTGAATGTTGAAGACTTCTATGCCTTTTACGTCCTCTAAAACTCCCTCTCATTGAGTCTTTTGTGCAAGAGGTAAGGGTGCAGTAAATAAAGTGACCTTATTTGGCCTACCTTGTGTGCTTTTTCTATTCCTCTTTGCACTAGGGTTACTCCAGAGCCCATCTAATGCGGATGATCTCTCTGTCCAAAAGTCTTCTGATGGATATATTTTTACAATAAGCATGTGTGTAGATAACAGAGACGGCAAATGAAAATGGACAAAATCAAAAAAAGAGAGTGAATCCTCTCAAAAAGGGTGTTTTATGACCCAAGTGGTGTTCAGGGATCCTTGCCACAGAAGCCGAAAAAAGAACAGACTCAGTAGACCAGCTGTCAGGACAAGGCATGCTGGGATGGGGAAACTGCTGGATTCTTAAATAAGCAGAGCACTATTTTCAATCTGATTCACAGTGCGGACTACCTAGCTGCAGCGGTGACCTTCGTTTTAATTCAGTCAGGTTTGTCAAAAACCATTTCATGAAAAGCATCTTATCAATAGAAAAGGCTATGCCCTCTTATGCCAACAAAGAACAATAAGTTTAATTAATAAGAATCTGTGCTCAGAGCTCAAATGATCACCCAGGGCATAAATACATTCACAGGAAGTGTTTATAATGTAAAGTGGCAGTAGAACTATACAATGGATTGCCAATGTGGGTACAAATATATCCAAACAAAGTCCAAATTAAAATAGGAATCCAATTCAGTGATCCGCCTGCCAGAATCGACGACAGCGTTTCAACCTAAAATGATTTCGAATGTCATCATCAAGACTGACAGATATGAGCATAGGCACAATTAATATAGAAAGGTCGAAAAGACCCAAATCCTAAAAATACTGGTAGTCTCAAGTTTGCCTATCCGAATTAATTCATTCAGGTCGAGAAGGTTCCCGCTGCAAGAGCCAGTGAGGACCAGCACAGACACTAGGAGCCACCATCACCGAAACTGGCATTATTATGATTAATATATTGGTGAATATTAACGCAAGGGACCTTGTTCTTTATTGTGTTATATGCCCCTGGATCCTGGAGGACAAATGAAAGCCCTGTTCCTCAACATAATGTGTAGGCAGTAGGCTGCAGTGTTGCTTTGTGTAAACCTGTCTCTTAATTGGACCTTTCAAGCTCTTAAGAAAATTCTGGTATACACTGGACTACACAGCCTTAGGTTTTGGTGTGGTTATCTGCATCGTATAATTCCAGATGTAGAATTAGAAGTTTAATTATAAAAATAAATGTATTCCGGGATAACTGCACACAAACAGCAATTGTTTGAAACATGTATGACTTTCAATGAAGGTCCTGCACTACAGAAGCTATATATATATTTTTTTAACAATGATGACCACACATCATTTTCCTTCTATAATTTATTTTAATACACGTTTTTATACAAAATATGCATCTAATTAATAAGTGTAATAATACATTTGATAGAATGTGCAAAAAGGGTTAACCGTGCCATATATTTGCTTAAGGTCTTAGCCTAATAATCTAAGCAAAATTACATACTTGTGATTTTAACAGACATAGTTCTGTAACTCCATCGAACAGGAGTGTTCTACTCACAGGTACGCTATCTTTTTTAATGGCAAATAACGGATCCCATAATGTGGGAACACTTTAGCTAATAATAATATCAGCCACAAATGTAAAGTAGCAACTGCAACCTGTGGCCTTGAAAAGAAGACACCATCACATACCTTTTTCATACTTCTGTCTGACCAGCCTTCCATCCACTGAACCAAGCACTTCTTATACAGTGCTGGGTTACTCTCGCAGTTTATGGTAAAATTTGGATTGGTACAATCCATAATCAAGACAACATGAAGATTCTGCTGAATTCCTGTAAAATAGAATTGCATTATATTTATGATAAATAGTAAAAGATGGTATATGTCAGTTGTGAAAGCTTACTATAAGGGAGTTAGAAATAGTTCTGATTCCAACTTAATGGATACCCCTTGGAGCTATTTTCAGCTGAGGGTTGGCAGATATAGATACTGCTTCCCTTGCTGCTCCATATATTAAATCTGCCTGCAATTAGAAGAGAGGAAACAGTTACATACCTTTACTAACGTTGGTTCTGATAGATACTGTGCTTTCTTTGCATATTTTTTATGTTTAAAATATCCCAGTAGTAGCATGAGATCCCTGAGCTTTAAAATGCAGGTATAGCTTCAGATGGTTGCTCCTATGTCTACGGTGTGCGTCACACTAGAATCACAGAATCATGCAAAGACAGCGGAATATGATGATCCCTGGCTTGAGCCACAACACCCTGCCCAATGGATTTAATTTAAAGAATCTTCCAGTGTAGCGTGCATCAGAAATCCAAAGCCTTTGAAGGAAGGTCCGTGCGCAGTACAAAATTTGCAGAGGATACAATACCCATTCAAAACAACATATTTATTACTTGTAATGAATATCGTCCCTTTTTCTCCTGTAGATGCCTCATCTTGAAAAAATCCCATACTAGCAACCATAGCAGAAAACAGTCTAATACAGAGTAGTGTATTACTTTTTCTCCTTATCCACTTTTAAAAGAGTACCTGTTTTTGAACTCACCATTGCATAAATCGTCCTCAACTTCATAAATAAGCTGATTTTATAGTAGGACATGAATAGATTTGAGTTGCATGACACGTACATTAAGTGTTATACCCTGGGGTATCTCTAGGCATGAACTGATCCTGCTCACATTTACAGGACTGTTTGATACTATATTCCTCAACCTGCTAGCAACTAACTAGGATGTTGAAGGAATGGCCCTCATCTTCCACTTACTCACTGCTAGCTAAAATATTTCACAAGTAAAGCTGCCATATTTTCTGTTCTGCTCAACCAATATCACCTATTAAGTCCCCCAAGCATTAGCTTTATTTCCCTCCCTTTAACATCTACATCTTAGCTCTTGCAAACATTTCAAGTGCTACAACCCAGGCTGCCACATGTAGCCTGATGATATCCAAATTCACATCAAAGCATTCAAAGACAATGAGTGCCATTTGCCTAGATGTATATAATGTTCTAGGGCATCAACAACTGGATGAACTTGAACTGGGTTGAACTGAGGTCCTTTTTCTTGACACACTTGTCCCCACCTGGCTGGCTCTCGTCCATCAGTTCCCCACCAACTCTCTCAAAATATCAGGTATCTGAGTGTTGTTCTTAATGGCAACACAAATGTTTCCTCAAGTGATGGATGTCTAAAATGTGTTCTACCATCTACATATCACTGGAACAAATGTACTTCTGCTGCTTCAAGGAATTACATTGATCCTCACAATTGTGATCTCTAAAATAGACCAAAAAATGGAATACATGCAGGCCTCCCAGCCAAGCCCTAGGTTAAGATGTAGCATATCCAGAACTGTGACGCCCAATTAATCTTTGGCATTAAACTCTTTGACTGTATTACTCCAGGTCAGAGAACCCTTCAAAAGCTCTCACTCAAGCTAAGTATAGAGTTTAAGACTGTAAGCCTTGTGCATAGGGTCTTCCGTCGCTGTGTCCCATCCTACTTTGCCAAACTATTGTTGCCTTGTCAATGGACCAGCTGCCTAAGGTCAGTTGTCCAAAAAGTGATTTCGCATATAACCGACTCGTGCTTTAGTGGAAGTTAATTCTAAGTGCAAGGCTCTACTCTCTGGAACTCATTTCCTGCTTCCCTACTTATTGAAAATTTGCCATAATATTCAGGAAAGCCCTAAACACCTTTGGTCATTTGCCACTGACAACTATCTCGAAGTTCTCTTTATTTTATTTCACGCTTATCGGAATTGATTATTTTCCTATCCCACTATTTAAGCACTTTGAATCAACCTCGAAGTTGCCCAAACACTACACAAAAACAATAAACTAATGAAAATAAATAAAATAAATATGGTATCATACTACCCCTTGCTATAATTATATATGAAACAAAGAGCTCTCCAGTGGCTGTAAGGTGGCACACTGGCACTATATAAGTCATAATAAATAAATTGACCCATTGAATATGCCTTGCTCGTTAAAATGTAGTCAATGAGATTCTGCCCTATTGGGCTTGGTGTACTGTCTCGCAGCTGTGGTAGACAGTATGGGCTACATTAGTGTTATTCAACCAATATTTGAGTATCTCTGTATTGCACTGTTTAGATAATGATGCTCGCCCCCTTCCGATCCAAGGCCACCAAGATCATCTGCGGCGTACCCCAAGGCTCCTCCCTCAGCCCAACGCTGTTCAACATCTACATGGCACCCCTCGCCCACGTCGCCCGACAGCACAACCTCAACATCATCTCCTACGCCGACGACACCCAGCTGATCCTCTCCCTCACCAAAGACCCTCACACCGCCAAAGCCCACCTCCACGAAGGAATGAAGGCCGTCGCCGAATGGATGAGGACCAGCCGCCTGAAGCTGAACTCGGACAAGACGGAGGTCCTCATCCTTGGTTCCAACCCTTCAGCCTGGGACGACTCCTGGTGGCCAACATCACTGGGAACAGCCCCGCCACCCACCGACCACGTACGCAACCTAGGGGTCATCCTCGACCCCACCCTCTCCATGACTAAGCAGGTCAACGCCGTTTCCTCATCCTGCTTCAACATCCACCGAATGCTCCGCAGGATCTTCAAGTGGATCCCCACCGAAACAAGAAAAACAGTCACCCAGGCCCCCCGTCACCAGCAGGCTGGACTACGGAAACGCCCTCTACGCAGGAACGACGGCTAAGCTCCTGAGACGGCTGCAACGCATCCAGAACGCCTCTGCACGTCTTATCCTCGACATCCCCCGACGCAGCCACATCACACCCCACCTGAGAGACCTGCACTGGCTCCCTGTCAACAAGAGGATAACCTTCAAGCTCCTCACCCACGCACACAAAGCACTCCACAACTCCGGACCAGCCTACCTCAACAGACGACTCAGCTTCTACACCCCCACCCGCCAGCTCCGCTCGACCAGCCTCGCCCTCGCCACAGTCCCCGCTTCCGGAAAACGACCGCCGGCGGCAGATCCTTCTCCCACCTCGCCGCCAAGACCTGGAACACCCTCCCCACCAACCTCCGACAGACCCAAGACCTACTGGCCTTCAGAAGACTCCTCAAGACCTGGCTCTTCGATCAGTAGCAGCACCATCCCCCTCTTCCCCCAGCCTTCCCCCAGCGCCTTGAGACCCTCGCGGGTATGTAGTGCGCTTTATAAGTGATATGATTGATTGATTGATTGATGCTTAGTAAGATATGGCTTTGGCTGCAAAACCTAGAACAGCTAAGCTTTGCCGAAAACCCCTATAACAGAGACACAGCTTCAGGCTTGTGAACTAACCTTTCAAAACCTTGAGGGGTTGTTAGGCTGAAAAGTCTTGCAAAGACAGTACAAGATATAGGAAGATAATGCTGCCAGCTCTAGAGGCCTGGACCCTTGTGTGCCAATGAGAGTCCACAAAGGTGGTAAAAACATGCAATGAAAACTGGTAAGACACCAGCATAACAAACACTGAGGGCCTCATTACGATTTCTCCAGAATGGGAAACAACAAGCGGACACAGAAATACCAGGTCCAATTTCATGTTTTTTTCACCTTTGGGGGAAATAATGGCTGTAAGTCCGCACACAGTTACTGCAGTGCGTAACAATAGCCCCTGCAGCCTCCGTGGTGTGGGGGGGGCCCTCTGGGACTGTGAACAGGTGGCGGGCCCCTGGCTCGAGAGCTCATGACTGGATCCGGAGCGTGGGGGGGCCTCTCCATGTACTTTGCAGGGGGGGATGTTGGGAGGGGGGCTCATGTTTCGTTACGCCACTGATTTATTGATGCTTAGAGCAAGCTGTAAATGTGTACAGGCCTTTTATTTCGCCCTTGGAGTGGAGGAAGGGGGTGCGGAATGGTGGGAGGACACAGCGGGTTCAGATTCCGCTGTGAAGAGCTTTTTCTGCTGGAATACGCAGGAGGGTGGAAGCTGGTGGCATCAGCTGCCTGCAGCCCTGGGCCCGGTGTCTCCAGGCTTGGAATATTCAGGTTTGAAGTTTTGCAAGCCCGCTAATTCTGGGCCCGAGACACTAGGAAACTCACAGCTGTCCCGAGTGGTATCCAGATACAGTGCTTGGAAACTTGTAATGACTCCCAGAAGGTCAAAGGGTATCTTCAGTTATCAAGGAAGATCTTCATGCACCGAATGCCTTTTCAATTTGTGCTGAATCTATGGATGTTCAAAGTACACAGAGACTTACAAGAGATGCCATACTTCCTCACAGTCAAAAAGAAACCAGAATGTTTCTTGGCTCAATTAGCATGGCTCGGTGAATCGGAGGCTTTGATTTCACTCTGCCTGACATTTTTAATGTTCTCCAATAGAAACATGTCTAATATCCTCAGAGTCTTGATATTGAGCTCCAGGTCCGAATCACAACTAACATGAGTCTGACTGCAACGCAAGCACGTTTGGGGAAAATACCTTTTGAAAAGAAAAAAGGAATGTGCATAGTTTCTCAATCTATCCTTCGTGTTCACCATGAGCTACAATCACCAGATGGCATGACACCTTCATAATCATGATCTATTCTACTGCATCTCGGAATAGCAACCAATTGAATAATCTCTAATTTTTGTTTAATTCTGCTTCAAACCATATACGTGCTAACCCTTCTTGTCATAAATCTCATTTAAAAAATAAGCTACATTAAAAAGATCATGTTTACTTACTATACGTAAAATAGTTGAAAACCGGTCCTGTAAATCCATCTTCTGAGGCCTGGTCCTTCAACGGAGACAGAAGAGGTTCCAATTCTTCTAATGTATACAATCCTGGAACCTCACCTAAAATACAAAAAACTGTTTTTAGAACTGTACTATATGCAATAATTCCATAAGAAACAATCACAAAAGCAATGGGTTTACATTGCAATGACTGACTAAGGTGTTTCCAGGCACACGTTTTAACTAACTTGAAGAAAAAATGGCAAATGGGCACATATAATCTATATACGTATTTAGGAAGGCAGGGTTTGCAGATTTTTATATGCACATAACTCGCTTACAAAAGTGAAAGATGTGCTGAGCGCTCTGATATTTTCAAAATCAAAACTGTCAGTGAGGGAAGGCCCAGTGGGCGTTCGCAGAAGAGTGGTCTTTCGTAAACATACAAAAAGTTGTGCTTTGTGCGTATTTACCTACAAGTAAACCCTTACCCAATATTTCCAGCCACTTATGAACTGTGGACTGGGCAAACCAGGCAAAAGTGTTGCAGAAAGTGGTATAAAGTGCTTGGAAAACACCACTTTGTCAAAAGTGTTTGGGTTCAGACAAGCTTTTCTACATAAAATTATTTCGACTATGAAAAAATAAATAAATGTGAATCTTTCCATTTATTCTACTCGTATGCCAGTAGAGGTGACTCGAGATGGAGAGCTACAGACTAAAGTTGATGTACAAAGTAAAAGATAAAACGACATAACTTTCAATGACATAAGCCTCACATTTTTTTTAATTAGTGAAAAGTCCCATTTTTGCATGTTCATCACCATTTTCTTGTTGAATTGCATTGCTAATTTTTAGGCTCTGATCACTAAAATAAGTAGAAACTGGCTAATCCCTTATTGGCATATTTAACTTTCCTACATAGCCATGGTATATGGTGTAGAAAACACACCAATGACATGGAAGGTTACATGCCACCACGGCACTGAAGCACATATTGTGTCACCCATTAATATGACACAGGAAAACATGGCTTCAGGCCTACCACTGTAGCCGGACTGCTAGAGTCTAAACCTGCAGCCCAATCTGTCAAAATTACCTTTTTGAAAGGGGACCTTAGTTTAAAATATTAATAAGCCACTTCATGTTCGCTTTGGACGAACTTTTGAATAAACGCCCCACCGAGGATAAGTATATCCATACGGCGTTTTTGATTGAACAGAGTTCTGTTTTTTTATCTTGTTGATATTTCCAGGGAGGGATTTATCATTGTGGTTTGCCCTGAAGAAAGCCGTGGACCCATAGGGCCGTTCACTGGCTGAAACATGTTGGCAATGAGTATAGGGTCATAGGACCATTGTATCCTTGGGACACCCTACTATTTGTTTTTAATATCCGCCATTACTCCATATTAAAGGGATACCTGGAGTATTTGGAGGATTTTTAATCTTTAACCCCCCTGGCCTCTTCTCATAAGCGCTCCCTGAAACACGGTCGAGCCCACCCTGGCCTTTAGGAGCCAGGGTGAACCTGATGATGAAGCATGACACTATTAGAGTGTGTGAGGGTTACTATACAAAGAGGTATTGCTCCCAGTATTGGTAGTGACATATGATCAGACCTCCTTAATAGAGAATTGTGCCTTTATTTAATATATCAATTTCCTTTGGGCGGGATACTGTTTGTTATTGAGTACTATCATCCATCTCAGCTAAAAATTCATGTTCTTGCAGTCAAACATTTCTGCTATGCAGAGGCATAAAACTTTGCATCAGATTTACAGCTTTTCAGGGTTTTGATTTACTGCCAAGAGACTTCCTGGTTCAGGTTTTCTGGTTCCACCACTGCTGACGGTTAGTTAGTGGTATCCTGGCCTTCCACAGAAATGTCCATGTTAAGAATCTTTCCTGTCACCTCCAGCACTGTTAAGGGGAATTAAACCTACATAAGAAAATAAAGGGATGAATGGGTAAGTCCAGCTATGCTTCACTTTGAAGGTGCCCTATTGGATCGAGAAGATTTCAAGGTTTGCTTGCCTCTGACGGCATTCAAGAGTCCTCAGAAGCATGGCGTAGGAGGATGGATCTGTAATTATCACCGTACCATTTTCTAAGCAAGTTTTTCAGCTTCTTCCTCCACTTCAGTCACTCTGATGTTTTATAAACACAATCTTTAAACTCCAGTTCTTAGATACCAGGCTAGTGTTCCATTAATACGACTTTCCTCTATAGGATGTCTTATTTCTGAAGTATTTGCTGTCACCTCATCTTTTGTCACCCAGAAATATAACCTTATTTATCCTCATCCAGAATATTTTAAGGTAGTCATTTTTTTTGGGTCCACTTTTATGGGCTATTGTTCCATAAGTACTACCAAGTAATTCCGTATGAGATTATGGACAGTTACTGTCATAGTGGCCATGGGAAAGGAGCTTGGCATCCTGCTAGAAACTGGTTTGAGGCTCTTTATCTCACCGTTGGGTTTGAATACCTTTCTCTTCAATTTTGTTTCCTCTCTGTGGCATGTAGGATGTGTATGATTTGGAGGAGCAGCTCAGGTTGTATTTTGCTTATTAGAATATAGCTAGCTCTAATGTTAATGTACAGTGTTGTGGCTTTAAATAAACCTAATAAATCCAATGCCTATCTTTCCCATAACGATTAGGTGATCAGTCTTACTTTTTTCTCTCTCCAGGAGGCCCTCCCTTTCAGTTCTTTAATTGTTCCGCATCATCAGGTTTATCCTCCACTTGAGCCTGCAGGTTAATTCCAATTATTCAGACTTCATGTGCAGCAGGACCTCTATTAGTGCCAATTTGATACACTGATGCTTCAGAAGCCCAACCCGATGAAATGGGAAATTAATGCCAGAGCACTACACTGAGGCAGAAGAATAAGTAACTAGAACATAATATGAAAGGTACTCTGTGATGACAACATGTTTACAAGTTATGCACTAAACAATGATTCATGTATTATTGAGCTCGACTTACCAGAAGATAAAAGGCTGTTGATCATCTCAAGAAATGTAGGATGTACAAACTGATAGTCCTCAAGAAGTAAAACAACCTGCTGGCCATCAATACCTGCCAGCTGCATCACCTACATTAGAAATTATATTAGTTACAAACCTGCTGTGATGTGTTACATATTAGCAAACAGTACTGTTCACAATGTAGAAACAAAAGGAGTACAAAGGGCTCCTGCACAGTTGCATATGTGCACAAGTATTAAGAGTACAAAGTAAAGAGGATTATCCCCACAGTGCAGAGAATATATTTCTGACCTATAGTGCAGTGCTGAAAGCTAACAGCATTTCTGCACCCTAATTACCATATGCAAAGGTTAAACTGAATTCAAAATCCAAAAGTACAGTAGTTTTGCTCGCAATGCACACATTTGAAGAAGAATTTTAAGTACTTCTTTCCAATTTTAGTTCTCAGCTGCACACAGGTTTAGATCTCTGTCTGCCAAATCTGTTTCCAATATGCAGAGAGTGGACATTGGGTCAGCCCCTTGCTCATGATTGGATGGCTTTGTTGTCTATCTCACTTCCCTGTTCCTGATTCGATGGCTTTCCTACCTATTCTTCTGTTGAACAAGTTACTTACCTTTGGTAACGCTTTTCTGGTGGATACAATATCTGCCTGTGGATTCCTCACCTTACCTTATGAATACCCCCCTGCGCCAGCATTCCGCGGAAATTCTTTCCTAGCTCTCCCACGTCGACGAGGACGTCACAATAGCATGGCTCCGCTCGCGACACCGCAAGACGTCATCGGAGCCATAAGAAGACCTCGTCGGCGTGCTGACGTCAGTTCCACCCATTTTTTCCGTGCCACCGAGGCAAACGGGCGGACCGACACATTTTCCAATGCAAATATAGCATATCAAATATATACACATATATAAAATCACAAATGTATAATCAATAAACACAGAGAAATAGCAACTGAAAAAGCATTTCTCATTATTGAAATATCAACATGATTAAGACATATTAATTTAAACATTTTTTATTTTTTTTGGTAGAAACAGGTGGACAACGGGGAGGCGGGCGGGACAGTGAGGAATCCACAGGCAGATATTGTATCCACCAGAAAAAGCGTTACCGAAGGTAAGTAACTTGTTCTTCTGATGGATACTTCTGCCTGTGGATTCCTCACCTTAGGAATAGACTCCCAAAGCCGTACCTCTCCTGGAGGAGGGTGTTCACCTGACTAAACCAAAAAATCTTGCAAAACAGAACGAGCAAAATGGCCATCCCTCCTAACCTCGGAATCCAAGCAGTAATGCTTCGCAAAGGTGTGGAGGGAGGCCCAAGTTGCTGCCTTACAAATGTCATCAATAGGAACACCTCTAGACAAAGCAGAAGAAGTAGACTTAGCTCTGGTAGAATGAGCCCTGATACCTTCAGGAGGGTCCTTCTTGGCCAAGGCGTAGCAAATCTTGATGCACAAGATAATCCACCTGGAGAGAGTCCTCTTGTGCACAGCCTTGCCTTTCATCTTCCCAACATAGCCCACAAAGAGCTAATCGTCCAGCCTCAGATCCCTTGTCCGATCCATGTAAAAGCTGACAGCTCTCTTTGGGTCCAAACGATGAAGTCTCTCCTCCTCCTTGGAAGGGTGAGGGGGAGGATAGAAGGTAGGTAAAGTAATGGATTGTCAACATCTCCTTCGAGACAGCAACCTTCCCGGAAAGCTGGAAGCACGCCGAGATCACCGCCTTACTCAAGAAACCCAAGGCAGACCCCAAGGACCTCAAGAACTTCCGACCCATCTCTCTGCTCCCGTTCCCCGCGAAGGTCACCGAGAAAATCGTCAACAAACAACTGACCCGCTACCTCGAGGAGAACAACATCCTGGACCCTTCCCAGTCCGGCTTCCGCAGCAACCACAGCACCGAAACCGCCCTCATCGCCGCCACCGATGACATCAGGACCCTGCTAGACAACGGAGAAACAGCAGCCCTCATCCTCCTGGACCTATCAGCTGCCTTCGACACGGTCTGCCACCACACACTACGAACACGCCTTCACGACGCCGGGATCCAAGAGAAGGCCCTGGACTGGACCACATCCTTCCTTTCCGGCAGAACACAAAGCGTCCGCCTCGCCCCCTTCCGATCCAAGGCCACCAAGATCATCTGCGGCGTACCCCAAGGCTCCTCCCTCAGCCCAACGCTGTTCAACATCTACATGGCACCCCTCGCCCACGTCGCCCGACAGCACAACCTCAACATCATCTCCTACGCCGACGACACCCAGCTGATCCTCCCCCTCACCAAAGACCCTCACACCGCCAAAGCCCACCTCCACGAAGGAATGAAGGCCGTCGCCGAATGGATGAGGACCAGCCGCCTGAAGCTGAACTCGGACAAGACGGAGGTCCTCATCCTTGGTTCCAACCCTTCAGCCTGGGACGACTCCTGGTGGCCAACATCACTGGGAACAGCCCCGCCACCCACCGACCACGTACGCAACCTAGGGGTCATCCTCGACCCCACCCTCTCCATGACTAAGCAGGTCAACGCCGTTTCCTCATCCTGCTTCAACATCCTCCGAATGCTCCGCAGGATCTTCAAGTGGATCCCCACCGAAACAAGAAAACAGTCACCCAGGCCCTCGTCACCAGCAGGCTGGACTACGGAAACGCCCTCTACGCAGGAACGACGGCTAAGCTCCTGAGACGGCTGCAACGCATCCAGAACGCCTCTGCACGTCTTATCCTCGACATCCCCCGACGCAGCCACATCACACCCCACCTGAGAGACCTGCACTGGCTCCCTGTCAACAAGAGGATAACCTTCAAGCTCCTCACCCACGCACACAAAGCACTCCACAACTCCGGACCAGCCTACCTCAACAGACGACTCAGCTTCTACACCCCCACCCGCCAGCTCCGCTCGACCAGCCTCGCCCTCGCCACAGTCCCCCGCATCCGGAAAACGACCGCCGGCGGCAGATCCTTCTCCCACCTCGCCGCCAAGACCTGGAACACCCTCCCCACCAACCTCCGACAGACCCAAGACCTACTGGCCTTCAGAAGACTCCTCAAGACCTGGCTCTTCGATCAGTAGCAGCACCACCCCCTTCTTCCCCCAGCGCCTTGAGACCCTCGCGGGTATGTAGTGCGCTTTATAAGTGACATGATTGATTGATTGATTGAATGGATTGTCCCAAATGAAAAGGGATAACCACCTTGGGAAGGAAAGCAGCCCTGGTCCTTAAGACCAACTTATCCGCATGAATGGTCAAGAAAGGAGGTTTCGAACTAAGAGCCTGAAGCTCACTTACCCTCCTAGCCGAGGTAATGGCAATCAAGAAAACCGTTTTAAAAGAAAGTAGCCTCAACGGGCAAGTATGAAGAGGCTCAAACGGAGAACCCATTAAAAAGGTAAGAACAAGATTCAAATCCCACTGAGGCATAATGAAAGGTGTGGGAGGGAACTTATTCGTAAGACCTTTAATAAACCTCATGACAATGGGAGACTTAAATAAAGACGGCTGGTCTGGCAAACATAAGAAAGCCGACAAGGCCGACAAATAGCCCTTAACAGTGGCTACAGCACAACCTTGCTGAGCCAAAGAAAGTGAAAATTCAAGAATATTAGACAAACGGGCCTTCAAGGGGTCAATGTCTCTCTCTCCACACCACCTAACAAATCTGGACCACCTGGATGAATAAACGGACTTGGTGGAGTGTCGCCTGGATGATAAAATAACATCCACCACATCCGGCGGGAGAGAGAAGGAACTCAGGTTGCCCCGTTCAATCTCCAGGCATGAAGGTGCAGGCTCTGGAGGTGGGGGTGTAGAACCTGCCCCTGCGACTGCGAGAGGAGGTCTGCCCTGAGAGGGAGACGGAGCGGAGGGTGCGATGAGAGGTGAAGTAGATCTGTGTACCACACCCTTCTTGGCCAATCCGGGGCGATCAATATAACTTGGGCCCGGTCTTGGCGAATATTCCTCAGAACCCGAGGAATCAAGGGTATGGGAGGAAATGCGTAAAGGAGACGAGAGCTCCAACTCAACTGAAACGCGTCCCCCAACGCCCCCTGCATCGAAAACTGGAGACTGCAGAATAACGGGCAGTGCGCGTTCTCGTGAGTGGCAAAAAGGTCCAACCGAGGGGACCCCCACAACTGGAAGATGTGATGGACCACCTCTGGATGAAGACGCCACTCGTGATCGGCCGAGTAATGCCGACTGAGACTGTCCGCACGAACATTCAGCACACCGGCCAGATGATTTGCGAACACACAAATCCGATGGTTCTGAGCCCAGGACCAAAGCCGCAGCGCCTCTCGGCAGAGACGGAACGACCCTACACCTCCCTGTTTGTTGATATACCACATCGCGGTAGTGTTGTCCGTCAGGACCTGAACCGACTGACCGCGAAGGGAAGGGAGGAAGGCCTTTAGTGCCAAACGTATCGCTCGTAATTCCAGCAGGTTGATGTGAAGCAACCTTTCCTCTGGAGACCAAAGACCTTTGACCTCCAGATCCCCCAGATGAGCACCCCACCCTAGAGTGGAGGCATCCGTGATCACTGTGGCCACCGGCGGAGGAGGCTGAAAGGGCTTTCCTTGAGACAGGTTGCCCTGCACACTCCACCAAATCAGATCCCCTGCAGCTTCTCTGGAGATTTTGATCTTCTCCCCGAGATCTCCGTTGTGCTGAAACCACTGCCTGCGGAGACACCACTGGAGTGCCCTCATGTGCCAGCGTGCATGGTTGACCAACAGTATGCAGGAAGCAAACAGACCGAGCAGGCAAAGAACCTTCAGGACTGGAACAACCGCTCCTTCGTGAAATAAAGGAATCATGTCCTGTATGTCGAGAATCCTCTGCTGAGGAGGGTATGCACGACACACAGAAGTGTCCAGTATTGCCCCTATGAACAGGTTGCGCTGAGAAGGCACCAGGTGAGATTTGGGTACATTTATCGAAAAACCCAATTTGAATAACAGACGAGCTGTCACCTGCAAGTGGCGCGTAACCAACTCTGGAGACTCCGCTTTCAACAGCCAGTCGTCCAGGTAGGGGAAAACAGGGACCCCTGACCTTCTGAGATGAGCTGCTACCACCGCCATCACCTTTGTAAAGACTTGAGGTGCGGAAGTGAGACCGAACGGAAGAACCGCAAACTGATAATGTTGCGACCCCACCGTGAACCGGAGATACTTCCGATGCGACTTCAGGATGGGAAGATGAAAATACGCATCCTGTAGATCGATGGACACCATCCAGTCTTCCTGTTGCAGCGCAAGAAGAACCTGAGCCAAGGTCAACATTTTGAACTTTTCCTGTCTGAGATAAAGGTTCAAAATCCTGAGATCCAGGATCGGCCTCAATCGACCGTCCTTTTTGGGAATCAGAAAATACCGGGAGTAACAACCCTGACCCCTTTCCTGCTCCGGAACCACCTCTATCGCACCTTTCTGTAGCAAGGTAAGAACTTCCTGCTGTAAAAGCAGTAAGTGGTCCTCCGAGCACCAACCTTGGCAAGGAGGGTAAGGAGGGGGAAACTCCAAAAAGGGGAGGGTGTACCCATTCTCTACAAGATTCAAGACCCAACGATCTGATGTAATTAGTCTCCACTCTTGTAGAAAATGGGACACCCGACCTCCAACCGGACCAACATGTTCTAAGATGAGGGATCTAGAACTGCTTCCCTGATGTAACGGTGGCTGGAGGGGAAGTTGAGGAGGAGGAGGAGGATTGTTGCCGTGCTGCACCCCTGAGACCTCTTTTATTCCTCCCTCTGTATGATTTGTACAAGGGATTCTGCTGTTGCTGGCCCTGCTGATATTGCTGGCGGCCACGAAAGGAAGCCGACCTCCCAAATCCACGATATCGCTTGTAGCCATATCCTCTGGACTGCACCTGGAGGCCTAGAGACCTTGCCGTAGCCCTGCTGTCCTTAAAGCGCTCTAAAGCAGAGTCCGCCTTTGAACCAAAGAGTTTTGATCCATCAAAGGGCAAATCCAGCAAGGTTGCCTGAACATCAGGTGAGAAACCAGACGAACGAAGCCAAGCCTGCCTCCTTGCAGCCACTGAAGATCCCATCACACGTGCTACAGAGTCTGCAGTATCCAGTCCGGACTGAATTACTTGACGTGCAGCAGCCTGAGAATCAGTAAGGACTTCCATGAAATTAGCCCGATCCTCCTCAGGCAGTTTAGGAGCTAGCTGCATGACTGAGTCCATTAACGCATGGATGTATCTTCCAAGAAGGCAGGTAGCATTAGTAGATTTAAGTGCCATACTCAAGGAAGAGAACACCTTCTTTGCGGCCTGCTCCATCTTCTTAGAGTCCCTGTCCCCAAGAATGGTAGGGAAGGAGCCGGACGATTGCTTCGAGCAAGAAGCCTGAACAACTAGACTCTCCGGCGTTGGGTGCGAGGATAAGAAAGCCGGATCACCAGGAGCAGGCCTGTACCTCGTAGCAATGGAGCGAGAAACCGCAGGAGCAGTCAAAGGCTTCTGCCACACCTCCAATATTGGCTCCGTCAAAGCATCCGTAAAGGGAAGCAGCGGCTCAGTTGTAGATGAAGTAGTATTAAGCACTTCAGTGAGAATGTTAGATTTCACCTCAGCCGAGGAAAGCTGAAGACCAAGTAAATCAGCCGCTTTCTTAATGACAAGATGATAAGGAGCAATACCCTGCACCACACCAGCCCCTGAAGATGGGAGATCATACTCAGGAGAGGTATCCAAGCCACTTGCCTCTTGGAGGCCTTCAAACTCGTCCACAGAATCAACTATCTCTCCCTCCTCCTGAATCTGCGCATATTCCTCCTCTTCAAGAAGCCTCTGCGCCTCTCTTCTAGAGCGTTGTCTAGGTATCGGCGTCGACGGCGCCACATGCGACGTCGGCGAAGCCATCAGCGACGTCGCTTGAGGCACATCTGCTTCAACCCTCGACGTCGATCGTACTCGAGGCGGAACCGAGTCAACAGCCGAAGGAGATCGAGGGGCCGGAGTGGAGGATCTCGGCGCCGGGAATTGCCAAGCCGGAGTCGACGGCAAGAATGGCATAAAGGGTGCCGGAGGATAAAACTGAGGAACACCCAGATTAAAGGCCAAAGGACCAACGGAGCCCAAAGGCGCACCGGATGGAGCAGAGGCCCTGGCAAACACATTAAACATTGCATTTAAAAAATGCAAAGAGTCCGATCCTGGAGCAGGAAAAGCAGGATATGGATCCGTACCTTCCCGAGGTCGTGCCGGAGGCTGCGGAGCCGGGGACGGCGCCCGCACGGGAGAAGTCACCTGACGCAGAGACGACTCCCTAAGCTCCGGAGACATTGCCGGAGCCGGCGAGTCCTCATGCTGCGAAGTCCCTTTCGAAGCCGGGGACAACGGATCCGGGGATGGCATCGGCGACATCTGAGGAGAAGGAGATGGAGACACAAAGTCCTTCGTTCGAAGTCGTTCAGCCGGAGTCGGCGGCCTCGAACTCGAGACTCTGTACTTCGAAGATCGGTGTCGAGAACCATGCCTCCTCTTGGTCTTCTTGTGTTTCTTCGACTTCGATGTATGGGAAGACGAAGACTTCGCCCTCTTACGACCTCTTTTCTCTTTTTTAGCTTTGGCCATGAACAACTTAGCCTCTCGTTCCTTGATGACTTTCGGATTCATCTTCCTGCAGCTTTGACACTCCTCGACGTCATGATCCGTAGATAAACACCAGAGGCAGTCTTCATGCGGGTCCGTGATTGACATGTGCCCGCCACTCTCTGCAGGGTTTAAATCCAGTCTTCCTCGAAGTAGCCATCAGGAAACGACAAGGATACAAAGTTTTCCTCGAAGAAAATGGAGAGCCCTTAGAAAAAACCGTTAAGCGTCGACGGCGCGGAAAAAAGGGAACTGACGTCAGCACGCCGACGAGGTCTTCTTATGGCTCCGATGACGTCTTGCGGTGTCGCGAGCGGAGCCGTGCTATTGTGACGTCCTCGTCGACGTGGGAGAGCTAGGAAAGAATTTCCCGCGGAATGCTGGCACATGGGGGTATTCATAAGGTAAGGTGAGGAATCCACAGGCAGAAGTATCCATCAGAATGTCTCATTCATAAGCCTTCCAGGTTCATATTGTTCTGCCTGGATAAGCTGTATCCTTCCACTTATTGGCCACTATCATCTCACACCTCCTCCACTCTCCCATGCTACCCACTGTGTTTGCCAGCACCCTACCCATCCAGAGTAAATTTCTTTTTTCTTTGCCATGGCCCGGCAGATGGAAAGCTCTGCCAGGCCGCTTCCTTGCTTTTTCCTGCTTTGAGCTATTTATTAATAAAAATGTTTAACTTATAAGTCTAACATAACCACCCACCATGGTAAGTTGGTAAAATAAAAATTTCTGCCTGTGTTATAACGCGCACACACAGAGTATGAATCACGATGCATGCAAGCGCATTCGTCATGAAGCACACATGCATCACAATACTTGGGTGCACATCAGTGGCCATCTTAGAATAGGTTTTGTTTAATTGTACACCTATTACAAGATTTCCAGCCATAAGTGCACATGAGTTAACGCATGCAATGTGAAAACAAGCGTTGGCATTGCAAAGGTTCAGCATTACAGAGCAGAAACCTACTGGATCTGACAATGCTTGTTAAAACCTGGGAGCTACAATAGGTTATTTATCTTTCTGCCATTTCAGTACACCGCCTGTGCTTAAGTAAAGTCTCATTAGCCGTTGCCATCTGCTGCCCTGTTTGGATGAAACTATTTCTACACAAAGGCAAGACATCAGAAGTCAGACCTGAGAAGGACTAGCCTGCTCGGGCAGGCGAGGTGTTAATTAAGCATCAATGCCACAGAAGTAGGGGAAACTTACCAAAATATATATTTTTAAGCCCTGTTCTGTGGCTATCTGGCTTTTGGTTTAGACCTTGATAGAAATGAGGGATGGAGCAGACATGGGGAAATTTCAACGAGAAAGAGGCCTTACTTTCACCAGTGCACCCGGACCAAAGCAGGAGCTGTGCTGCACTCAATAGAAGGAGTTGTCCAATAGCAGCTGATGTGTTCCTATTGTTCCACAATGGGTGCCAACAGCTGTTAAAGTCTGGCACCAGGAAGACAGAAGGGCAATTAGCGATCATCTGCTTACCCTCACCTAAAACAGGCACTTATTCTTGTCCCTTGTCCCTACCACTGAAATTGGAAAGCAGGCAAGTAATGTTACGCAAATAGGCAGAGATTTCCTTTCCTAAAAATACTATCTGAAAGGCGCCTTTTGGACAAGGTTGGTTTCAAATGTAACCCATTTGCAGTCAAACAAGGGGTATTTGTCCTCTAAGGACTTTTCCCACTTATCCCTTTTCTTCATCTCTACAATTGTTTTACTTACATTCAGCATGGACATTTATATTATATATTTTATAAACTGTACTGATGTATCTATGATTGATTTGCTACACAAAACACCTCACACATTTTCTCTCAAGATCAACTTGTTGCTCTGGTCACTGCCAATGGAGCGCCTAGAGACAACTGGTTGATATCCGTTTACCTCTGTGGATCCTTCTTTTTCGATAGTGTGGGAATTAATTCACAGTTTCCATCAAGAATGAGGCTTCTCAGCCCTAAAACCCCACAGTCAGATTCCTGACACCAGCTGTTGCAGCACAGAAACATACTGGACTGTTTTGACGACTGTTTGATTTAACCACTTTGGACTATTGATCTGGGCTTTAACATTTTCTAGTTTTAGTAGCTTGAGTTTGTGGTTGTCATCAATTAGGGTGTATTAACCTGCTGCACTCGCAGTTCAAATAACGATTGTGAAAAATAAAAGTAGAATGGCTTGTCATATGAGTCAAACATATGTGATTTCCTTTCTAATATAATCTGGAAGGCAAAGGATATTTTATGTCATTTATGCTATCAACATGATTTCCGTGAAAGTATGCCACTGGCATTGACTACAAGCATGAGACTCTAGAATTTGTCAGACAAGGCACAAAAAAATAATAAAAAGTAAAATTAGTGAGGTTTGGCTTAAACTGGGAAATGCATTATCTTACTATGTGTTGCACAATTTTAACACAATAAATTATAACTAATGTGTCTAGACCTGTTAAAACTAAGACACCGTAAAACACTGGTCAGGCATTAGTACTTTCGATAGCCATGCAGTAATTCATGGAACGCAAAGTGAAATGTCAGACGTAGCAATATATCTGTTTGTACATATGCACGAGCATCCACAAATTTGCTACTAAACATCTTTAACTGAAAAATAGTTTAAAAGAAACAAGTGGTTTATAAAACACAGAAAACAAGCATACCTGTTTTAGATCGGTTTTGAACTGCTTTAATTCATAGCCTCTGGAGATCCTGGGAGTGAAAAGCATAGCACCATGCATGTGGCTAACTAACCCTGTAATAGTCCGACGCCCAACACCGCTGCGTCCAGCCAACAACAATGATCCTCCAGGGAAACTCAGGACTCGGTCTATCCTGGACATGTAATCCAGGACTTCATGGAAAAGTAAGAGATCAAGCTCCTTGTTGTCTCTGCTGTATTGGATAATACCCTGTAAAGAACAGTATGGATAGTTTCTATTAAAAGCGCCTCAAGTCACAATTATTTCACTTCACAGTGCTTAGTCAAACACACCACATGCTCACAGAAGGATCAACTGGAAATTATTTGGAGCATTCAATTCATGAGTAAGTGCCCAAACTAAACATATTGTCTGATAATGTAACATAAACAGTAATGTGAGAACAGGCTAACAAAGAGTCTTTAAGATTGCAGAAATACTTTGCAGTCTTGTGGAGCTGTATGCCCTTGTGAGTATTATGATGCTGCCTTTGTACCAATCTCGGAAATGATCCCATAGAGATAAGTAAAATAAACAAAACGTAAACATTTCAGTGTAGTAGTGGTTTTATTGGGCTACGAAGTCCATATCTGCCTTATCAGGGCCTATAGCAAATGAGAGATGGAAAAGTTACTCACCTGTAATCCTAGTCCTCTTCCAGGGGAATCCATATCAAAGTCATAAGCACTGCCCAGGATCCTGGAGCAGTTTACAAAATATACATACATGTATATCAAACTTTGTACAACAGTACTTTAGAGATGTTTGCAACATAAAAAAGGTTAAAAATGGGCAGATTTCATTGAATTTTCATTTGAAAAAAGGTCCATTAGCTACAATTCAGTCACTGATAAAAAGTGACCTTAGAAAATCTTTCACAAAGTTTTTTTAAAAGGAAAAGGGAATGTGTGATATGGTTAATCAATAGGTTGCAATGCAAAGCATAGGAGAGAAAACCTGGCACCGTGCCGTACCTTTTGATAGGTCGATGTTTTTTTGTTGGAGGAATAGATGGTGGAGGGGACTTGAAACAAAGACAATTCCCATTCTGAAAAATATCCAAGACCCATCTGTCTGCAGTTAATAGCAACCACTCTATGAAGTGTGTTACAATACTTCCTCCAACCAAAGTGACTGACAGAGCTGGGGGGAGAAGTGACTCATTGTTTTGTACGAGTCTTTCCTGCTGCAGATTATTGATGCAACCCTCCTCAACTTCTAGAGGTTTTGCGTTTGTGGTAAGACTGCTTTTGCTGGTGTTGTTGCTGGTGATGAGACCAGTGAGGGGTTTGAACTCTCTGCAGGTAGTAATACCTATCATAAAGCATGTACCTCCTTCTAAATAATTTTTTCTTTCCTAGTCCCACAGCTTTTAAAATGTCCAATTCAGTTTTCATCCGTGGCATTTCATAATCCGTGTGAGATCCGAAAAGTGCATTTCCTGAGAATGGTAGGTTGAGGAATTTATGTTGCACTTCTGGTTAAAGACCTGATAGTCTGAGTCATGAGCTTCTCTTAGAGTACATACCATGACAGTAGCCATGAGCTCATAAATCCGATATGTCAGAGGCTGAGCCAATGATTTGATTTAAGACCAATATGTCCTCATTGATGACCTCCTAAAAGTCTTGTCTGTCCTCTTTAGGGAGTTTGTCTGTGAATCTTTGTAGGGAACCCCAAAGAGATCGATCATACCTCCCTGAAAGGCCATTAGCACTAGCTGCTTGCATTATAGAAGCCAATGTTCCACACATTTTTCTTCCTAGAGAGTCTATTTTCTTACTCTCTTTGTCCGGTGGTATGGAAGAAGACAGTGCTGCTGTGTGTGACTTCCTTGCTACAGCTACAATTACTGAGTGGTAGTGGGTCTGACCTAGGAAACGGAGGGTCGTGGACAGAAGGCGTATATTTTTTTAAGAGTCAAGATGGGGCCGATCTTATTGATGCAGGTGTTAATAAAAGCTGAATCCCTGGCTCAAGAAGTCCAGAAACTAGAGGAATGAGAGGTCTTGATGATGTTCCCTGATCTAGAGTTTAAAATAGGACTGATGTAGATGTAGTAGGAGTGGGAGTGGGCATAGTAATATTCAACTTAGCTGCACCTCTTACTAACACTTTGTTAAACTTTGTTAGGTCATCATTTGGTGATACTCTTGCTGGAGGTTTGTTTGAAAGAGTTGGAGAGTAATCTCTGATTAGTTGTCCATGATGGAGACCGTGAGCCGATGGGGGGGTCTTTCTCTAGAGCATCTCCGACAGCTATATTTGGATCTGGATCTCAAGAGATATCTAAATGACAACTGTGGAAAATCCTGTGGTCTTGTGGAAACAGAAGGTGATTTAGGGGAGATACTAGGTGAAAGCCTAGGTGACGTTACTGAACCTGGAGAGACATCAGGTGGTGTCGCTCCCCTAGTTGAAGGTGTACCAGAAAGTAACATTTGTGGTGCATGCCATGAAGGAGAGTATGTCTGAGAGTAATCTGAGCCTGGAGTGGCAGGTCTCATTGCATGAAGTTCCTGTAACCATATTGGAGACAGTTGTACAGACAATAACAGAGATCTTGCTCTGGATGTCAATGTTTTTGATGTTGACTGTGGTAGCTTTGACATCAACGGAGGCACACTCGATGTCGATGGAGGCAGACTCAACACCAACAGCGGTGGCTTCGCCATTAACGGAGGTGGCTTTGCCATCAACAACTGTTGTCTTGCAGTCAATTGTGATATTTTTGACATCAACAGGGTTTTCTACAGTGACCATTGGTGTTCCTTAGCTGTTGAGTGTCTCAACATTGTACCTGATGATGGCGAGCAGATATGAAGGTTCAATGGTATGCTCCTTGACGTCATGCTTCTTGATGTAGATTATGAGCGATGTCTCTTCCTCTGATGTCTTCTCTCTTTGGAGCTACCCCTGGGGCAATCCTTGGAACAAGAAGCAGCAGCTCTGGTAGAGACTGATCTTCTCTATGGCTTCTAGACGATCTGGTAGCATGTTCTTGTTCCTTTCTTTGCTGTGACCCATGTAGTCTGATCTTCTGTCTATCCTTCAAAGTTCTTCTCAAGAAGGACTGACAATGAGTGCAGGAATCAAGAAAATGATCCTCTTGAAGAAACACGATGCAGAACGTGTGGGGATCCGATCGACACAAAAAATAATTATTTTTCATCAGAAAAGGGTCTTAAAATACACTATATGTAAAAAAAAAAAAAAAAGCCAGACAGAGCTCAGTGCCCCACGATCCTGTTTCTAGGAGCTGGAAAAAATGAACTGCCCTAACTGTCACCTGTGAGGCATGATGGGATGTAGGGTGTACTGTGAGGTTCTTAAAGGCACAGTGCCAGTTTTTCTCTTCAATGCTTTGCATTGCAGCCTACTGACTAACTATGTCACACATTCCCTTTCCTTGTTTGTGAAAGATTTTCTATGGTCACTTTTTTTTATCAGTGACTGAATTTCAGGTAATTGGCTTCTTTTTTAAAATGAAAATTCAATTAAAACTGCCTATTTTTTGCATTACTTTAGGCTGCTAACATATATGGAACGTACAGTTATACAAAGTTTGCTATACATATATGTATATTTTTTAAACGGCTACAGGATCCCCACACATAGGTGGGACTATTCAGTGTTTATGACTTTGATGTGGATACCCTGGAAGAGAACAACTAAAGTCACAAGGGGAATGAGCACTGGCACAAACAATAGGGTTGACTTTGTATGGAGTGCTGACTGGACAAGTGAACTCCGAACAAACATCAAACCTATTGTCTTTGCCAATGCTTGCTTGCCTCACAGGAGAGAGTGAAGACAAAAGCATCTGAAAAATGGATGAAAGTAAGCAATCATTGGCAAAACCAGAAGCACTTGCCTTTCAGTGGCATTACCTGGCATTTTGGCTGTGCCAATAGCAGATGCTGTTCTGCATCAGCAAAAAGAGCTGGTTTGCTGATACGGAACAGCATCACCAAAAGCAAAATAATGAGGTACTTCTGTGCATGCATCACCAAGCATGAGCACACAGTGTACTTGACGCAGGGGACATTTAAAAAAAACAAAAAACTTTTAATATACAGCTCCAAGATGGTAGAAGCCAAACTTGGGAAGGTAAATTAAAACAAATTTTGAGTGAAAGAATATATAACGTTACAATGCATACCATTACAACGCATACATTTCCAACGCAGATTTTACCACGCAATTACCATTACATAGCATTTTTTTACAACGAGAAATATTCCAACACATGTGGGTGTCTTACCCTCATAAGTATTATTTTAATTATTGATATATTACAAAAAATCAATATTAAATTTAAAATTCATTAATACCCAGGTATTAAAATTAATATTAATAGACTCCCTCACCCAAAACCCCTAATTCCCTTGCATCCCATGCCAGAAATGGGTGTCACACCCTCATAAGTATTATTTTAAATTATTATTATATTTCTGAAAATTAATATTACATTTAAAAGTAATTAAAATCCAGGTGCTAAGATTATTACCTGGGTATTAATTCACTCCCCCCACCCAAAACCCCTAATTCCCCTGCTGCATACCATGCCAAAAAAGGGTGTCACACACTCATAAGAATTATTTTTAATTATTAATAAATTACTATAAATGAATATTAAATGCAATATTTATTAATACCCAGGCATTCAAATTAATGCCTGGGTATTAATATACTCTCCCACCCAAAAGCCCTAATTCCTTTGCATCCTGTGCCAGAGAAAGGGTGTCTCAGCCTCATAAGTATTATGTTAAATTATTATGTTAAATTGTTATATTACTAAAAATCAATATCAAAATTAAAATATATTAATACCCAGGTATTAAAATGAATACCGGAGTATTAATACACTCGCCCACCCAAAACCCCTAATTTCCTAGCATCCCGTGTCAGAGGATAATAATTACACTCTCCCAAAAATATTAATATTAAATACAATACCACTGTAAAAAAAAAAACTAAACAAAAATTCTTTCATAGTACCAATTCGCGTTGTAATACCATGGGTTGTAACAGCATACTCGATGTAATGCCTGCGTTGTAATAGATGTTTCCTGGGCAAAGGCTCCTGGGCTCTTTCCTCGGACACTGCGGGCCTCCTCTCGGGCTAGGGCCACATGCCCAGGAGCACTTCTCACAGGCTGGGCTGTGCGGGAACAGGATTTATTACGGGCTGGAGCGGAGCAACAGGCTCACACATCCGCCATTGTTGGATTACGAACCACGCCCCCCCCCCCATCACCACATACAGATATGCACATATTGGGGGGCTCAAATCCAACTGAATAAAATATCAAGCATTGACAAAGCCATCATGGGAGACTCCGCCTGGCCCATTTATTGCACCCTGAACTTTTGATCAAAACGCACCATGGGCAAAGCCAGGGCAAACACAGTGGGGGGCCCCTCGGACAGGGGGGGAGGACCCAAACAAACTCCAGCAAGAATCACAGGTACCACCGACGACACCGGACCCTGTACAGCAACAGCGGACTAAAATCCTGGAAGCCATCGCAGACACTAAATCCACACTCCACCATGACATTAGTACCGTGTTGGTGGGACTAAGCTTGTTGAGAGCCGAACATCACTAGCTGGCGGAAAGAGTGAAGGTGGCCGAGGCCACAATTGTGGAGCTCTACCCTGCACAACAAACCCTAACTCGACGGATCACAGAACTCACCGACCGGGTTCAGAACCTTGAACGTAGAGTTGAAGATGTGGAGGGGCGAAACAGAAGAAACAACATCAGAATTGTGGGTCTGCCAGAAGGATCGGAAGGTGGAGACATGATCTGCTTTTTAGAACCCTGGCTGCGTACGGTGGTGGCACCAGAAGGCCTCTCATTGTTCTACACCCTCAAGAGGGCACATAGGGTGCCTGCCCGTCCCCCTGCGCCGGGTCGCCCACCTCGTCCTGTGGTGGCGTTCTCCTTCACTACAAGGACAGAGATGTTCTTCTTCAAAAAGCAAGGACAGATGGTCGTTCAAGGTAGATAACAGCAGGGTCTCCATCTTCCCCGACTATACTGCTGAGGAGCAGAGGCGCCGGGCCTCGTTCATAGAGGTCAAAAAAGCCCTGCGAGAAGAGAACCTACAGTACTCCCTGATGTTTCCTGCCAGGCTCCATATCCTGCTGGACGGGAAGACACACTTCTGTGAAAACCCCGAAGAGGCCTGAAAATGGCTTGAAGCCTACAAAACTGGGGAGCCCACAAAGAAGGTGACCACGAATGCCACACCAAGGGATCAATGAACCGGGAAGAGATCGCGGACCAGGCCGAACAGGAGACCGTCTAAAAAACCAGGCCCCTCCCAAACAGAGAGAGAGAGAGAGAGGGCGGCTGCTTTGCAGGCAGTGGCGGACCTCCTGAAAGGAAACGACTCAGCCTCAGAACTCTGCTCTCACTCACCTAAGGACACAGGAGATACAGACTCAGAGACTTCTCAAACGGACAGTATTGGTCTACCGACCATCACCCCAAGAACGGCAGACGACCTTTGAACTGGATGAGGCCACCTGCCGGGAAGATATGAAACAGTGACTCAGGATTGTTGACTGGGCTGACGCGAATTGCACTACCCAACACTTACCTGCTCAACGGAAAACACACTACATGTGGGCCACCCCCCCCCCCTAGGAGGCCCACACCAGAATCTGGGTGGGGTCTTCTGTTTACTTTGGATACTTGTCTGCAGTTTGGGTGGCTGCCTATACTGCTCTGGGGAGATAGGAGTTAGGTTTTTCAGGGTGTTTATTGTTCTGTTCCTGGTTTTTGTGCAGGCGGAGTCTTGTCTTTCTAATTTCTGGGAGGGGGTGGGACGGGGAGGGGACTGATGAGCCTAAGCATCTTAATATTAGTGAATGGTGTCCAACTCCCATACATTAAAGCTCCTAACATGGAATATTAGGGGGATGGGATCAGCCGTCAAACGGCATAACATATATAGATATTTACGCGACGGGGGATACAGATTGCACTCCTACAGGAGACACACCTCACCCACAATGAGGCGGAAAAACTACGTAGAAGGTGGAGAGGGCACATATTTGCGACATCCTACTCTGCATATGCTAGGGGGACGCTTATCTGGATATGTACAGGAGTACTCTTTGAATCACTACACACCATAGTGGATAAAGAAGGTAGATATGTGTTATTGAAAGGGAGGCTGTTTCGTCGTGAATTGTACTGGGTGGTACATAAGCGCCTAACCAAGACCAGCTATCTTTTCTCCAAGCCATTTCCGCCACATTAGCGGGAATGCCGATGCCAGACATGTTGATAGGCGGTGACTTTAATTGTGGCAATGATATTACACCTGATAGATCATATCAATCAAGTGTAATATCATTAGTCAAGCTCAAGCGCACCGTACGGCAGCGGGATTCGGAGACTGGAGGGAACATTGGAGGTTGGTAGACATATGAATGACACAACATGTAGCGGACAGGGACTATTCCTACTACTTCCCCATTCACCAGCTACACACAAGGATCGACCTCTTCCTTTGCACACCTGGACTGGGTAGCTCCATCACACACACCGAATATTTAGGCCGCACGTTTTCAGACCATAGCTCCCTCCTTTTGACCCTCCAGCCTTTGGGGAAACGCCCGCTAATACCACTATGGTGCCTCAACCCGCTAATGTTAGAAGACACTTGCTCTAACGAAAACATAGGTACAGCCATTGACACTTATTTTGCCACCAAGACGGCGTCCACAGCACTGATGGAATGGGAGGCGTTTAAAGTAGTGATGAGGTGATATAGTGAGGGGCAGTCAATTGGGGCACAAAAAGAACTACATCAAGAACTGACAGAACTGGAGAGTAAATTATACGAATTACGTAATACACAGGGCACTGGCCCTGAAGCTCTTGAGAATTTAAAAGCAACGCTTGACCTGCACCGCCAGGCCCTCGAACGACTGTGGTGCCATGACTATAAGGGTTACCTTACTCGGGATCAGAAGGAGGAGGGGAAACCTGGTAGCCTGTTGGCATGGCTCATTAAGCCCAAAATTCATGGATCACCGATCACGCATATCCGGTCCCACACCGGGTCCCCAGTCTACCACCCTGAAGTGATAAACGACCAATTTCGCCACTACTAGGAAACACTGTATAAAACACCCACCATGATCTCACCGGGCAAACAGGGGGGATTCCTGGGAACGTTGCCACTTTAGTCGCTAGACCGTCAGGCGAGGGAAGTGCTGGGAGGCCTGGTGACCGGACAAGAGATACGTGTGGCAATCAAGAGCATGACCACCAGGAAAAACCCAGGGCCGGACGGCCTCCCTGTAGAATTTTACTCGTGCTATGTTACAGCACTGCAAAAGAAACACAATTGAAGGACGGAATGCAGAACAAATCAAAACATTCACCCCCAAGTCAAGCTATCTGGGTTAAATCCATCATTCTTTTGCTCACCATGCCACCCCAGTTTAGACCTGGCCATATGCAAATCAATCTTGACCCTGTTGACCCTGTGCCTCATGGGAACAGTCAAGCCCAAACTGCCAAGCCAGGTCCTCCCTGGACCGGAAACAAGCATCCTAGGACCGGTTTTGGGGTTTCCCCCCTCATCAGCCAGGATAGCTTGACACCAGTGGCACAGTGAGCCCGGGACCCACATCTGGGCATACCCGGCGCGCTTAGGGTGAAGCAGCAAAAGAAACACACTTGATGGACGGAATGCAGAACAAAGCAAAACATTCACCCCCAGTCAAGAGATCTAGGTTAAATCCATCATTCTTTTGCTCTCCATGCCACCCCAGTTTTGACCTGGACAGATGCAAATCAGTCTTGACCCTGCGACTCATGGGAACAGTCCAGCCCGAACTGCCAAGCCAGGTCCTCCCTGGACTGGAACAAGCATCCTAGGGCTGGTTTCGGGGTTTCACCCCTCATCAGCCAGGATAGCTTGAATCAAGTGGTACAGTGAGCCCGGGACCCACGTCTGGGCATACCCGGCGCACTTAGGGCGAAGAAGCAAAAGAAAAACAATTGATGGACGGAATGCAGAACAAATCAAAACATTCACCTCCAGTCAAGAGATCTGGGTTAAATCCATCATTCTTTTGCGCACCATCCCACCCCAGTTTAGACCTGGCCATATGCTATAAGGATGCTTGTTTCCAGTCCAGGGAGGACCTGGCCTGGCAGTTCGGGCTGGACTGTTCCCATTGGGCACAGGGTAAAGACTGATTGCATATGGCTGGGTTCAAACTGGAATGGCATGGAGAGCAAAAAACGATGGATATAGGCCCAGATCTCTGTACTGGGGTGAATGTATGACATTGTTCTGCATTCTGTCTATCAATTGTTCTTTTTGCATTTGTCAGCCCGAGTGGGACGGGTATGCCCAGACGTGGGTCGCGTGCTCTCAATGCCACTGGAGTCAAGCTATCCTGGCTGATGAGGGGTGAAACCCCGAAACCGGTCCTAGGAAGCTTATTTCCAGTCCAGGGAAGACCTGGCTTGGCAGTTCGGGCTGGACTGTTCCTATTGGGCACAGGGTCAAGACTGATTTGCATATGGCTGGGTTCAAACTGGAATGGCATGGGGAGCAAAATAACGATGGATATAGGCCCAGATCTCTGTACTGGGGTGAATGTATGACATTGTTCTGCATTCTGTCTATCAATTGTTCTTTTTGCATTTGTCACCCCGAGTGGGACGGGTATGCCCAGACGTGGGTCCCGTGCTCTCCATGCCACTGGAGTCAAGCTATCCTGGCTGATGAGGGGTGAAACCCCGAAACCGGTCCTAGGATGCTTGTTTCCAGTCCAGGGAGGACCTGGCCTTTCGGGCTGGACTGTTCCCTTTGTACAGGGTCAAGACTGATTTGCATATGGCTGGGTTCAAACTGGAATGGCATGTTGGAGCAAAAAACACAATGGATTTAGGCCCAGATCTCTGTACCGGGGTGAATGTATGACATTTTTCTGCATTCTGTCCATCAATTGTTCTTTTTGCATTTGTCACCCCGAGTGGGACGGGTATGCCCAGTCATGGGTCCCGTGCTCTCCATGCCACTGGAGTCAAGCTATCCTGGCGGATGAGGGGTGAAACCCTGAAACCGGTCCTAGGATGCTTGTTTCCAGTCCAGGGTCCTGGTCAATTCCAGTTATACGAAGCGGTAATTCGGACCTTTATGGAGCTGTGGGGAGGGAGCCGTGAGGAACCTAAGACACATGCAGTCTTGCACTCAGTTCTTACACTGGGGACGGCACACCACCAAGTGAAATGGTTTTAAATCTCACTATCTGAGATGGCTCGCGGTCCTTTAACGAAATTAAGAAACGGATGGGAAACCATTCTGGATAGGGAAATCACGGACCCGGAATGGGGCAAAATTCTTGCATATTCCAAAAAGGTTTCACGTAACACCAGACTGAAGTAAACTCAATTTAACTATACAGATATGACGTATATGACTCCCCACAAACTTAAGATTTTATATGGCGGGGAAGAACGCAAATGCCAGAGATGTGATCACAAGGATGCAGATTTTATTCATTTGACTTGGCGGTGTGCTGCTTTGCATAGGTTCTGGGAGGAGTGTTGCGATCGGCGCGGATGGCAGTGGGGAGTAAATTGGAGAACACAGTTGGAGTGTGCTTACTGGGACTCTTCCCTAGGCCACATAGATGTAAGGTTGGGACTAGATTCCTGGACCTTGCCCTGGTCCTAGCTAGAAGACGAACAGCGCTGGCCTGGAAATCAGAGGCTGGGCCTGTAACAGACATGTGGAGTTGTGACGTGACCTACTGGGCTGGAGCTGAGGGCAGAGTCTTGGTCCGGGAAGAAAAGAGGGGGCTCAGACAACGCCCCATCGCGGAATTATGGAGGGAAGTCCTGGAGACCTGGGAGAACCTGGAGCAGGGACAGAGTGACTAAGAGAAGGGAAGTGATACCCCACAACCAGATGACGAACAACCAAGGTAGTTGATAAACCAGCCAATAGTTGACTGGTGATCCGACGGTGGGGTAACCATAGGAATTATACATAGATACCACAAAACAATGGCACAGGCAGAGCCCACACACACATACCTCCCGACTGACGAGTTAGGGCATGGTTGTGTCTGACATTATGTACCTGAGAGACAAACTTGCAGGTTCTCCCTCGCCCCGTCTCATCAACATCCTACATAACAATAAATGACACAGACAAACAGTCTGGACCCTGCTGCATAATCAGTTGGTTAATAGTTTGTTTTTTGTTTTTTTGTTTCATAGAAACTGAATGTTGTATATTCATATGCCCCCTATACGGATATGTATACATGCAGACCAGATTCGATCCCCCTTCGACTACATATACTACATATAGAGGAAGGTATTAAAATGTTATATCCTTGGAGAACTTACATTTATGTTGGTCAGAACTATAACACCAATAGCATGATTATCGTGAACCGGGGTGGTTACATGTACCACATAGTGATACACATATACAGATGTAACTTTTCGATTTGCTATATATTAATAGGTGTGATATGTAGTGATATGTTGGAATACTTCTGCATTCGATGAACCAAATGCCAAATAAAAAGATGTTTTAAAAAAAAAAAATCTGTATGTGGTGATTGTGCTTGTAAACATACATACATGCGTGTGTGCCTCACACAAGATTCCTAACTAAAACATTATAGCCTGTTGCAGTGGAAACAAATCAAAAAGGTATTGCTTTTTGTACACAATGCAAACATGAAAAAAAGAATTTAATGTGTGATGATTCAGTGTATGTGTGAGATGTAAAATAGTTCTTCGTGCATTGCAATGCAACCACTCCATAGGAAGTGGGGTCATACATGGAACAACCAATAGAATGAGGAATAAATATATTAATTGAAGATCACAAAAGTGAAGTTATAGTTAGTTTTGATTATAATACCAGTTATGTCCAAACAAAAAAACATTAAAAAATGACTTAGAAAATCAACAAGAGCACTGCATTTGTTATGCAAGTTATGGCTTGCATTTCTGCTGTGCAAGTTATAGATTGTGGTCCTAACCTCAACTTGCGCGTTTCAGTGTTTTTTCAGTTTTAATGTGTAACCAGAACTGCACTTTAACTATGTTTTTTAATTCAATTTCAGATTTTTTGTAAAAAAAATACGTTCAGGTATTACAACTAAAGCAAAACATAACTTCACTTTAGCCTTGTTTTTGCGATTAATTTTTAGGATTTGTGGATCACATACCTTATCAAACAGTTCCCAGCAGCCAATCCCCAGCGAGCAGCCAACCTGTCGTGTGTAGACAACCCCTGTTGCACACAGCCTTAGACCATGAGCAGCGGGGTTGGCCATAGGGCAAGGCCCGGCCGTTCTCACAACCCATCGTGGGTGGAAAATCCCTGCTGCACTAGGCCGGAGGCCATGAACAACGGGGTTGGCCAGTTGTAGCTACAGTAAATTAAATTTAAATTGCATCTATATAGCGCTTATTACCCCTGACAAGGCATTTAAATTCTTGTTAAAAACGTTTTACAAGGATTCATGAATCTCAAGACCCCAGGAAGGTTTGCGGGACCCCAACAGCGCCTAGGATTCACAATTTCAGAACAGGTTTTGCGAATCCTATGATGAAAAAGCATTATTTTTAAATTATGAATTTTAATGCGGTCCTTTTGAAACCCCCTCACATGGGCCCGGGGATTAGGATAGGCTTATCTTGCCCACTTATGCTCTTTTAGTTTTAACTGTTCCAAACACGGTGTTCAGTGGGTAATGCATGTGCAGCAGAAGTTTTTCTGTGCCGGACAGCCAATCAGAGTGCGGCAATTCACAAATCGGAACCTGAATTTGAAAATTTGCAATGGAAGGACAGGAGAAAAAGCTCCCTAGTTCATTGGAGTGCTTTTATTTAATGAACTAGATTTGCACACCTCCGTGGATTCGCAATCTGCAGAGGATCCATGGATTAACGGTCCAGATAACCCTAAAATTGAACCTCTTCATGCCCTGAATGAAACACTTTCTAAACAATAATTTCTCGAAAGCTCTGAATGGATTTATACCAGAATGATGTAAAGGCACTTCCAGTGAGGTTCTTATCCCCCTTCCCCTGCCAAAAATTAAAAGACAACCTAACAAAAAAAACTGAAGTGGTCCAGGAACCAACATAAGATGCAAAACATTAAATGTAAGATGCAAAAAAATAGAGCCCTTTTGGACCACTCTCTGTTTGCAAACTGTGATTTTAAAATGGTGCAGAAATCTTCTGCTTCGTGGTCCTCTGCTGATTATTATTAGAAAAGTTGCAAGATCTTACTGATGATTGGAAACAAATGTTCCAAGGAGGCCACGGAAGTAGGAGTGAGAACATTGAGCAATTTTAAAATGTAGGATAAGGCTTCTGCCACCTGTAGGCCTACTGTGTGATTTACCCAAGCCCACCTCTTTAAAGCATGCCTATTCTCCAAATGATATGATTAGTGAAGATGGAGTTTGTTTGACATTATTGTGGTGTGGAATGTCACTGGAAGGTCACCCTGGACCTCCAAGTCACTTTAAAGGGCCTGGAAAACTTAAGAAGGCCAGACCTTTGGAGCTGGAAATGTTTTAAATCAGTTATGAAACTTATGATTATCAAACTACAAGGTTTACAAAGTATTAAAAACAGTCACACTATCAAATGTGTGTCTTTCTTTAAATTTCCGTGAAGGCATGGTCATGTATTAGCAGGCCAGCACAAATATATTCAACCACCACTATGTATGGCAGGAGTTTCTATACTCAATCATCTGCAAAACAGAGCTGTGTACCAAACTCCATGCTTCACAAAGAGGCCAAAACCTGATATGCCACCTGTTTGCTTTTTTGGACGTTCTTGATAAGACAGCAAGAATACTGTGAATAAGAGGATCAGTAACCCATTGATTCAGGCTCAGAGGAGTAGGATTCCTGCCCAAAGATGATTAGGTGAACACTATTAAGAAGGGTTCCCTGAGTAATCAGGATGACCAAGAGAGTAAGGAAGGGAGACCACTAACAGCAACTAGTTTTAGTCAGAGAGCTTTTAAGGAGTGTCAGCATTTTGAGGCATCCTTCGGAATTAGCAGCTTTAAAAGGAACAAACATTAGAGACATCAACTTCAACTGGCGACACAGTCATTTGGGCAGCCTATCATGATAGGCTATGTATCTTCTATTATGAGCAACATTTGGTAGCAGTGGTTTCATTTGGGGGCCAGCTCTAATGCCAGCAGCAATTTTTTTTCATACAGGGCATCGTGACAACAGCGCCTCTTTCATGGGTATTTTTTAAGTCTTTCAGGCACATTTTGTGCACACTTCAGTACAGTGACCAGATTACATTGTTGTTTCATTATTGTTAGAACCTTTGGGACTATCTTGGCATGAGGAAGGAAAGTGATTTAGACAAGACACCAATGACAGAGGACATGAGTATTATATGAAGTTAAACAACGGAAAGCATGTTTTAAATTAGCAGAAAATACTACCAGTAGCAGAAGGTGATTAAGTGAAGATCTAAAAATATATTTGAGTTGATTCTCAAATCATTAAAAGTTTGGAGCAGTAGATTCGTACAAGCATTGGCAAAACCAATAAGTCTCGCTTTTGAAAAGTGTTAGCCAACATTTTGACTTTGCTAATGTTTGTTGCAGATGCAGAAAAGCATCTCGGGAAAAAGGAAAAAAAGCCGACCCACCCAGTTCAGTATTAGTCCTGTGTTTTCTTTTTTCTTGTCACTTACACGTATATTGGGTAGGTTTCATATGGAGACTTGTAGTTTGGTACTCATGAAAGCCCATTGCATCTGAGAGTAGGGCGATTAGGGGGCTGAAACCTGTTGAATTATTCCACTTTACTTTTATATTATTTTTAACAGCCTTAGTACCTCTGCATGAAAAGTGACTGGGACACTTTATCCTCCAGATCCTAAGTGTTAACCTCACCACGCCTGCCCATCATAGACTACTAGGACTCAAAACATCATAAGTGCTCTACTGAACCATAGGGTAGTAGCCCACGCGAGGACCATGTCATCAACATGAAGAGAATCCCTATGATGAAGCATGTCACCGTTAAATGAGGGCTACCATTTTTAAAAAAGGATTCTAATTTCAACATTTATTTTGACAACACCACTGCTGTTTCTCCTCTTAGAGCCACTGGATACCCATGGTAGTCATTTACTGAATGAGGCAATGTACCCTAGTGTGTTCCCCTTTTCCTCTCTTTTGTATAACAGAAAAAATACTTTGAAGCTTTCTGAATAAAACTTGCTGCTATTACTTGCCGGCGTATTAGAATGTGTGGCTTCTAAAAACTGCCCCTGACAGAATCTTCTACTAGAAAAGTTGGGTGCAACAGAAGCTGGAGTATGGCCACACTCTAAACCACTTCTACTGGACAACGCCCATAGAAAATCTGCTCCATTGGGGGGGCCCATATTATAAGCTGATGGCCACATTTATGCCAACCTTCCCAAACAAACGGGTAGATTGGCAAAAATAGGTCTTACCTCCCGCCTATCCAGAGAAGATCTTAAAATTACAATGGCCTCTGATTTGCTTTTTGACTCTTACCAACTTCTGAAGGTTCATAGTAGAGACAAGCTCTCATTAAGGAAGTTGGCAACGTTGCACTTTCAAGTGACATAAGTCAAGTCCTTATTCTGTGCGTTACATATATGGAAGCTCATTCTCATGAGAGGAAAGACCATTATCAACAGTGCAAGATTATGTGTTAAGGATGTCTTCTTCAAGTTCTTCCCATAGCCACAGAGGGAGAGTAATGGGTGTACTACTAGAAAGCCTATCATATGGAGCTGCTTTTATTGGGGACACAGTTCAGCATTGCATTAATTATGCTCAACCAGAGATTGAGACGATGAGCACATCTGCTGTAAAATGAGAAAAATGCTCATGGAACCTTTTGTAAATCGCAGTTTCTGCAGGGTCACCCCCATCGTTTTGCCTTCTTCGTCCCCTTTTTTGCTGAATTCGTATTTGTGGGCTTTAGGACTCTGTGCACTTTACCACTGCTAACCAGTGCTAAAGTGCTTGTGCTCTCTCCTTAAAACATGGTAGAATTGGCTTATACCCAATTGGCACATTTAATGTATTTATAAGTCCCTAGTAGAGTGCACTAATGGGTGCCCAGGCCTGTAAATAAAATGCTACTAGTGGGCCTGAAACACTGATTGTGCCACCCACTCAAGTAGCCCTTTAAACATGGCTCAGGCCTGCTATTGCAGATCCTGTGTGTGCAGTTTTAAACTGTCGACCTGGCAAAATAAACCCCTGGCCAGGACCAAACCTTCCTTTTTAATGCATATACGTCACCCCTAAGGTAGGCCCCAGACAGCCCCAAGGGCAGGGTGCAGTGTTTTTAAAAAGTTGGACATGTACTTTTAAAGTTTTACATGTCTTGGTAGTGAAAAACTCTTAAATTAGTTTTTCACTACTGCAAGGCCTATATCTCCCATAGAATAACATTGGGATTACCTTATTACATTTTATAAGCGTAATTTCGAAATGGGAAGTCAGATTTTAAATTACAATTCTGAAAATACCTCTTTTAGAAAGTTGCCATTTTCTTGCCTTAGCCATTTGGTGCCTGTAGTCTGACTTTGGTCACATGACTGGGTGTAGTTAGCAGTTTGGCTTTGTGTATTCCCTCTAGACAGCCACACACAATGGGAGCTTAGGTATGATTGATGGACTAGCCTGGCTGAATTGGAGGGAGTAGCTGTGCACAGCCTCACTTACACTTGAATAGGCAGTGTCCTGTTTGGCGTATACTTTACACATTACCTTCAAGTTAAGCCTGACTGTTCTGTGCCAAGCTACCAGAGGGAGAGCACAGGTTAATTTTGGGGTTGCTAGTGCCTTTACCCTGATTAGGATTGTGGTTTATGCTGAACCAGGACTCACACCCTAGTCAACCAGGAACCCAATTTCCAATAGAAGGCATACCTGAAGGTTAAGAAAAATTAGTTCCCAGAAAGTAGCAGCAGAAGGATACAAGTCAACCAACGCAAAGAACAGTAAAGAAGCTGTGCTCCAGGAGAGGGGCAAAGAATAAGAAGTATGCAGATGAGATAGACAACAAAGCAAACCAATGTTAAGAAATGGGCTGAACAAAAGCCCACTGCAAGCATTGGTATTGGCCGCAATAGGTTTTCAGCAAGAGACAGCTACAAGCTGTCTACAGGCAAGATGTAAAAACGAAATGCAGTTAAAATAGAAAACTCTTATTTCTGTCATGTCACAGGCTGCACCTTATAAACCGTAAGAGTGCTTAAACAAAATAAGAAAATAAATGTCTGACAGCCCACAGGTTAATGCTAAAATTGCACCTGTGAGGGTCATGGAATTAGTTCTTAAAATCACTGTCATTTGACTGAATGGCAAAGTCAATGCCAGTTGACTTCGGCATCAAAGAACAGTTAAATTAAAATGAAAAAAAGATCTAATTTGTGACATTTTGGCCAAAAAAAACGTACATTTTACACATGTTAAGATAAAATGTATTCAGCTCCAACTGCTTGTTCAGGCATATGAATAAAATTGATTAGTCAGAATGCTTTAGGTTTTCAGGGCTGTACAGTTTAATTTCTGAATATTATGATGTCAGAAGAAGTATTGAAGCACCAATAGTAGTAGCCTTATCAAGATCTTGGCCTATGCCCATTCGCAAAACTATTCATACGAGGGACTTCATTACAATTCAACAATTAACATTTCAAATACATTTGTTAAAGTGCGTTTAAATAACATTAATATATTCATTTTATCATACTTGTTTTCAAGTTTCCATCAATGTAGCTATAACCAACATTGCTTTTCTGTTTGCCAAGAAAACCAGCTTTCCAAACATACCTTCTTAATAACATCCTTTAAGTCAACAGAGCTCAGCTTTCCAAGCGGTCTCCCATGTGGAGGCAATGACTGTCCAGGAGCAAGTAATGCACCAGTCTCATGAAGAGCTCCCCATGTTACATAAAATAAATCTGTGAAAACAGTGATTACGGTGATTTAGCATTTTTAAATAATGGGTTTTGTTTTGTAAAATATGAATATGTGGAAGTACTGTTAATGGTCAATATTATATTGTGATATGCTCAAGGGATCTGAATAACGTTGTGCTGTAAGAATGAACTCAGATCAAAATCACAATTGTATAACTTCTTTAAAAATAGTATTTTCTGATTGTGCTCAAGTAAGTCACAGATGAATATATCTAATAAGTGAACATTCTAGGATTACGTTCTTTTCATTAACAGAGAAGTCAATCAAATCTGCTCAGTGGCATGAGGAAGTACTCTAAATTGAGAAGGGGTCATTCTTCTCCTGAAGTCACTCTTTCAAAGTCAATAATCTTTAACCTCAGAAACCCCACGATACACTTGAGTAAATTAACTACAAACAATTACATTCGCCCATACTAATAACTACCATGTTTGTTTAAACCTGGATGGAAACTGATATTTCTGTGAGATTGGATGTGACCGTAAGGGCTATCTTCATCTACAAGTACTGAAAAGATAAACTGACAGGCCTTGTTGTAAGCTTAAGAAGTAGAGCTTCCCATCTGACTGCTCATGAGCATAGGCACTTAAAGTGAAGAAGAAACAGCTGTGAAGAAATTAAATTTTCCCGCAAATCCCTTTCCAGAGATGGGTGTGAGGAATCTGCTAATTTATGTATATTCATTGTGCTAATTTTGGCAAATATTCAAGAGTCAACATATGAACAACAAATGAGCTGATCATTTGTTGGTATTAATGAAAAGTCAGGGTTTATCAGAGGTGCTGGTGCTATTACTATCCCTGCCCATATCTATACCTGGGGGAAGAGGGTTATGATTACTTTAAGGATGGCTAATCATAGTAACCCGGGAGCCCCGTGGGATCATTTTGGCTGCAACCCTGTCTAATAGCCTTCCATCTGTGCTCAACGATGTTACTTTTTAGCCCACTTTATCTTAAAGGAAACAGAGAGCAAGCAAGGAGATTGGGAGAAATATCAGAGTACCTGAGTCCCACTTCTGTGGTTTAAAATATAACTGGCATCCTAATGCATAGCTAAACACGCTAAGAAAATAAAGAGAAATGACAAATACAAACCAGAAAACTACAACAGCTTTTTTTTTCTTAAACAAATAACCACTGGATAGTTGAATGAAAGAAATGAGTACAAAGAGCAATGTAGCAATTTCCACAGAATATTTTGTGTTTGACTGCATTAAACTATATTACAGAAATCAAGATTTGCTGGGAGGAGGGAACAGAAGCATGAGATTGCTGTATGAGGCAGAAAGTCTAACAGTGGATTTTTGCATTACTTATAATTACACAGAGAGCTGAGTGACTTAAAGTTCAGAGAAGAAAGTAGAAAAACGGTTATTTGAAAGAGGGAGTTAAAAAGGCACCACCTGTAATTCATTGCCAATGAATGTCGTGTTGCAGTGGCGTGTCACTATCTTCTAATTCCTGGAACACAGATGTGGGAGCCTAAAGTAATTTGCCCGGGCTCCATCCTTCTGAACACGGATTCATGTTTTTTCGGGGGCTCATAGGTATTTCTCTCAGGTTAACCAATTTTTTATATCAATGTAAGATATACATCTACTTTCAGAGGCACGAATAGCAGTTCTTGTTCCACGCTCCAGCTGAAATTTGTGTGGGTATACAAGACCACTTATGTGCTGGAACATGGCGTCTAAATGCCTGGGGGATGACTGATGACAACATTGCAATGGAGTACCCTCTCGGTGACCACTACCCACCAAACTCTAAATCAGCCCCTAAGACAAATACAAATTTAAGACATGTAGCAATGAAGAGATTAGCCTCCATCCACAGACCTTGTTTTCCCAAATACTAAACCGGGTTTAGAATCCAGGTCTTGAGCTTAGAAGGTTCTTAGCATCTGGACTGCAGCTCCTCTCAAAGAAACAAGGGGTCATACCTATACTCTAGCAATCAAGGGCACGTCAACGCCAAATGTATACAAAACTATGGAGACAAAGGTCTCCTGATGACTGCAGTGTGCTACCAAACAATAATAACTCAATAGCAATAATTTATTAAAGAGTTTCATTAAAGATTTAGTATACAGCACTTTCGGAATACTGACCTGTTATATTATCCAGAACATCCGAACCCCAGTCGCCTTGCAACACAGACATCAAAATGTTGTCAAACACGTTGACCTCCTTGGTGCCCACAATTCTGTCGCGAAACAATCGACGTGCTTCATATGCAACAATTTCCAGAACATAATCTAGTGAGTTCATTGACGATCCTGAAAATAAAAGAGTCACATAATCTCTCGAATTGTTCCAAAAATGAAAAGACTTTAATTTTGTTTTTTAATGGCAAAATAATGTATTTATTACGTACCATAATTGAAAGCCCCAAACAGGAGGGATGGAGAGGAGGAAAAAAAATCAAATAAAGGTTACACTTACAAACAATTACAATTACAGAAAAACGTATCAGACAAACATAGCACATATTTAAATACAGACACACATTACATTAATAAAAATAATAACAAAATCAATTAATTAAAAACATAAATAGATAATAGTATTTCATTTATGGATTGGTTGTTTGTTCCCCTGGTACGCAGGGATAACCTGTCACCAGATCATGTGCCAAACCTACATCTTAGATTTAGGAAAACATAAGAAAAGCAAACAGAAACAATGACAACACCAATTACACAAAAGCAACAATGGGAAGATGGAATAGTGTCAAGTCTCAGAGTCTTTACAAAATAATTTATACAGAAAGGCTGAATGACCTCAAGTTCAGAGAGGAAAGTAGGAAACCGGTTATTTGAAAGAGGGAGTGTAAAAGGCATCACCTGTAATTACTTACCTGTAATTCTTTGTCAATGAATGCATCTCAGTGGCGTGTCACTATCTTTAAAATGCCGGGAAAACAGATGTGGAAGCCTAAAGTAGTTTGTCCTAGCTCCATCCTTCCGAACACGGATTCCCGTTTTTTTGGGGGCTCATAGCTAGTTCTCTCAGCGTAACCAATTTTTTATATCAATATAAGACATACATCTACTTTCAGAGGCACGAATATAGCAGCACTTGGTCCACGCTCCGGCTGCGATTGTTGTAGGTATGCAACACCACTTATGTGCTGGAACATGGCGTCCTAATGCCTGCAGGATGACTGATGACAATATTGAAACGGAGTACCCTCTCGTGACCCCTGTCCACCAAACCCTAAATCAGCCCCTAAGTACCAAAGTGTAATCAAGACTAGGTGAAGGCACCAAAAGTATCTTGCCACCACAATGACTTTTCTGGGTGCAAAATTTTACTTTTCCCACCAAAACCAAATGACTTTGATGAGACATCCCGAGAAACAGCGCAGTACCTTGCCCAGCTGACAGATTTTGACTTTCACTTTGCAGACTAAGTCAGAAGGTAAAATCCTTGACTTGGCCATCCCACTTGGTGTATCTGACCTTCGGCCCATTGTTGTCTGCCTTAAACTGTACTGTGGTCCTGGTTTACTGGAACCATAGACTGTCATTGGCCCTTAACACTTTTGGAGCTATTGTCAATTAAAAAGTTAACACATATCCACGGTTCCCCTAATTAGAATTTTGTCATTTTGTTTAGTAAAATGTACCTTCTTTTTCAAATTTGGTTTAGGATTTTTATTGTCTGCAGTACTGACTTTATAACTATTTAGGTCAGGCTTAAATACCTTTACACATTGCCCTAAATTAAAGCGGTCTGCTTTTTGCCATAGCTACCTACCAGAGTGTTGAGCTCAGGTTAATTTAGTGACTTTGGGGTTCACCCTGCCAATTTAATGTTATTACTCCTTGAGGTGAGCAACTGCCCACCTCAAATAATAATCCACTTTCTTTCAAAAGGGAAAATGTGTTTGTAGACAGTTTTCATTGTCGCAAGTGCCTTTCATGGAGACGGCGGCCAGCAGAAAATAAAGGGGTTAAAGTTATCTGTACGTTTTGGAACTGAGGCAGCATGGGTGAAGCAAGACATTATCTGGAGTCCCCAGTGAGTTTCTGATGAGAGAGACAATTAGTGACTTAATGCTCTTTAATGAAGGAGAGGGTGTATGGAGCTGGTGGCTTGTCCTGTTACAACACCCTAGCAAGGGAAGATTTACACGCAGACTCTTCCAGCACAAAGCCTGAGGATTGAGTGCTGTCAGAGTGATAGTCTGATACAGTGAAAATGTCAAGAGCAGGCAGAATACATGTGGGAGAGGACCATCTTTTGTGTGGCATTCCCTCAGATTTTTGTCTTCCTATGCTGAACCCAAATTTTAGCTGGCCCTAGTACTTGGTGCACTTTACCCATGCCAACAAGATGTAAAGTGATTGTGCTCCTCTTTATGAGGGTCCATATGGTCAATATGTAAAATGGCATACACCTAATTATCACATTTAATTTTCTTAGAAGTCCCTAGTATATGGTCCTACATGTACCTAGGGGCTGTAAGTGAAATGCTACAAGTGGACAACAGCAGCAATGTAAAGCATGTCTTCAGGCCTACCCCTGCAGCCTGGGTGTGCAGTTTTAAACTGCCATTTCGACCTAGCTAAATAAAAAAAAATCAGAGTGTAAACCTTTCTTTTTAATACCTATAAGTCACCCGTAAGGTAGGCCCTAAATGCCAATAGGTCAGGTTGCATGGTATTCAAAAAGTAGTACATGTATATTTAAACGTTTTACGTGTCCTGATATGCCTTTCTGCCAGTGTTCCTGATCACCTGACTGTTAATGGTTCTCCTGTGGTGTTATGTGTATTGCTACCAGACAGTGGACAAATGTCTTGGGTGCGGAGAGGTGTTTTTCTTCCTCGAGCAGGATGGTCTGGAGGATTTGCAAGCCCCTTTCTGAGCTTCAAACAGTACTTACCCTGGCACTGGCAGAAGTAGCTCACACCTAAGCCTTCTTCACTTTGTCTTCCTAGTCAACCTGGCTCCAAACCCAGTGGGGTGAAGGCTGTCCCAGCACTGATTTAGAATGACCACAAGGGAGGTTTTGGCCATTATCAAAGTCACACCTTTGGGTGGGCACAGGGATTTCTGACCAGGGGAAGAAACGTTCTGCCATGTTGGATTTAGGTAGAGAAGGGCACTGTGGGATTGTTTACGATAAAACACAGAGGAAGTGCTTTAAAAGTGGGTAGGGTCACTCCAGGGATGTTTTACCCCATGGGTTAGGGAATGGTCAGGAGTTTCCTGCACCCACAGGTTGGCACTGTGCATAAATGTGGCAACCCCAGTACCCTCCTAAGATCACTTCTGGACCTGTGAAGAACAGAAGAAGGCTGAAACTGCTGTTGGTGACCTGAGAAGAGCCTTGAAGACTGGACCTGCTCTCCCTCTTGTACCTAGGACCAAGACGTGGACTCCAAGGGCCATAAGGCTGACCCACTGTTTGGGCTACAGGGACACAACAAGCTCCAATGGGTCTTTTCCCTGCATTCCCACATGACCAGTTCCTTCTGGACCTGCCAAGGACCCTGCTGTTGGCTTCTGCTGGAGTGAGACCTGACCCCCCAAGTGCTGTCCCAAAAGATGCTGGACCCTTGGCTGGTGTCAAAGTGTACTCCTCCTGAAGTTTCCTGAAACCTGGGAATTAAACACTTTTTGACAACTTTTTGCCCTGAGAACCACAGAGGGACACGGACCAACCTACCAAGCTGATTCAACGAAGGTGCATCGTCACTGAGCCACAGATTCAGGTTGCCCCTGCTACATTCCTTCTCGCAGCAGAAAATCCGATTCAATGGGGTCTCGCTGAGAAAGCGTCCAGCGAAAAGTATCAAGCCAGCGATGGACTTTCTCTGGGTGTGAAAATCGAATTTTCCTGCCAAAAGACAATGGCTCCACCAAGACCTGGTCCAGC
Organism: Calotriton arnoldi; assembly: GCA_963921515.1. Lineage (NCBI taxonomy): Eukaryota > Metazoa > Chordata > Amphibia > Caudata > Salamandridae > Calotriton > Calotriton arnoldi. Next base: position 1,201,501 of record CAWUFW010003804.1, on the reverse strand, counting down.
GGCTATCGGATGATGTGGAGGCCTCTTCGGGCAAAGCCTGCTGCCTTGCCCCGCTGAAGTTATATGACTTCCATTCTAGAGTAGGGACATGAGGCGTAGCTTCCGGGGCCTCACACATTCAGGTACACTGCCCCTTCAAGGAGTGAGTAACTGGACCTATCCCATTGCAGGTGTCCAGCTATCTAACCAATCCAAAGGGTCCCTAGACCGTAGAAATATCAGTTACATTTTTTCACACCTTAACACAGATACATTTGATTGAACTGCTAATGTTTTAACATTAAAGCACCCATCTTTACTGTGTATGGCAATCTGGTTCTCCTATTCATTAACAGTTTTTGTACATATAAATTTTGTAAAAAATTATGTAAACTCGCTTTTTGTAAATAAAAACAAACAAAAATATAAATAACTCCTCCTTGTAGCCTTTGTAAGTGTGCACTCTGCGGACGATTTTCTAAGTAACCAAACTTGCTACAGGGGTTTCCTGTCTCCCAGATAGTCAGCCAAAGCTCATGAACATCTCCTGTGGTCTGACCCAATGTGGGTTGCACACAGTGACAAGTACGGAAGAGTCTACAGGGCTGCGAGGAAGACTGGAACAAATATTAGAGAACAGAATGACAGAGGACATTGACAATACTGTTTAGAGATGAGGAGAATTTGAGCACCTGCTTCAGACTGTGCTACAGCCAGCGCCTCACATATTCACAGCGGAACTTTGAGGCAGACGGAAGAAGGAGTAATAGTTGTACAATGAGCCAATCGCCACAATAAAACATTGTCACGTAATGCAGAAAACAAAAAAAGGCTAAGACAAATATTAGGGGGAAAAGCTCGAGTACACTGCATTATTTCATACACGTTATTTTATAGAGAAAGCATTGGCACGTGCCAGCACCTCAAAATAGAAGATTACATTAAAACAGTATCAGATTACAAGGGCCCAATAAACATATAAAAACCGCACTCCAGTTTAAATGAACTCCATACAGATACTCTAACCTCCCTGTGTGTACTGTACTAACCTTCTGCTCAAAGTATCTATTAAATACACATTAGTTACCCAGCAAGACTTTAATTGTGCATCATTTCTCACCCTAAAGTTACTCAGCAGCACCAAATAAAATACGCCTCTTTTGTCCTTTTCACAGTGGAATTAGTTTCCAAATTAATTGCAATTAAAAATGTTCATGGCGTAGAAAACAATGCGTGGCTTTAACTAACCTTTAAATACGATGGCGGAAATAGTTCAGACAGCTCCTTCTGTTTCTCAAGCGCTTCAGCAAACTGAAGCCATATTGCAAACGCTTGAAGGATCCCCAAGGGAGACAGTGGACTGGGCCTTCAAGACTGTATAAAGCACTATATGACTTACCTCCGGTGAGATCATATCTGAACAGGCCAAGAACCCATTGGGTCAGAACGCACGGTGTGAAGAGATAATGGCTGTAGTCGTCCACGGTGAATTTTGCTCGCACCTATAAAAGCAGAAAACCAC